>JAHLJT010008492.1:0-27661 GCA_031308135.1 Acheta domesticus | reverse complement strand
ACGTCACGCTTGCGCCGGGGTTGCATACTAGGTCGTCAAACAGCAGCACATGCACTCTACAAATGACGAAGTTCAACAGCTTTTTCCCTGTGGTAGGAAACAGCCTGGCTGGCTTGCTGTCCTGCGACTATCAAGTTTAGGCTGTTTGTGTTGACCCTCTTAATATGAAAGCTCTTTCCCACATTTCTAAATATAAATAAACGCGTGTATGGTGCGTTAATACATAGTACACGCAGACACGCACGAAGCTCGAGAGGAGAGAAAGCAATTGCTAAGAGCCACTACAAACAGACAATTTTATGTTAAAACGTCGTTCTTTTTTAAAATATGAAATTTTTATAAGTGTGTGTTTTGGCGAAGGGGAAAAGTATGAATATGATTATGCTGTGTATTCGCTCATCTGTAAAATATTACCTGGAACAATTTCAGAAATATATAAAAAAGTATATGAATACTATTTCGTTCTATAATATACGCATATATACACTTGTTTTACGTACAATTACGTATAGTAAAATGTTTTTTTGGAACATTTTACACACTGATCACAGTTTTTTCGAAAAAAATTGTATTTTTTAATGTATTTTATGTTAAATTAGACTCTTACTGAACGTTGTTTGCTGGATCCATTTCTATTAATAATAGAAAAAAGTCTCTACCTCATGGAAATAGTATTGAAAGCTGTGTTGCAGTATGATGATGAATAATGCATCGACCGTATATTTGAGTTTTAATGTAAATCTGAATCAATTCAAAATCGTTCTTTTATTCCAGAACATGAATGCAAATTTATTTCTGTAATACAATATTTAAATATCGTAAATAGAAACTTTGCATGTGGCCTAAATTTACCTTTGTAAATGAAATACCATCGAGGTAATATAATTGTATTTTGTTAATCGATGTGAAATGTTTAATATGGAATGTTTAAATGCGGTTAAACTCCTCCTCGTGGTATATAACTAAATATTAGTAAACTGATTACTTCTTCGTAAATATTAGTTATGTATTGAGGGCAATGAAAATCAGAAATGAAACTCAGGGGGGGGGGAAACTAATAAAGAATTTTGTTAGGATTATATTCATTGGTACTTTGATACCTTCCATGTTAATTTCATATTTTTATGTAACGTAAAAATAATAATCTTTTTAAATTTCGAATTCGAGAAGAAAGCTACATGCAGGGACCAGAAACAAAATCAGGGACCATCTCAGTAGTTGCGACAGATATACATAAAAAGTTTCATTGAGCTAAAAGCCACAGAAACGAAGGAAATCTATACTTTTTTCTCTAATAGACCTTTACTACTATTAAAATAAAACATTACATTGATTAAAAGGCTTACAAATTCAAAAATATTAACGATATAAAAGTTTAATGGATAAAAACGAAAATATAAAAACAAAATGAACTTTTGAGTTTGAAACTTTCTAGTTTCCAATTTCATCAAAAAGGTTTACAACAGATGGGGCTTACAATTGACACTTGTATATTGATTTCAAATTTTTAATATTGTAATTTATTAAAGGTACTAAAAGTGTTGTGTTCAACTAAAAGTACACGAAAAATGTGTGTGTAGAATTTTGAGAAGTATGGCTGATTCTCACACACACATTAATTCGATTCCTTCTTCGCATGCTGTAATAATTGTGAATATCTCTATTGCTTGATAATATGGTTTTATACATCGAGAAAGCTAAAAGAAAGTAATTTTTTTAAAATTTGTTGGCTGCGAGTTCGGCTAAAGCATTTCGTGGACTTTAAGTTTAACACACATGAAACATAAGTTATTCGGACAAGCGTACCCCTCAGAAGAAAAATAACTTTTTAGAATTTGAATAGTGTGCGTCAGGATGCGGAGACTGGGGATTAGAGGGGGTTATTGTAGAAAGAAATTGGAGGTCTTCGGAGATCCACGGAGGGTGGAGGAGATCCTTCGTGAAGCGAGATCGGATGGGAAGTGACAGGTTTGCTTCTCGGCGCGGATGTAGTGGTGCTAGGCCAAGAAGGAAGAACAGAGTGGAATTTTTCGAATTTATTCTATGTATATTCGGACAATGAAGGGATTTGAAGCTCTTGGTGGTTTTGTTATTTAAGGTCGCATCAACGTTTTAGATCATTATCGACCACAATTGGATTTAACATTATGGTATCTATGAGGATGAAACAATATGGTAATGACAGGGGGTGATAGGACGAACACATAGAACCATGCCCGAGGCGGAACTCGAACCCGCGACCCTTCGGTCCGAGATCGCTACGGCACTACTGGCATTGCGATCTCGCGCACCGAGCCGGCCTTGGTGGACTGGGAGTTTGCAAGACACTCAATAATTCGAGAGATTATGTGAACTGAATTGAAGAGAGTGATCGTATACGAAATAACGTGACGGGCATTGAACAAAGTATTGGCTTGTGGGCAGGCTTTTCTTTGTTGGGAGCGTCGGCGGCTCCTGCGGCGGGGGGAATTTCCGTGAAGCCCTTGCGGGTACCCGTCAACTGCGGGTACCGCGCTCTCCGAGCAGCGGCGGCGGCGGCAGGGGCGGAGGCGGCTGGCGCGGCGCTAATTGGCGCGGCGGGGGCGGGGGGGGGGGGCGGGGGCGACGCGACCCAGAACCCACCCCCTCGCCCCATCGATCCAGCGCTCCCGTCCCGCCGGCTCCGCCGCGCCCCGCCCAGCGCCCCGCCACGCCGCCAGGGCCGCGTCCGCGCGCGCCCCCGAGATCGCGGTCCGAGGCAAGGCGAGGCGAGGCTGCCCCGGCGCCGCACCGCCGCCGCCGAACAAAGGCAGCGGCGGAAGGGACGGCGGCGGCGGCGGCGACGGCGAGGGCGCTCGTAGTGGAGAGGACGGCGAGCGCGAGTGGGCGGGGGATTGGAGATTCTGGGAATGCGAGAGTGAGGGTGACGTCGGGGGTGGGACGAGGTCGGGGCGGGAGAAGGAGTGAGGGAGAGAAGTCATGGATTAGGGTGGAGGGGGGGAGGCGAGGGCGGAGGGCGAGGGCGGAGGCGAGGGCGGAGGCGGAGGCGAGAGGCGGAGGAGGCGGCGGGAGGGCGGAGGCGAGGGCGGAGGGCGGCGCGGGCGGAGGCGAGGGCGGAGGCGAGTTCGGAGGGGCGGCGGCACGAGCAAGGGCGGGGTTGAGGACAAGGTGAGGGCGGAACGAGGGCAAAGGGCGAGGACGTCGAGAGCCGACAGAAGCGATGGCGCAGATGGAGACTAATGCTCTCGCGAAAACAGCGAAGAGAAAGAAGCGAAGGGTGCAGGAAGGACAAAGTGAGGCCAATAATGAGGTTAGAAGTATGAGCTAATGTTAAGGTGAAAGTGAGAAGAAAGGGTATTTAAGAGGGAATAAGAAAGTTTAAGATAAGTTGAGAACATGTTAAACGTAGATAAACAAAAAAATTGGTATAGAATTCTGATAGGTATAAGAATTAAAACTGTAATAAAAATAGATATTCATAATTTGAATGCGAAAACAGTCACGGATCATGTAAAGCAAATGGAAAGCGATATTATTGATAGGTATGAGACAAAAGACAGAAAGAAAAAAATGCTATGTTAAAATTTATAGTGAAGGACACAAAGAAAAGTGAAACCGTTTTCCAAGAATGTGAGTATTAGTTTTGTTGATAAAAATAATAAAACACAAAGCTGAGACAAGGGGAGGTATAACACAATAATGTCACCGGAAAAGTTGCAAAATAACCAGAGAAAAAAATTGAAAAATACACGCCTGAAGACACAAAGAATGAATAGGGTGCAAGACGTGCCTCACCCAGACGACAGAGCGACAACGAACTGACTTAGAAAACCTGCAAAGGGGAAGGTTTCTTATAAATCGGAAAAGCCAAAAAAATAAAAAGAAGACATGGAGGAACGGAGTTCTAAATAGAAAAAGCAAAACCAATAATAACACGAAGTCCGCGATGAAGCGGTCGCAAAGAGAGGAGCAACAAAAGAAACTCCGAAACGGCGCGGAAGAAAGAGTGTCTTGTAATACCGCAAAATCCAAAAAATAAAAGGAAGAATGGAGGAACGGAAAAGTTCTAAATAGAAAAGCAAAACCAAGAATCACATGAAGGCCGCGACGAAGCTACCAGAGAGAGAAGAAAGGAGCAACAAAACGAATATTGAAAAAGTGCGCGTAGGGAAAGGTTTCTTATAATATCGCAAAAGCCAAAAACTAAAATGAAGAAGTGGAGAAACAAAGTTCTATATAGCCGGCCCGGTGGCGAGATCGCTAGAGCAGCAGTAGCGTCTTAGAGATCTCAGACTGAAGGGTCTGCTTCGAGACTGATTTGTGTGTGTTCGTCTTTTCACCCCCTATCATCACCATATCCTTTCATCCTCATAGACACCATAACTTTATGATATTAGAGGTTATTTGTAATGAATTTGTTTACGATAGAACTGTGATTATACACAGCAATTTGTAATAGGTTAACCTTATAAACAAATAAAATTTAATTGATTGATTGATACAATAACGTTGAAATCCAAGTGGTCGCTAACGACCTAGAAGTTGATGCGACCTTAAAGAACAAAGAAAGTTCTAAATAGAAAAGCAAAACCAAGAACAACACTAATTTCGTGACAAAGCGGCCGCCGCAGAAAGAAGAAAGGTGCAACAAAATGAACTTAAAAGCATGCGCGTGGGACAGGGCTTCTTATACTACTGCCAAACTTCAAAACTAAAATGAAAAAGAAGAGGAAAAGAAGTACTAAATAGAAAAGCCAAGAATAACACAAAGTCCGCAAGTAATCGGCTGCATCGAGAAGAATGAAGCAACAAAATAACTTAAAAATGTGTACGAAAGGCTTTCTTACAATACGGCAAAATCCAAAACCCGAAAAACGCAGAAGTGGAGGAACGAATTCTAAATAAAAGAGCAAAACCAAGAATAACAGAAGTCCGCGACGAAGCGGCCGCAGAGCAGAGAGAGAAGAAAGGAGCAACAAAACGAAGTTAAAAACGGCGCGGAGGGAAGCGCTTCTTTGGGCCGGGGCGCCGGCAGCAGAACTCCAGCGGCGATAACGCGGCGGCGGCGGCGCGCAGCGGCCGTTGGTGGCGACCAGCGACGGGGGGGGGGAGAGTGGAGGTGGAGGGAGGCGGCGCGGGAAACAAAGGTGCGGACGGCGCCGAACGGAGAAGGCGGCGGCGGCGGCGCTGCGCGAAAGAGGCCGCTCTGAGGGCGCGCAGCCGGGGCGGAGCGGGCGCGGGGGCGGAGCGGGGGCGGGGGCCGAGCGGGCGCGGGGGCGGAGCGGGCGCGGGGGCGGAGCGGGCGCGGGGCGGAGCGGGCGCGGGGGCGGAGCGGGCGCGGGGGCGGAGGGGCGCGGGGGCGGAGCGGGCGCGGGGGCGGAGCGGGCGCGGGCGGAGCGGGCGCGGGGGCGGAGCGGGCGCGGGGGCGGAGCGGCGCGGGGGCAGAGCGGCGCGGGGGCGGAGGCGGGCGCGGGGGCGGAGCGGGCGCGGGGGCGGACGGGCGCGGGGGCGGAGCGGGCGCGGGGGCGGAGCGGGCGCGGGGGCGGAGGGGGCGCGGGGGCGGAGCGGGCGCGGGGGCGGAGCGGGCGCGGGGGCGGAGCGGGCGCGGGGGGCGGAGCGGGGCGCGGGGGCGGAGCGGGCGCGGGGGCGGGCGGGCGCGGGGGCGGAGCGGGCGCGGGGGCGGAGCGGGCGCGGGGGCGGAGCGGGCGCGGGGGCGGAGCGTGGCGCGGGGGCGGAGCGTGCGCGGGGGGCGGAGCGGGCGCGGGGGCGGAGGGGCGCGGGGGCGGAGCGGCGCGGGGGCGGAGCGGGCGCGGGGGCGGAGCGGGGCGCGGGGGCGGAGCGGGCGCGGGGGCGGAGCGGGCGCGGGGGCGGAGCGGGCGCGGGGGCAGGAGCGGGCGCGGGGGCGGAGCGGGCGCGGGGGCGGAGCGGCGCGGGGGCGGAGCGGGCGCGGGGGCGGAGCGGGCGCGGCGAAAAATTTCAGATGCGACGCCGCTACGTAAACAAAGGACGGCTCGCGAGGATCGGCGGAGGAGGGAGCGGAGACGCAGACGGTGGTGATGGAGGCGAAGAAGAAGATAGTGACGGAGGTAATGTTTGAGCCAACACAGTGGAGGGTGGCAGAAAGAAGGTGGTGGGGAGGGGGGTGAGGCGGGGGAGGAGCGGAGATTGAGAGGAGGGAGAGACGCGATGTTGACCGAGGCACCGGAGGACGCGGCGCCAGGGGCGGTGGAGGAGGAAGGCAGTGACTGACATAACGCCAGGTGGCGAAGAAGGCAGAACGTGTATCAAAGGTTGAGGTAGTGTGGTGAAGGCAATGGCGATTTAAATGGAGCCGAGGGCACATAAGTGAGTGTGTTGGAGGCTGTGCAGGCAGAAGAGTTGGAGGGTAACGGAAGATGGGGCCGGTCAAGGGAATGACGGAGACTGATGCATTTGATGCTGAGGCGACGGGATTATTTTGTTTGGGTGGATAGTGAAGGCGAAGAGTCGTGTAGTGAGAGTGGGAAGGAAAGCCCGCGATGCTGTGCAGACAATGAAGATTGGGATTTTGTGGTTGAAACTTATGTGGAGGTAGCGGAAGAGATGATGTATGGAAAACCGAGGTTTTGGCCCAGAGGGGGAGGGGAGCAATAATTACGCCGATGGCTACATGGGTGAAGGAGGCGGGGGCAGTGTTGGGGTCGTAGGTGGAAGTAGTGACGATACGAGCGATGCTGCGCCAGAGACATTTTTGGCGTTGGCGGGTGCTGTTTAGGCGACTGGAGCAGAGGCGATGGGCGCAGCCGGTGTTTGTGGTAGCCACGGGGCTGGGGAGGAGTTGGCGGGAGGGAGGAGGGGGATGGGTTAGCGACAGACGTTGGCGTCTGCGGGGGCGGCGGCGTGGGCGCCCCGAGATGAAAGAGAGGAATAAAAGGGGACGCCGTGAAACCAAGAAAAACATAAATTTTGACGGATCGATGGTTCGCTGAAAGAAGGGCAATTAAAGGGCGTGGCGGGCAAAGGCAGTGGTGGTGATGATGTCGAGGAAGAGAAAGACCAAACGACAAGAGGAGTAGTCAATGGTGACGACGGTGGTGAGGGCGGTAATTCATAAGTCACGCTGCGCAGAAAGATTATGGTGAAGGAGACAGAGAACTGGTGAGAAGATAGAGAATAGTTGCCTCATTATAGGAAATTGTGAATGATGGAAGTTTTGGCATTATGAATAGAAGTGGTAAAATTAACTGTCTTGTGAAATATATTATAGTAAGTATATGATGAATGATCAAATGTGAACAAGAATGAATAGAACAGGGTTAATGTTGGTGTAAATGTTGAGTATAGAAAAGGCAGTAGTATAAAAGCGAAATAAGATTAATGGTGAATGCACTAAAAGAAATAGTGATTTGTAGATGTGGCGCAAAAGAGAGAAGAAGTGCTAAAATTTTGAATATTGTTGACAAAATAATTTGCGAATCGCGAAGTGTGAACGGTATTAATTGATTAAAAGATATTTTTTGCCCAATTGACGTAATATGTATTTTGTCCAAATACACGTCACTTATATTTGAATATTTAATATATAAAATACATTTTTTACCATTGATTTTACATTTTCGTAAAATGGTATAGTGCCTTTAAACAATAAAAAATAAATACATTTTATTGAGATTTCTTTAAAAGAGTTATAGTTGATTTATACTTTTTTGCATTCTATTTACTTAGCGTAGAGGAAGTATTGTAATGCTGCTGCGAAGTACAATATTATTTTACATAGAAATTTAGAAAGATATTACAATATATTTTCGATAGAAAAAGTGGTATTGTGTGTCCATGATGCCGAAAAAATTAATAATTCTTGCTCTTATGTGTAGTAAAACGTACTCTAATACATTATGTCTTCCAAATTTGGAGTGTGTCCTGATATCGATAAATTGGGAGGGCGAAACGTGTGCCCGACTTTCCGTCCATCTGTCCGTCCGTCCATCCGATTGACTGTCTGTCCGTCTCTTTCCGTTCATCTGTACATAACGCTACCGGCTAAACCTCATGCAAGTTTTTCATCATGATTGATATTCCGCTATCAATCTGAGTTCATGTCGCGGCCTTTTGAATTTGAAAATGATATTTTCGTTTTGATGGTAGGATGGTGGCACCGCAGGATTGCAATAGTGTCAGTGGCGGCAAAGGCCCTGGTGATCACGGTAAACTTTCAGTGGTCGTGGAGATGAAGTAACAATTCGTGTACTCTTAAGGCTCGTCAAAAGGCAAAGGACAAAATGAGTGGAATGCAGTTCTAAAATATTTTTCGTAAATTGGTTTCAGTTCCAGTACCCACTAAAATTGAATACCGTATAATTAAATTACTTTTATGAAAACCTTTTACAACTTCTTGTATATTCACACAAACATCTATATTATTTTTATTGACTTGTATGTTCAAAATAACGTTTCATCAAGGTTTGGTCAGGGAGAATTCTTCTCGTAGTGCTTAAAAATATTTAACGTTTATTTATTTCCTTGGTCTCAAATTTCTTATCACCTTTTGTTGCCCTAATTTCTCTATTTGCACGTTTTCTATTCAAGTATCTTATTTTGCATTAAAATTAGCTCAGCAAATGCCATTTTCAATTCAGTTCATTTGAAAATTGCAAAATTCATTGCAAAATTGAATTCCAAATGTTCTAATACTTTACTGTCTAAACTCAAGTCTTTAGATCCTAGATATTCAAGAACTATTTATAGCTAATATATTCCCTTTTTAAAACTTGCTGTACTTCGGTGTTTCTAACGTGACACATTACATTACAACATTGTTACATCCCCATACCTTATAAAATGAATCTCTTTAATTGATTTGCGAACCTCCATTCCAATGGGGCTCGCGTCCTCAGAAATATGCTTACCACTATTTAAAATATCCATTTTATAAGGCGGGAGATGTAACAATTACCAAATGGCATGTGTCACCTTAGAAAAAACGAAGGATAACGTTCAAAACCTTCAAAATCCTTTCCTTCTGGAGCATTTCATTTCAGGGCAATCGTGCCGAGGGACGGGTGCGGAGAGGGTTGCGAGCGGTGACAGTGCGACCGCAGGCGCTGCGCCGGCCTGCAGGATCGTGTGCGTGGACGTTCCCATCTCTCGCGGGCCGTCTGCAACTCCCCATCTCCCCTGTTAAGGTTCACCGCGACCTGTCGCCACCAACGCCGACGCTTCGTCCGTCCCGGCCCCGCCTCTCTGCACCACTCCCCGCCTCACACAGCCTTTCCCCGCTTCCCCCGCCTCCCTTAGCCCCCTCCCTTCGCCCCATCTCCCTTCCCCCGCCCAACCTCCACCACCTTCCCCCGCCTCCCTTCGCCCCCACCGAGCCCCGCCGCCCTTCGCCCCGCCTCGCTTCTAACTACCGCGTCCGCCTCGTCCACCTTTTCTGTCTCGTCTCACCCCACCACGCCCCCTTCTGCCCCTACCGCCCCCCCGCCCCCCACCTCGCATCACCCGCCAGTCTGCGATCTCACAACTCCTCTCCCCCACCCACCACTCCCCTCCACTGCCTGATCCTCCCACCCAACCCTGCCCCTCCCGCACCAGCCCAATCCCCCCCTGTCCGGCCCCCCCCACCCCGCCGCGCTCCACAGCCTTTGTGGCGCGCGATTGCTTTAAAGGCAGAATGCACCGCGCTACAATGGAGCGCAACTAATGTATCTGCATGTAACGATGGATTCTTTTGTTTGCATTGTTGCACAGGCAGCTTGCTCTGAAAAGAGTGAGAATCTGGTTGTGACTAATCTATGAGTTTTCGAGGTTAATTTTCGTTGATTTCCTCGTATCGTATTTGTAGTTACCTGTATTATTCTTGATATTTACTCTAAATCACATCGAACTAAATCCAAATAAACGTAGATCTGTTGACGGTATACCTTACATAAAATAATTTGTCGTGGTTTAAAGAAAATTAGGAAATTAATTACTAGTTCATATTTGAAAGATAATTTCAACCAATATGATTCATCATTAGATTTGTTTTTCATATTACAATATTTTAACTGTGACTTTTATATGTCATAAAAAATATTCCTCTTTGATCTTAGTGTATTCTAAAACATACATTATGATAGTTTTAAAACCATATTAACCACTAAATATTCTAATAATACATATAACATCATGCACAATGAGTAATTAAATAAACCTTGAAAAGTACACAAAAAGGGTTCTCTTTCTCCTTCATTTTTTCGTTCCGTATTTCGTTATTTTTTTCTTCGTTTATTATCATATGACACATCTGTAACATTTTTATTTTTAATGATGCTTTATTGTGTATTAACAATTCAATTTTGCAAACTGTTTCTAATTTATCAACTTATTTCCAAAAACCGTTGTTGTGATGGAAAAAGTTGAATTAGTATCAAAATCCTTACGTAGTTTTTAACACCACAAATTATCATATGATTCTAATTGACATTACTGTTCAAATTGTTTTTGATTTGATGCATCGTTAAATATAGTTGGATATTTTAAAATTAATGTTTTCTTCTTATGGTTTATTTTAGGAAACATCTCTTCAACAAAAATATCTCTATCGAATATTGCTGTTCTCCTTCATCACTGGGATTGGTGTTCAATTCCCAGTTGATACATTTGTGGTGAATAAAGCGATCCGCGGTAAGATTTCTTGAGGTCCTCTCGCTTCTCCTGCCTCTCCTTTCACTATTTTACACAATTATTAGTATCAAATCTTTATCATAAGTACAGCAAATCATTCATAAATTCCACTCAAGGCCATTAGTCTTATTCACTGGCATCGAAATAAAGTGCTAAATTATTTGATCATTTTTCAGTGTGTGAAAATTGCAAGTTAGGCTTCTGTTGAATATGTAAAAATTATTAGAATAAGTGATTTTGTAAATTTGAATTACTTATTTCAATGAAACGAAGTATTTATCTTTTAATAATATATTTAAAAATTAATAATATTTTAATTTTATTAATAATATTTTAAATGCAGTGAAAAATAATAAATCGGTCAAAATTTTGATTATGACTGCAAAATGTTTTCAGTCTTTAAGAATATCGTCAATCGATTATTATCTATAGTGTGACATATTACGATCGTATTTCACTCTCTTCTATTTTTAATGATTGAAAAGTTTTCTCTCACGTGATCATAAAACGAATTACATTTTCTGTATTCTTCAAAAACATTAGGATTGCTTTGCAACAAATACATTATCTTATCCATATTCAGTGCCGAATTGCGGGATATTCTTGACATAAGTGATGAAGAAAAAGAATTTGCTAGTTTTACGGTTTATTATAATACATACGTCTGCAACTGAACAGCACGCATGAAAATGAGAGAGAGAAACATGACAATTGGTTTCAAAGGAAATTGCAAAGCAAATATTACAGACTCTCCAGTGTCCCGCAGCTGAAGATATTTCCATTCAGAAAAAAATAGATTTCTGTGTGATTGCGGGATAAATATTTTAAAGGAAGATCAATGCTCACTTTGGTAAAGTGAATACCATGCAATTAAGACGCGCTATGGAACTTTTCCTTCCAAATCAGTCGTGAAAAATGCATCGTCGAGTTTTCCGTCTTTCATCAACTGCACAGCAGATGATGAAATTTAGTGTTTTGCTATTATTTAATTTCAATTATTCTTAACACGAATTAACACGTATAGTTCCTCGTGTAACCGAGACTTTTTCAGACATTACTCTTCTAAAAACTTTTTCCGTGGCAGAATGATCTTAAACATTTAATTTAAAGTTTTGAACATATCTGTCATATTAAAACATTTTTCTGTTCATAAAGAATGTAGTTTAATTGATATAATTGAATAATTTTTATATTTTTAGTGCAAATCTTACCTCTTACGTAATATACAATGAAGTAAAAAACAGTGGCGTATATGTTAACTGTAATTAAAATTTCATTTTTGAAATCTTAGATCAACATAAACGATTTCAGAATCTTTTTAACGATACTCTGGTATCAAGGGGCTCACTTCCTGCTTGAGGATAGAAAATTGAGCGAAGACAATATGAGGAAATGCTTTGTCTTCTACAAACGCTAAATACTTTAATATTTTTTTTTCAATTTGTTCATACAATAACTTCATTTTCTTTCCTTGTCAGAAAGATTGCGAGATAATTCGCAGGTGAAGAGAGGTGAAAGACATTGCAAATGAGAGGCATACATGTTTCTGAGACGAATGCATTATGAAAATGATGGTTCAGCCCTACCTCTACGATCGGTTGCAGAGCGTAGAGGGGAGTCTGATGCATTAACTCCCTCTCTCTCCTGGGCAGATCCCACTGTGGATAGCCATTGGCTTTCACTGGAAGTGATGGCTTAAGAAGCTGATGTCTCAACACCATGCGGAAACCACCCGAGCCTAAGGCTCACCTTCAGTCCACAGCCTTGAAATTCGTGAACCAGTACTATGATTAATTCATCTAGTAAAATAAGGTATTTTATATAGCACATAATATTTATTTATATTTATTAGAAGAGGTTAAAATGATATTTAATTTTGTAATTAGAGAAGATTGCAACCAGAGGCCCATGGACCAAATGGCGCATTCCTACAAGATAATTAAATCATTTTACATGTGTGCCATTATAATTTCATACAGCCTTAATGACTTCTTAAAATTGAAGTAAATAATAGTACGATTATATCATGAAACGATGATGGGTATTAACACACTTTTTTGAACTGGTTACGATAAGAACGAGTATTGCAAACTTCATATGAATGTATTTATACCATTTCATGCAGTTTCCTGTAGTACTTTTTCTACTAAGTAATAATTTCCCTTCCTAAGGATTTTATCCATCAACAGCCCGGTTATCTTACACCTTCTAATGGGATGCATATTCGACCATACACGAGACCAACACACTTGCGGACTTCTCCGATCTGGGGCCTAAGGCGGGGACTCGAACTCGCGACCCTTAGGTCCAATGCACTGAGTTGGTACACGTTCTTAGCCACCACGCTCATCCAGATTGGCTTATTACTACTAATAACAATTATTAATATAATTGTAAATATAATTGTTATAATTAATATAATTATTAATATGAACGGTTAAGGTAGCAACTGTCAGGCAGTGTTAAGCCACCGCCACCTATCAAGACCAGGTTGCATGGTTAAGAATAAGCACAGTCCAACTGTGAATGAGCAGTTCCCGAGTCAAGTTAGCATTCAATTTATTAAAGAAATTTTGTCAGAATTTAGAATCTGTCCTTATTTCTTATCAGCTTATAACTGATACAGTCCCATATAGGAAGCGTCACGATTTTCATTTTCTTCTGAGAATTGGAAACAGGGGCCATGTGCGCTTTACCTTTTCACCTACAGGTTATCTCGGTACAATAATATATACATTCCAAGGAATAATTTAATAGATTAATCCACTTGGTACACAATTCAGTGATGTATAAACTTTGTTTATATTTGACTCTTCATGTTACAAAATGTAACAGAATGTAACAAAACATAACGTTGATAGAAGTTAATAGAAGGCCATTGATTTTTAGAACGCTTGCATTCTAATAATACATTACAATAGTACATTATAAAACGATGATGTAAATGGTATTAATGAGGTATTAATACACGAGTGTTAGTTATGATAAGAGAGGAGCGAGTGAGTATCGTAAACTTCACACGAGTGTATTACCCATACATCGAGTTTCATACGGTATTTTTCTAAGACTTATGGTAACTTTTATAAGTTTAACTTTTACATCAAATCATTTTGTGGCAGTTGACATGCAGAATTCTCTCAAGGTAATCTAGCGGACAGCTCCCTACCCACCGCAGACGGCTTTGTTTCTTCAGACAGACAGAGAGTTCAGAAATTGCTGCAATACTTTCAACGCCACCATCTTTGCTTTTACACTTATTTCTGGAGGTCTCAAAACCACCGTTGATTCACTAGATATTTTAAATTAGACATTTTTTTAGGGACAACCAGACGGCAGCTACAAATAACCTAAAATGACTGGCGTTCAGATTTTAACCTTAGTCAAGTGTTCTCATCAGTAAACTATCACTGCGCTAGTCAAAATTGGATCAAAGTGAATAACAATTCAATTTATTTTAAATAATATTTCACGTTAAAAACTACTACTAATAAAATAAATTAAAATTATGAAGCAGAATATATTAATATTAAATACAATTTTAATGGACACAATTGAACCAAACATTTACTGTAAAGATTCTCAACGATTAATGAAGTGTCAATACTTAGTTTGTAAGCTTCTCTGTAATTGGTCAAGAACCTGTGTCTCATAATGACAACTGTATCGAAATGGGTATCATTATGCAACTGTTTGCAGCCATTAAATGACAGCGTTATACAATGGTAGTGGAAGAAACTCATTATAGTTGTTAATAATTTTGAATTTAAAAGATCGAAGTGAATAAATTTAAATAACGTAATTTCTTTAAGAAATTAAAAATAGGATGAGAACACGTTTAACCATATTATATGGCGCGTGTTACGTAGAGAGAATGATCAATACACACGTTAATTTCTCCACCGTGCCTTCGACAGTTCGCCCTCGTAAGACAGAGACAATACAGAGCGAATATGCGAGAAATGTCTCTTCCCCTCACGTTTGCTCCGCGCCCTCCGGGGGGAACGCAACTTCGAGGGGCAACTGCGCGGAGCGCTGCGGCTCTGTCGCCTCGACAGCGCTGCGCTGCGCTGCGCGGCGCGACGCAACGCGGCGGAGCACCACGCGACGTGGCACAGTGCGGCGCCGCGCCGCGTGCTGCGACCCGTCGAGCTTCTGTGCGCGGCGGGTGGCTTACCCACTGCGAATGCAGGGGCGTCGGCGCGACGGTTGATGCGTGGTTTGCTTGTTTAGAATTCTAGATGGGCAGTAGTAATATTTCTAGTCCCGACAATGTATTTCTTTATACGAAAAAGTAACGCAATATGATATTTATAAGGTTTATGACTAATAAAATGAAGTTTACAGTGTGGTACTGTTTTATGATCTCAAGAGATACCGATTTACTATTAGATTCATAAATCTCACGTAGTGTGTAACCTACTTCATCGAGAATATATACCGTGGTATCTATGCACTTAATCTGGTGTTCTATTCACTACATAAAATGTAACAACATCAAATGATGTTTCAGATGAATTTGTATGAAATGATCCGAAAAACTAATATCAAATTATTTGAAAAAATCCGGGATGAAACTTTCAGGTGTAAAAAATGTTTTATCAAAATATTAATAATCAATAATTCTCCGCCATTTTGACTTAAAGGCATAGTTGTTTGTAGATTGTGGGCGGTTTTTCAATTCTTTACAATCTCTTTCTTATCAGATGACTTGCATACTTCCGAAATTCGAAGGGCAGCTGTACAGCCGAGACATTTCCACACTCGAAAACACGCGTTGTGATCTTTAAAACATTAAATATACACGAATTCAGGAATTTCTTCAGTTATACTTTTTAATGCTCAATTTTCTATGCAAGGTTGGAGTACTCTTGAAAATTCGAAAATTACATTATTTTCATCACATTAATGTGAACGTATTTTAATGGTTGGAAGTTCGTTATCATGCCTTGGAAGCATGTAGAAGAAATAAGAAAAAGGAAGCAAAGAAGCAAAGCAATGGGAAAGAAAGTCGTCTAAACATTAAAAATATTGCTCGCTGAGAAAAATATTTGGATTCATACGAGAAGATTGATCAAATGTTTTTTTCTTTAGTGTTATACTGTATGCACACGAGGCGCTGAAAAAAAAAAATAAGAGAGAGATTTATAAAAAATGTATAAATGCGATTGTGTAAAACAACCTTGAACGTTAAATGAATTGAAAAATGATGAACAATAATAAAAATTACTAAATTAAAACTAAATAAAAGAAGAAAATAAACTGATTTGTGTAATAAAAACAAGAAAGGTGCTATTTAAATGACTCTTCCTTGGTTTTAAATGCTTACTAAAACCTTAATAAGAAGAAGAATATATGTGAAGAGAAGAAATAGAAGAAATGTTACAAAACATGATATAGTAAATGTAAGAAGCTACAAACAGAGGAGGGGAGAACATTGTGGAGAAAATCAAATGCAAACCTGTCGTAAGTCTACGGAAAGGGAAAAAGAGGAGAATATAAAGTACAGAATAAATGTGTTTTTATCACTTTTTTGCCAATTTGATTATCTTAGGGATGCGCTACAAGTATGTATTTTTTTATTTGCATTTATTGTACTTAACAAATGCTTTTGCATCGGGAGTAATGAAGTAATAAGCATACCTTTTGGAAATTTACCATTTCTCCGTCTGATTCTCACTAGACCCTTGTAATTAAGACACTTTTCGATCGCTTTCGTTCAGTGTGATATAGGATAGTTTAAAAAAAACTGGAATCAAACTATCAGCAGTTTTTATTTCAGTGCGGACAACAAGTAGGTTCCTTTAGAAAAATTTCGACGCTCCATCCCGACAATACGACTGTCCTCCTAGAGTACAAATCCAAGTAGCCGTAAATACATTTCTCTCGGAAGTTATTGTAAATTATACGAAATTCAATGACCATTTCTATTACCAATTTGAAGTTTGAAAAATTAAAGATAATTTTTTTAATCTCTTGGGATTTGTTTGGTGAAGAAATAGTTTAGAGTAATGATTGAATTATTAGTAGGATACAAGTTGTAAGATAATATTACTTAACTGTTTACAAATAAAATGAGAAATTATGTTCTATTGCAGCATCTCTAGTTATTTGTTATTTAACGACGGCTGTGACATTCGTATAGTTTCAAAAGTAGAAAACCAAAGATGACCGATAGTTTGAAATAACAAGCCACATTCAAAAACATAATCGCTTCATATCCGCACGATTAAATTCTACAAATAATTTATTTGAGGATTTTAGAAAAATTAATAAGGTACCGAAATAATTTAAAGAATAATCTTCAATAAAAATCGTGTCTAATCTAGAATTACTTCCTATCATCTTCGAAGACATAGTCTTTCGGCGTCTTGTTACATAATTGCTATTGTCACCTCTTCTTTCGGCACAGTTTATAAAATATTCCTGTTCACGGAATCGTATTATTTGTTGTGTAGAGGAGAATTTGTTCTGAAACCGGAACAAGTCGGATGCCTTAATTAAGAATTTAAAATAAATAATTTGTGAATTATCAATTAGCAATAATTATTTTGATTCAAAAAAGAGTGATGTGCTAGAAATGTGATGAGAATATTTAGCACCGGATAAAGGAGATGCGTGGTGGGCGACATAGGCTATTTAAAGGAAATTTCCAGATGGATTCGATAGATAAAGTGGATGCTCAATTATTTTGTGGCTGTGTTGGTGATTTTGTTAAAGAGTTGATGCTGGTGTTGGTGTGGTGTGGTGATCTTTGTAATAATTTATTAACAAAATGTTTTCCATGTATATTAGACAGTGTCCTTTGTTGAAGGTTTTCGAAGTTCGGTCACGTGTTTTCGAGAACGAAGGCGAGTGCAAATGATGGCAAATTTTAGTGAAACATCGATCCTTTGATGCCTCACCAAAAGGGTTTCGATGTCGATGAAAACATCGACAAAAACATCGATGTTTAAAATATCAATGTTTTAAATATGAAATATTTCGAAGTAGAATGTCCTAGTTCTAATGTGATACATAACACGTCAATATTAGTTTAAAGTGTATTTTGCCTTACATTTGACTATCATCTTCATTTTCTAATCAATGTTCTATGTAGTCAAGACTCAAATTGCAGTTCAACTTTATTACTACGAAGCAAATTGAAAAAAGGAACTACACGAGAGAAAGATGGCAAAAAGCAAAAGGTTTCCTGCCACCTGGGGATCGACAACAGTAACAGTTGTCAATGGCTATTGACTGCGACCAATCCACAAATAAAATGGATACCGGAAAGTTTATTTATATCACGAGAATTTTTTGAAAACATCGTTGTTTCTGGACAAATATATCAATATCTAGAAAACATCGATGTTTCTGCACGAAAATTTCGATGTTTTTAAAAACATGGACTTTTTTTTGCCAACCGTAGTGGCGCCACGGCTGCAACGTAGCATCAGCATCGTCGTGCGTCCCCAAAACTATCTCTGCCGCTGTGATCATCGCCGTGCAAAGATGACATCTAAATTGCAAGATTGCTACACTAAAAACACTTTAAGAGAAAAAGAATTTTTTGACTCTGGTAATTAATTCAGAAGATGCGTTGCATGGATCATTCATTCCAAAAGAATTGCTAAGAAAGTGAAAAGGATTTTCTGGTACCTATTTACTTCCATTACATCACAAGCGTTGGGTGGAGGTAAACACCGAGAGGGAAGAACGTGAGTTGGTCGAAATCTGAAGCGCTATCATCGCAATGCGGTTTACCAACTTTCCTTCAAACATTTACTGGCCCCTCTATTCACACCACCACATTCAATGCAAATACGAAAACGTAGTATCTTTCACAGAATCGCAATAAATATTTTAACTTGTGTAAATAAAACCTATTTATATTTGCATTAAGTATGTGATAATTTTCATGTCCGGCCAGTCGCACCATCACACTGATATTGTCTCCAAATGCAAAGGTGGGGTCTTGTTGTTCCATTAATATAATATTGTTCTAGAGGATATGTTTTATGTGTTTGCCTAAAACCGCTGGGAGAAAATACGTTGTATTGACGTATGTGTACGTAAATTTTAACTCTGGTTGAAGTTTGTTTATTCATTCGCATTGAAAGTGAAATATTGTCAGGAGAGTTAACAAATTGCATCGTGCCACTGAGAAGACTTGTTTCAGGGAGTTTCATTCATATATCTAGAGGTTTTATTGGTAATTTTCTTGGCTTTAATTTTAATAGTTTTCTTGACTTCTAAGACGATGTGAATAAGTAATGTAATAAATATCTCGACGGGTAAGTAAAAATAATTTTTTAAAAAATATCTTTTAATGAGAAAATTTTAATGGGGTTTGATGATGTCGTTCTTGAACTGCAGTATTATGTATTCATTATTTATCAGTGCTCTTTTTCATTTTAGAATTAATATTAGTTTGAAATATTGCTTAAAATATTGTTTTTTGAGAAATCATAAGATTTATAGAAAAGAACCTTTGATATCCTAAAAACATTTCAAAAGCACAGCATATGTTATACATACTTAGAACAACTCTGCTGAATATAAATTAACATAAATGATCGTAAAATTAATTTTTTAGCGCAACTTCGACCACAATTACTCAGGAATATTAGAATTCTACAAATCGATAAATATTGTCTAGGGTACCCGGACAAGCCGTGTCTCTGTCGTAGGCTGACGTTTCTGCCAGCATGGTGTGGCCTTCCTCAGAGCGTACTGTCATACACACTCCGGTGGCGGACGTCTACGAAACTAAATCGATAAATAGTTTTCTGGAATGACATTTACAATATACACTTTTCTTTATTTACTTCACTGTTCTTTGGTATACCTACCTAGGTACATACCTACCTAACATACCTAATAAATTGTATAATATTTACATCTTAAGAAAATTTCATTGTTTATTTTAAACCGTATATAATATTACGCATAACAAAATAGCATCAACATGCACCGATTGGTGAACATTTTGAATTATTCAACCAAAATTGAATGTATTGAAAAGTGTTCCAGCCTTTGTGGAATGCAACAAACAATAGTTGCATACAATTTGGTGGTCCGGCAAGGATTTTTGGCGAAATTATCAGAATTTGAACACGGTATCGATGCGTTGGCAGATTTTTTGTAAACAAGCAAATATTTTAAAAAGGGCGCTACAGAGTTATTTTACAGCCCGTGCGTTCGCAGGAAGAGCACTAAATGTGTCGATTCATGGACTTTGAGTTCAACGCGGTAAAAATTCTGCAATGCAAAATATCGAAGAACAAACGGAAAATATATTCTACCCACGGTACGTATATTTCGGATTTTCAAAAATACTTCGAATATATTGGAAATTAATGCTAGACGTTAGGTATTTACATAAGTACTGTAATATTTGACGCAAATAATAAAAAACTTCTAAAATTCAAACGTTCACTATTAAATTCTGTAGGTTTCTAATAATATATTACTTATTGTAAAAAAATAAGAATTTAACTTTAAATGAATACTATTTATTTATGATGGAAAAGCTACGGAATTCTACACGTTACATTTTGTAATAGTATATAGATTCTTTAAAACAAGTATTTGAAGTATACAACATTTGGTCAATATATGGTAAAGCTTTTAAAAAATCTGTATATTTAATATTAACGAATGCACTTAAAAATAGAATGTATTTTCATTTGTTGTCAAGTAGGAAACAGCATAGATGAAGAATGAAATAAATCCGCCTCTTCCAGTATCATTCAAGGCATCGTTTCATACGCAGCGCTCTTCACATGCTCATTTACTTGTCAACCTTCCATGCATGTGTTCGACAGACTGTCCTGAGAGCGAAGAAAATTATGCGGTGCCCACATTTTCCTTCTCTACAACGCCTGTTTGACACGCTTCTCATTAAATAGTATCATTTCTCTTAAATCTCTAAATGTACAATGAAAATTACTGAATACTTATTAAAATGTAGATTTATTCCATATACTAAGAAAACTAATAATTACCAATAATTATGACATCTCCAAAAGTTCTGTATAATTTTAACGTCCTGAAAAATTGTATAAAATTGAACAGGAAATAAACATATTCAAAAAATAAATAAAAAAAGCAAATATAAATTTTGCTTTCCAGTACATCTCGCTTTTAGATATTACTATAACTTCTCTCTTTTTTCGAACTTTCTTCGCGAATTACTGTTTCTCAGTTTTCTTGCATTGATTAATACTTCATGTGAGTTTTTTTGTATCTGCCGATTACTCAAATGCCCAACGTTTCCGCTTACGACTCTGTTCTCATTTCTTTGTTCCATTGACTCATTTGCTTCGGCCCATACATCCAACCTGCATCATTACCTCACGCATTCCCACCAACGAGGTTCCTCGAGGCCTGTTCATCCAGCCGTCGAACCCCAAACCTTGGCCCGAACTCCTTCCCGTAATTCGTCCTCCTGCCTTCGCACCTGACCGTCCTGAGGCCCTTGCACCCACTCGTTAGTGCGTCCGTCCACTCGTTTGTGTGCTGGCGGGCGCCGCGCGCGCCCTGCCGCCGGCCCCGCCCCCTCCGCGCCACTCCGCGCGCAACTGGCCACTGCGCCGGCCGCCCTCTCGGCCGCTGTGCAACCACCTTTCGTCCCGCTGTCGCGCCCGCCCACCCGCGGCTCTTTCGCCCACGCGCCGCCCCGCCCGCCCCCGCCCGCCCGCTGGGGCGACTAATGAGTGCGCTGCTCTCATCGGGGCGCCCGCCTCGCCCGCGGCCCCGCGCCCTCATCATCATAATTCGCTCTCGGGCGGGCCCGGACGTCGTCGTCCTCGTCCCCGTCGCCGTGCCGGCGGGGGGCGCAGCGCGGGCGGGGGCGCGGGCGCGGGCGCGGCGCCGATCCCGGTGAAGTGAGGCGGAAAACTGCAGACGCGCGGCGGGGGCGGAGGCGGGCGGCGGGAGTGGGGGCGGGGGTGGCGCGAGCGGCCGTTCCACCGGATCGATGGGCGCGCGGCCGGCGCGGCGCCGCCCCCGCCCCGGTCCCCACCCCCCACCCCCGCCCCCGCTGCCGGCGCGCGCGTCGCGCCCCGTGGTTTAAACAGAGGGTTGGGGCCGAGTGGCGAGGGGAGCGGCGTGGGTGGCGCGGGCGCCGCGGGGCGCTGGAGTTGACGGCGGCGGCGGCGGCGGGCGCGCTTCGGTAATGCAGCCGCATAATGGGTCGGCGCGCTCGTCCGCCCCCCGTCGCCCCCTCCCTCGCGGCGTCCGGCGGGGGGGAGGGGAGCGCGGATTTCGATCAAATCCGCGCGGGTTTAAAGAATTAAGAAGGATGATGTTTGGAATGCGGCGTGTCGCGTGTGCCACGTGCGCTGTTCTCTGCCGTGGCCGCGAGGCAGCGTTGGCGACGCGACGGCCGTAAAGGCCATAAGAGGCCTCTGGAAGCCACTAAACAGCCCGGCCAAGTGGTGCCGTCGTTGTCCTATTTGTTACGTTCTCTGTAGTGGGAGAAAAGTAGAAATATTTTGGGATGGTCGCCCAGAAATATTAGATTCTTTTTTTTGAAGTCATATTCAATTACACATATATAATTAATACTATGCAATAAAATATTTTGTACCTCAGTTACCAGTTCGTTTGTGAAATTTATACTTTTGTATGACATTTTGTGAGAAATTATCATGTTATTCCAATTTGCAACATAATATGATGCGCCGTGTAAATAAAATTTAAAATGTACAAAATGAGTGAAAAGTTTCTCAGTAATGCTCTGGATGATGTAGCATCAATGACAATGGGTGGACATTTCGCGCATTTCTGCATGTCTAAGGTCTTTCAGTAAAATTTCTCCCAAAATTTTAACATGTTCAAGTACTAATTTCATTGATCGCCTATCGAAGGTGAACAAAAACATAGCGGTAGAAATCCTCCGGAAATATTAATGAGACACTCTTTCTGTTCTTTTTTTTTGTCGTTTTTAGTTTCGTTTGACAAAAACTTGACATCACCCTTTGAATAAACGAGCACTCAATACTTCTGTTTAATGTTGTCTTTAAAATTTTGAAAGTTTAAAGCGTCTGACTGACCCTGCAATATTTTAGCAGATGCATGTATGATGCAAAGTTTTTTGGTATCTGTGAATACGTATTTTATTTCAAAAAGATGATTGTAAAAATCCCTACAGTATATAAACTATATATTTTCGTGAGTTCGTTACAATATTATCGAACAATTAATAACATATTCTCAGGTATTTGAGAACAATTCTCAATTCTAGTTTTAAACAGTATTTCTAATATAAATGCAAATGAAATACTTTTACCTTTACTGAAACCTTCAAATAAAGACTTTTAGCGTAATATTTCTTTAAATGTGAAATATTTGTTAGATTGAAATAAGATTTGTGAAAAATTATAGTTGTTATGTTCTCCTGGTTATGTTCTGGTATGTCAATCTATTTTTTCTGATATTCAAGCATTATTTAAAGTTTATAACTAAGAACATAGGAACTCGCATTCTTCAATTTTCCATTATGGGAATATCATCTTTCTATCTCCTGTACAATATTTATTCTTGTACGAGCATGCTAATGATATTTTCTCTGACGATAATTGGATGTGACGCATCATATATGATGCACCCCAGTTAAAGAAACCTTAATTTTGTATTTGTCATTTTTTAATATTGAGAGTTTTCCAGGCGTTTTTTTATGATTTATTACATAATAAAACATTGTCGAACAATACATATGCTCTTATAAAACATCCCGTGACCTATATAATAATATATATTTAGTGATAATTTTTAGTGATAATGTATGTTGAGATAATAAATTAACGCGCTCTGTGAGAGAACGTTTTTGAACGTTTCACGTAAATTCTTTATTTCTCTTAAACAGAAATTGAGCATTTAGCGGTTTGTATATGTGTTGATGAAAGTTTTTACACGAAAATGGCAGTACGAGATCTAGGATGTACTTTGTCACTTTTACACAAAACACTACTATCTTCGTTCATTCAATGATTTCAACTGGCATTATCGTATTTCACATCATCTCACCCTCGCGAGTATTGTCTGAAGAGCAAAAAAGAGTAATGAATGACGAGAATTACACCGGCAATTGATCATTTCGACGAATCATGTTAGAGATGATCTTCTAGATACCTTAGCGGCACAAAACCATCTCGGGCTCCTCAAGACGACACCAAACACCCCTTCCCCCACCGCCCGCCGTGGCCACAAACACACCGGCCGCACGCGCGCCCGCGCGCCACACACGCAGTCTATTTATATTTGTATTTCGGACACCGCAACGCGGCAGCGCGGAAGGGCGCGCATTTCCCAATAACCACGGGAAGGGCGTTACCCTATTACGCCGAGTACGGCGCCACCCCTCCGCCTCCGCCTACCCCCACCACCCAACTGCCGTCGCCTCGCCGCCGCTTATCCACCTCTCCGCCAGCCAGCCCCCTGTCACCGTTCACCCCGCCAACGCACCCACACTCCGCTTCCCTGCCTCTCCACCCTGCACTCACCCCCAAATCACCCCCCCCCCACCACCACCCAAATGTCGTCGCCCCGCCCGCATCTCTCCGCCATCCCGCCCCCTGTCACCGTTCACCCCCCCCAACACACCCACAAACCGATTCCCCTATCTCCCCATCCTGCCCTCGCCCTCCCACCCTCCCCACCCAAATGCCATCGCCCCACCACGGCCAGTCCACCTCTCCGCCATCCCGCCCCGTGGCACCCTTCTCCCCGTCAACACACACACACACCATCCCCTGCCTCCTGCCCCCGCCCCCACCCCGCCTACCCCACCTCCCAACTTCCACTGCCTGACCGCCACCAATCCACCCCTCCTCCATCTCACCCCGTGTCACCGTTCTCCCCGCCAAAACACCCACACCCTCCATCCGCTGCCACCGCCTTATCCCCGCCTACCCCACCTCCCAACTGCCATCACCTCTCGTCCATCCCCACCCCGTGCCACCGTTCTCCCCACCAGCGCACCCCCACACCGCTTCTGCCACCCTCCCCCGCCCCCCACCCCCGGGGACGGGCGTTATCGCGGGCGCGTGCACGCGGCCGGCCGCGCGCCGCGCCGCGCCGCGCCACCGTTTAATAGTTCGCACTATCGACTGATCGATACGCGGGAGCGGCGGTGGCGGCGGCGCGCCCGACAGAGAGCGCCCGAGACAGAGAGAGAAAACGAAACAGAGAGAGAGGGGGTGACGGAGAGAGAGAGAGCGCGCGCGCGGCTTATAATGCCGGGGGCGGCGGCGGCGGTGGGTGGGGGCGGGTGGGCGGCGGCGACCGCGGGCGCCCTAACCGCCTGCTGGCCGCCCGCCCGCACGCGCGCCGCCGCCGCCGCCGCCGCCACCGCCGCCGCCGGGCGGGGGCCGCGCCGCGCCGCGCCGCGCCGCGCAGCACTGCGCTGCGCTGTGCCGTGCCGCCGGCGCCCGAGTGCAGAACCCTTTATGCGGCAGCGCGGCCACCGCTGCTGCAGCCGGTTGCAGCGCGGGCGACTCTTTGTTGCGTGTGGGGGGTACCTCCACGGGTATTGGGCGGTTGACGGGACTATGCTTTCTACCAAAAAACGCGTGACAACTCGCAGGACCTAATCACATATTGTATTATCTCCATCTTCTTGTCTTTGTCGAGTGCTTGTTGCAGCTTTTTTTCCATTTTTTATACTTAGAAATAATTTCAATTATTTTTCCAAAAAACGACAATGGGAAAAGTTAGAAGAAATTTTTTTGGTGATGAACAAAAATTCGTTTTTTTTTGCTGTTGTGTAAGACACTGAATACCTTTGTGCGATGCCAGGGCGTCCGTCCTCTGCAGACAGTTGCAGCGCAAGCGACACCGTTTCGCGAATGTCGCTACTTATGCGGGTACTTGGCGATTGACGGCACTGCGCGTTCTATTAAAATACACGTGACAACTCGCAGGAATTACCACATATTATATTATTTCCATCTTGTTGTCTTTGTCGAGTGCTTGTCATAGCTTTTTCCATTTTTAAACTTCGAAATAATTTCAATTTTTTTTTCAAAAAGACAATGGGAAAAGATAGGAGTGAAAGTTTAGTACACTACCAAAATTGAAGTTGTCTGTTGAAGCATAAGACACAGAGCACGTACTCAGTCCAATGTTTCAGTGAGGTGTTTTCCGAAACGATTACTTATAAATGAAGCACGTGTCTTGCCAGGAACTTGTTATGAGTCACAAATCATATAATGTCGGGTTTTTGACACCTCATGTAAGTGAAAAAATACTGATGTTTACATCCAGGTACAAGTCCAGTTTAAAAGGCAATGACAGTTATTAAGATATATTTTCATTATATTTTGCAATAGTTTGAATTTACCGTACTTACGACAGAATTAAGAGCCATATGTCGCTGGTTTTGATAGTTTCAAAAGTACTACGTTTTAGGATTCACGAAGTCACATATTTGCACTGTGGTACAAGAAGAAATTTATGTCGGTAAGCCGTTTTCAAATCGTTCGGCTTGAAATTTAGATTTTATATTTTCTAACATCTATATTGTCTCTTTGTAATAGATATAGTATTTTCCTTTAAAAATTCAAAACACGGAAAGTTGCCAACTTCAGAATTGTTACATTAATGTTTCGTCACAACATCATCGACAAATTTCAAAATATCAATCACAATGTCTTTCACATCCATCTTGTAGGATCATCGATAATACCCTCAGTAACGATAATACCCTATATACAACTCCCTCATCTATATACCCTATCAATAATAGTTCAGTAACAATAGCGATTTTGTCCATAAGAAAATGTACTTGTTTTTGATAAAGCAAAAGCATTTGAAAGTACTTTTGTATTGTATAAGAAACTACTTAATCTAAAAAAATTCTGTGGGTATGCTAGGAAATTACCTTTCTCCAAGCCTGCGTCAAAGAGATTTAAGACGAAAAGCAGAAGGTCGCCTACTATGGCGTATGTGCAGTACGTTGAGAACGTACGGGGAAACTGGCAGGAAGCGGTGGAGCACGAGTGAAGTTTTCAAAGTGGTTTTCCGTAAAATGAGGCCCTGTTCAACATTCAATTACATTGGATGTTGGTCATATACGTTTTTTAATTTTTAAAATAATGATTTACAAAGTGCGGAAAGTTTGCACGGATCCAGTCAGTAACTTCTAACATATCTTCGGAATAATCTACAGAAAACATTATTGTAACATCGTATACAATACACAGTGTATAGGTGTGAGATCGTGTCTACTTCAGAAAAAAGCCATGCAGTTACATCGGTACTTATGCTAAAAATGAAAAGAATTGCACAAAGTTCTCAAGATTTACACAAAATTTACTCAAGATTACACATAAAAAAATAAAAAAAACAATATATTATTTTTCTGTGCCGAAAAACAAAAACTTGGCCAAAAGGTTTAAATAGTTTCTTAATAAACTTATATCATAACCAAATTTCCTCATAGCATTTTCTTGACAATCTATCATGATCAGCAACAACAATTATGACACAGACTTGGCCTAAATGTCAAATTAGTGTTTTCAAATCCCTATCAATGTTGCGACAGGTTCTCCTATATAAATGGTATAGAATAAAAAGGTAATGCGGAATATTAAATCGTTTCAATACAAAATCCGTGAGCATAGGTATAGTTATTGACTATAGTTGAGTGGAGTAGTTAAATCGTACGCAATATCTAGTAACATAATTCAAGAATGTACTCCCAGAAACTAATAAAAAATACCTTCTCTATCAATTAAAACATTAATTCTAATAAATGCCAATAAATTGAATACATTTTATTATAGAACATTCTATTATAGAACAAATATGAAAAATTATAAAGCACTTTCATTCCATTGGTGATCGTTTTGAATAACATGATTTTATTTGAGGCACCTACAGCCTCAAGAATCTGATGTACAAAATTGAAACTCAGAAAAAATATTGGATGTACTAAAAAAACATCATTCAGGAGAGAGCTGTTTTAAACGTACCCTATTATGTAAACCAAAAACTAAGATGATGAACCAGCAAATATTTTCCGTCTTCACTAGGTGAAAGGAAATATGAAGGT
>JAHLJT010008491.1:0-56349 GCA_031308135.1 Acheta domesticus | reverse complement strand
AGCCTGAATTTCATTCTTGACTTCGGACGCGCTACAGAAGAAGTTCGATCTTAAGAGTCGGGATTGAGGAAAATTTCTGCATGCTCACGCAGCGTTTGTTCAGTGCAACGGGGCACGCATCTGTTTTGTCAGTTTACTTTCTAGTATCATCAGGCCTGTGATCAGAGCTTTTAACAAGTGCTATTTATTTTTTTTCCCGGACGCCTTCCCATCCGCATAAACTGCGTGATTTGTCTGCCTCTGTGACTTGCAACCGAGTCACATTCAAACAAGGTATGTTGATATTTCCATTACTGATATGCTTTGCAATGAGTTTTGGACAATTATATAAAATATTAATAATTAATTCAATTGAAATAGATAAAACTATTTTTCATTTTTTCCATTATACGATTTTCAATTGAATTATTTATATCATTAATAAATGTTTCAAGTTGAAGACAGCCAACTTTTTTGAAAGAATTGATTAATTTAATCATGCAGCTCAGTGCCGGGGCAATGCTGAAACGTGTCCCCCCGCACGAAAGAATTAAAAATGTAAAATTGTATCAAAAAACTATATGAATTATTTTATTTCATCAAATAACAAAAAATACAACGTTTAAGATAAAAAAGTTTTTGGAAATACATTTTCAATATTATATTTTTCATTACAAGTATTTAGTTATCAAATAGTGCAATTTCCACGTTGAACTTAAAATACTAAACAATGTTTTTTGTTTAGTTAGTGTTTAATAAAACACTTTGTTAAATACATAAAATATTTAATATGAATTTCAGTAGAACCTATTTTAATGTTAACGTCATTTGATTCATTTTGTAGAGCCCTTCCTTACAAGTAATGACTATAATTAACTATTGAAGGAAAAAATGATTTGAAAATTTTATGAAATAGCAGATTACTGTTCCACGACTTATAAAATTACGATAACGATTTTCCCGAGTAATAATTTCCTTTTTTTAAATTTTTTACTATTTTTCCCTTTCATCGGCCCCTTGACTTGCGGGGCCCTGGGCGATCGCCCGGTCCTGCCCATGCCTAGCGCCGGCACTGAAGCAGCTTCGTAGAGATTGAACTAAAGAACAACAAATGCTTTATCCACTGCTATACGTGCTTCAGGATTGTATACGGAAAATGTTTAAAATTATTCTCCTTGTGCATTTCATTATTTAAAAAGGTATTGTGGTTAACATTTCGTTTAATTTAAAAAAGAAAGAGAAATAAGAGTTGAAATATTTCGAGTTTCAAGGGCAGGCCTACCTTTATCTGCCTCTGATACCTGTTATTAATGTATTAAGCTTTGATTTTGGAAACTCATTTGTTGTTCTTTACATTATCTCCTATGACGCGTACTAGATTTAAATTTGTCTTTATTTACTATTAATATGTAATTACATGGTAGAGATGTATTGGAGAGCTATTTAACTTTTGCCTTTCTAACCATATATTTAAATAAAATGTGAGAAATTAAATATTTATAGATTTAAGATAATATAATTAAAAGTAACTTAGTGCAATTTGATTCGTTGCAGAATAATATTTTGAAAATAAAATGTCGACTTCGAGCCGAAGAACTGATATTTGGTATCACTTTAATTTGAAAGGATACCAACGGAGAATGCAATACTGCAAAAGTCGTTCTCAGTACAACCGGAGGTTCAATGGGAAATTTGAAAAGACACATGAAATCTAAACATCCTGCCGTGCCGTTACAACGGAATTCCACTGCTTCACCACATGGATCAGTTCTAGATGAATTGAGCGAGAGGTCACCTTCGCCTTCCATCCCATCTACATCAGTGATATCAAATGAGAGTGAAGCCTTCGGTTTCTGAAACATGTCGGCAACAAGTGAAGACAATTTCAAGAAATGAACAATCTACTTTGACAGGTTTTATAGACGTAATAAAGCCCCTTCATCTAACTAAAAAACAATTAATCGATCAGCAATTATTGAAAGTTATCTGCAAAGATTACCTCCCCTTTAGCCTAGTGGAAAAGTGAAGCATTTAAAAAATTTGTCTCTCTTCTTTGTCCAGGATATATCCCTCCGAGTAGGAAAACTTTATCGAAAGTTTGTTGACACAAATGTACGATAACTTGGTGACTATAATAAAAGCAAAATTATCCAACTCTGCTGCAATAGCATTGACGACTGATGGGTGGACGTCAATTAATAATCAAAGTTTTGTAGCTGTTACAGCTCATTATTTAAACGAGGATACATCATTGTCCAGCGCCTTATTAGGTTGTATCGAATTTAATGATAGGCACACGGCCACCAATCTATCTGAAATGCTAAAGCTCAATGTGTGATGTGGGAAATTCAACACAAAATTACGGCAGTAGTTACTGACAATGCGTCAAACATAGTAGGAGCCATCAAAAATAGCAATTGGAGGCATATTCCGTGTTATGCTCACACTCTTAATCTTATTGTAAAATCAGGCTGCATCCCTATTCAATCAGTCATAGAGAAATGTAAGACAATAGTGCAAGTACTTTAAAAGAAGTTCATACGCACTTTCAAAACTTAATGAAATACAAAAACAAATGCAGATCCCCCCATTGAAATTATCCAAGATGTGCCGACGCGCTGGAACTCCACTTACGAAATGTTGAGGAGAGTTTCTGCCAATAAGGCTGCAATTAAGTCAGCTCTGGCAATATTGGAGTATAATGAAGTTACTATTTTAAGTGAGGAATGGAATGTGATTGATCATGCAATTTTTCTGTTGCAAGTTTTGATGAGGTTTCTAAAGAAGTAAGAGCCGAGGAAACTGTTACCTTGTAAAAAGCAGTAATTTTAGCAAGAAATGTTCATGATTAGTTTCAGATTTTTCTAAAACTCCAGGTTTTACCTTCAGCAATTGTAAATATGTGCACAATTCTGAAAGAACAAATCAATGAAAGATTAATCTCAAAAGAACACGATTTAGGAAAACAAGCTGCATTCTTAGATTCTAGATTTAAAAAATCAGCATTTACGTGTAATCCTTCAAAATTTGAATCAGTGTACGCTTCCATACTCGGGCTTATTCAGTTACAAATTGCGAGAGAACAGCCGGAATCTCTCTTCTGCAGTTAATTCGGGAACTGCCAGTTGTAGCACACGTCCCTCCAAGATACGGGAAAAATTTGATAAGGAGGTTTGCCACTTTATCGGGAAAAAGGGATCCAAAAGCTGCCAGCATTGTAGAACTGGATAAGTTTTTGTCTGAAGGATTGCTTCCAAGAAGTGAAGACCCTCTAGTTTGGTGGGAACAAGAAAATTAATTTATCCCCACCTTTATGCAGTAGTGTTAAAAAGATTGTGCATACCTGCTAGCTCGGTGCCGTGCGAAAGAATTTTTTTCCAAGCAGGCCAAACAATGACTGAAAGAAGAAGTCGTTTGGAAACAAAAAAATTATCCAAACTCTTGTTCATAAATGCTAATTCCTAGTGTAAATGTAAATATGTGTACTGTAAATGTTTAAATATAAATATCAGAAGATATCAATTTCATTTTGAAAGTTTGTTTTTTTGTACCCGTTATTTTCTCATTTCATCACAAATCTCAATATTTATGCCATAAGGCTTGATATGACGTAAACGTAACCCTAGAATACAAAGGCGACCTGTACCAAGCATTATTACAAAGGCGTGGTCTGACAGACTAAGTAAAAATAATGAAATATACCTTCATCCTTCACTTCGTAATACGTTGTCGTGAGTTTGACCTGTTCCGAATTTATAGAAAGATGTGGGCGCCAGGAACAGGTGACATAAACTAATACTAACTTTTCCCTATTTAATTCTGTCAAAATTATATGGGCATCCAGCTAGCTTGGGCCGATGGATTCGGATTACATGTATTCGCTATCGCTAAGATAGCCGATTACCTGATCTGCCGACTGTACAGCCTGGCGTGGAATCTGAAATATGGAAATTCTCTGCTTCCAACTAATTAGAAGCTTATGATTGACAAATGAACAGACTCTTTTCTTTTTCCAAAGAACAAAATTTAACAATTTATTCAATGTTAATTTTAACAGATTACTTAATGGCCATGACCCCTTTTAAAAGATATTATTTTAATATACTGCAGTATATGTTACCATCTTGCCGACCCGCCTCGTTCCGAAGACGCTTCTCACTTGGCCGATGAATCCGAGTCGCTCTTCTGTCTTCTGATCTTGCGCGGTTGCTGAAGTATCCAGTCCACACTGCATAAAATCTAGCTAAGTTCTTTCCGACGCTTTAAGTTTATAATCTTTCACACGAGTTTAATAAAATACTAATGTTCGAACTATCGTCCGGTGAACACCCAAAACTGCCCAAGTCCGCGGATGTACTCCGGCAAATAATTTCTAAGTCCGATGACGACTGTTACTTTTCGCACGAAAATGTATAAGTCTCACTTTCAACTACAAGGTCCGCACACTATTTGCACTCCACGAAACTCAAGAGCCGAGTTCATGACCTACACTCCACCACTCTGAGTCAGACTGTAACGATACTGCACTCAACGAAGCTCCAAGTCCGAATGAATGTTTTTCTGTATTTTGCAACCCTTGATGGGTCGGTAGCGTCTCACGTTCTATTTTTCCAAAACACGGCGGTAAACACAGAAAGTCTAATTGCCCCCCGCCAACCCGCTCATTTCTTACAACCCCATGTAGCCGCGCCTTCGTCCGTCATACGTTTTTCGACCAATCACATATTCTTTATTATATCGATCTAGCCAGCGGTTCCGGCACCTACGAGGCTTGCAGCTAGTTTATTTACCTGCCCTGCACCATAGCAACCCTCTGCGCTGGCGTTACTAGGGCCGGATATCGCCATTTTACAAGTCCATTTAGTCGCCCCCGTATACAACTAATATTATGAAATAAACCATGTCCCGTTCTGGTATATCACAATAAAGAAAAACTAATTTTTATAATGAAATACTACATTTAATGGGTTGAACATGTACGATATCGAGTTTTAAAATACATTTTAAAATATTTAAAGATACACCCAAATAATTTGACTGTCACAGCGGGACACTTGCTGAGTGCTGTCCACACATGGCTTTTGAGAAGCGTCCCCAGACGTATCTCGTCATGCGACATTTGTTATTGATCGCTATATGTTCATAACGAAAATTAAATGTTACAAGACAAGGAATTTGTATTCATTATTCACAAAATTTGCCAATAAAAAACGCCAAAAATATCACTAACGTGACTACAAAGGCGTAGACTGGATGAAGCCTTTTAAAAATAGCGTACATATCGAAAACAGCGCACAAAATTATGTGAATTTCACTGGCTAGTCAGTAGTCGCACAATGAAGGCACACAGTTTCAAAAACCCGGAGTGAGGGGAAGAGAGTGGGGGAAGCTATCGGCACTAGCTACGTCGGCTTTGTAATTTAGGATTCAATCAATTAAAAATTGGTGCCGGATGACCGGAGGGTATTCATAAGGAGTTTTTTATTTAATTTATGAGCATTAAGAGTATTCATGAGTTTTATTATTATTATTATTATTATTATTATTATTATTATTATTATAATTATACCTTTTTGATATTCTAGACCATAGTTATGTTTCGCTGGTGGTACTGATACTTTATTATTCATCTCTGAAAATGCAAGCTCGCATTGTATTATACAACGAGCTTGTTCACTTTCACGATCTTGATTTCTACCATGCCAATGTGTTTCTTTATTGTTTTTATTATTATTATTATTATTATTATTATTATTATTGTGCCCTATTCATTTACGTTATCAGTGATACACTATTTACCAAGTTTTTTTATTGACCTCTGAATTACGAAAAGGATAGAGTTTGAAGTTCTTGAGTTTAGGTCATTGGTACAGAAAACAAATTCTACTTTGTTTGTTGGTTGCCAAAGTTTCGGCTCTTTATTGCGCATTCGTCAGAGCTTTCACATTACTCTTAATTCTCTACATCATGTGCCATCTTTTTTAACTAATATAATTTTATTTTAATAAAATATTTCATTTTCAATGTTACAACGGCTAAAATCTTTTATTGTGAACACATCACAATTATAACTTTTCCTGTTCGCCAAATTCTTATCGTTCTTCTGAACTAGTTCATTGAACTAGTTCACTACCAAGAACGATCGTATAAAGAACTATTCACATAAATGAACGACTTTGCCCATCCCTAGACATTGTATGCGTCCAGTATTATATGCAGTTCTGCCTGGGCGCTCGGGTGGGGCAGGTGCGGCCGTGATTGGCGGAGAGGTCCCTCCGATTTGCTGGCGGTTGGGTACAATCCAGGACCCGCGCCAGTCGTCACCGTAGTCGGACGGCGGCGAACAGCCCCGTGACAGTCCCGAATGGATGGTAGGAGGGACTTCCAGACGTGGCTTAGATTGAGGCCTGCGTCCGCGTTGAAGTTGTGCGGCCTTCTGTTAATTTCTAGAGCCTCTTTATCCGTCTATGCCAGTACCGGTTTTCCTTATGCAGGAGCCGGGTCTTGTCAGTCGATAGCGTGTCCCGTGATCTCAGAATGGTGCGCTACACGCTATCGACTTTGACAAGACCCGGTACAAGGACTGTATAAAGTTTTCACTGATTTAACCACTCTCTCCCAGATACCTCCAAAATGTGGGGGGGGGGTAAGATGGTATATACCTCCACTGAATAGTATTATTTAATAAAAAATGACTCCTCTTGAGGAACACTTTTTGTTTCCTTTCCTATCCATTCTGAGATTATTCTGAGCCCCCTTGAGTGTCTCAGCATTCTCACTTTAGAGGACACTTAGTTTACCCCTTCTAGCAATAAACCTCCTTAATGCTAATAATAAGCTGTCAAAAGTGGTGGAAATAAACAACTCCAAATGTGTAGCCCTGGTGGCCATACATGTTAAAATTAAATTATACGCCTTTCCCACATCTGAAGATTGTGATGAGTGTGGCCCTTAAGTGGCCAGAATGTAGTTCTCATAGCCAATATAGCAATTGGTCCAGCATGATGCTTAAAATGTAAATGTCTAATTAACATTTTGGTTACTGATTGACCAAAGGGAAGAATTATTGGATGTTTTTGTTCAAAATTTAATTGGAAGTGCCCTAAGCGACCACCCACTCTTATTAAACCTTCATCTAAAAAGGGATTTAAAGATAATAAAGGACTCTTTTTGCTGAGAGACTTTGAATCTGAGAGGGCCTGAACCTGAGAATGAAAAACTCTGAATTGCAACATCTTCAAAAGTTAAATTTCAGCCATGATGATTTCTGGGACAGTTAAAGATAAAATTCTTGATTTATAATCTTACTTTTTGGTAGAGGATTTTGCATTATGTGTAAACCTAAAACATTTAAGCTGTTATTCTTCAGAGCTTTCCATAATTTGAAAATCTATGTAAGATGTCACAAGGTGGGAGTGGGGCTTCAAAAACTGTACGATGAGATTGAGCTGCTACTAAGTACGTTTCAGTTGATTGACTGCACCGTGATTCAGAAGAGTGTAAAATGAAATCTGGCCTATGCCACCAAACAGCAGTATTGATTCACTTTTTACGAGATGCAATGTGCGCAGAAATGTTACTCTTTTCTTTTTACTTGTAAGCCGGACGTAATTATTGTCTTGGTAATTTGGTCATAATATTTCACATCAACTTTGTAATTCTCAGTATTTCTAAGCAGCTGCATTCTTTTCTTTATTATACTTTCTTTGTTTAAGTCTTTCGTTTTTTTGGACATTGATACAATTATTTCAGACAATATTTCTTGTGTTTTGGAACATTATTTGCAAACAAAATGTTATTTTCAAAAAATTGTCTCTCACTTTGTTGCTAGTGTATTTTCAGTATTTCCAAGGTGTTAAGGAGACAAGGGAACAGTGTCTTGAAGGGTGGTTCTCTGAAGGTCACCGCAATTCAGAAGATACAGACGTAATTGAAAATAAATTAATCAAAATTCCAAAGTTAAAATTCAATAAAGATATTATCATCATATAATAAAAAACAAGCTACTCCAATACAATTTGAACCTGTTTCGCCTTTGTTGTTGCGGCTGTGTGGATCACAGCCAGTATTTCTTTACCATCAGATTTTAAAGCTACTGACAAGGAATTTGCAGTGAATACACCACTTTTACATGAACGAAAGAATTTTCAAATTCGGTTTTGATATGAAAGTAATTTCTCACCGACCTGCCCTTGAAATACTGGATCAATCTCATAAGTAATTCGAAAACTCTATCATTAACTACAAAGCGTGATACAACTCCAATCAGCAACTAGATACTTTTCTTCAATATTCCTTTCTTAAAACAATATTTATTATGAAAGGTGGTGAATTTCATTTCCTTTGACGAGGATATGGTCAATATCACCTAATGTCCAATTTTCAATATTCTTCGTAAATGCATAACATATTGATACAACACAGTTGCTGATGCACTGTGTATTACGAATACTCTCCTCAAAAATTTTACAATCTTGACTAAAATTACCAACCAATAACGGATTTGTCATCATTAAAGTTTGCGTTAATATCTTTTCTTTGAAAGATTGGATGACTGATTTCGGTATTTCCTGCGTTTTCCACCTCCACACAATTTCATGTTGGTGAATAAACCGACGACAAACGAAAAACGTAAAGAAAAAAAAGTAAAACTTACTCGTGAAACTTACCACGATAGAAACCTAATCTGATTATAACTCGAATTAATAAAAGAACTAATAACTCTACTTATCTCTAATTAATAAGATAATCCGAAACTAATTAAGAAATAACTAAACAAATAACGTAAATATTCTTAATACTTAATTAGGACTAATTAATAACTATAAAGCCTAATAAAATATACGAACAATAGAAAATATAAATCCAATTCGCCAGATGCTGACCTGACGCGATGCCGATGCAGAACAGAACGGATTGAAAACCTATGCACGAGCAATTACTAGGGCTCAGCGACCATAGCGTATCCTGGGCACAGAATTTGCAATGCGGCTTCAAATTCAAAACTGCTACTTATGAAATTAAGAATCTGCCACCGTTCCACTTGATAACTAAACACAACAGTGGAAAGACCCAAGTGGTAATTTTGTCCACTACGCCATAAATTACACAGCATTCTCTACAGACAGAAAGTTGCGAAGGGCACAACATGGTAAAATGATGGCAACATTGTCTACAGTGACAATCATTGTCTGCCGCAACTCACAAAATCGAGCAGCTAAAAATGAACGGAGTTTTTCACAGCTCTAATGGCACGGAAAGCGATAACTGAAAATACTCTTTCCTGTATTCCTTCAAGGTGTTTGAACAACACTTTTTTTAACACTTTGAGCAGTGGTTCCTCCATAGTGTGGGGCATCAAGTGGTATATACCTGCACTGTAGTATTATGTAATAAAAAAATCCTCCACTCTTCAGGAACACTTTTTGTTTCCTTTCCCATCAATTCAGAAATTTTTCTCTAAACCCCTTTGAATGTCTTAGCATTATCACTGTATATGACACTTGTTTTACCTCTTCTGGCAATAAACCTTAATGCTAATAAAAGCTGTCAGAGGAGGCAGAAATAACCAACTCCAAATGTGTAGCCCTAGTGGCCATACATTTTAAAATAAAAATATACACTTTTTCCACATTTGAAGCCGTGTGATGACAACTTCGCAAGGAAGGGGGCCAGCATAGTCCAAGGAAGTGTGGAGGAAGGACGGAGATGCTTCCACTCTAGAAGGAGAAATAGGAGCCATCATCTGTTCAGCAACCTTTGGATAAGCTAAAAAGTCGCACACATATTTAACCCACTTTTAATGGCTCTGTCCCTTAAGGGGCCAGAATGTATTCTCATAAGAGCTAATAAAGCAGTTGGCCCAGCATGATGTTTAAAGTGTAAATGTCTAATTAACATTTTAGTCACTGTATGACCAAAGGGAAGAATTATTGGATGCTTTTGTTCAAAATTTGAGTGCCCTAAGAGACTAGACACACTTAATAGACCCTCCCCATCCAAAAAGGGAATTAAAGAGTAATAAAGAAACTCTTTTTGCTGAGAGGCTTTGAATGTGAGAGGGCCTGAACTTCAGAAATGAAAAACTAAATTGCAATCTTAATTTCTTAAGAAGTTTTTCTCTCCTAAAATCTTAATAAGTTCAATTTCAGCTCTAATGATTTCTGGTGTAGTTGATGATTAAATTCCTGATTTATCAACGTGCTTTTTTAGTAGAAGGCTTTGCATTATATGCAAACCTAAATATGCTGGCTGTTCTTCTTAAAAGCTTACCACAATTTGAAAATCTATCACAGATGTCACAAGGTGAGAGTGGGGCTTCAGAAACTGTAGCATGAGATTGAGCTGCTACAAAATGTGTTTCACTCGATTGAATGGGCCATGATACAGAAGGCTGTAAAATAAAATATGGCCCATACCAACCAAACAGCAGTATCAATTAACGTTTTAGGAGGCATGCCACGAAATGCAATGTCAGCAGGATGAAGTTTCTGGGAACATGCAACAATCTGCAGTGGAACATGCAACAGTGGGCAGGCTGGTGTGGGTCGTTTGGGGTGAGTGGGGTGAATCTGTTTTGGATTGATCGTTCTTAACCCAGATAACCCTGTCATCCTTCTGGAAGGATATAGTGCAGAACTAAATATATACGCAAATTATATAGTACGAGAAGAAAATAATAGATGGCAGGATCTCTCAGTGGAATATAGAATCTCTTTAGAAGGTTATTCTGTATTAGCTATGTTGAAATATTTATTCATTGTCGAGAAATGTCATTCGGCGGTATCGTTTGTAATTCCAAGATGGATGAACTGACCGACTTAATTGTTGAAGGGTGAGTGTTTCGTGATTATTTTACATGTAATTGATTTAGAATATAATGACACATATTTGGTATGGTTTGAACTTACTACCGGTTTATTTCTGGAGTGATTTCACACATTCTTATTTTGTAATTTACGTTTATTTTTAGATATCCTTCTGGAAGGATGCCAGGGTAATGTACCATGTTTTGTTTTCAGCAAGCGCGTTACTTTTTTTGGAATTATTAGACATTCTTGAAAGTAATGATACACCACTTCCTGACAATGGACTGACGTGGCATTGTTGCCGCCGCTCAATGCAAACGACGATGTTACTGGACGAAGATTCAGGAAGTGAAGATAATCCTTCTGTTGACAATTTGCCTGCGAGTCAACTAAATTCAACAGCTTTTGTAAGTTCAGAAATTATTGAATTAACTACATCATCGGGGAAACAAAGTTCTGTATCAGAGAACAACCTTAGCCCCGAGCATTGAACCTACTGCGAGTTCATCACGGAGATGCGGCAACAGTGTGCCAAAGGGGAAAAGACATGTTTCGAAATCCGTGCATCACTGGGAAAAAACTGAATTACAAGAAATATCAGAGGAGTGGAAAGCAATGAATACTGTACAAACAGAGAAAAGATCTCCTCTGCAATATTTTAGATCGTTTATTGACGATGAAGTTTTGGAATTGATGACTGTGTTTACAAATCAGTATGCTGCCAAAAAAGAATAAATTAGGAGACTGTTCGACTGATGAAATGTTAGTTTTTATTGGTATTCTACTTTTGAGTGGGTATGTTGTACTTCCTCGAAGAAAAATGTACTGGCAGACAGACAAAGATACTCACAATGATCTTGTATCACAAGCCATGTCAAGAGATCGTTTTGACTTCATCATGTGGAACCTGCATGTTTGTAATAATGATGAGTTGAATAGATCTGATCGTTTTGCAAAAATCCGCCCCTTGCTCTGTATGCTAAACGAGCGATTTAAAGATTTGCACCACACGAACAATGTCATTCAGTAGACGAATCTATGGTCCCCTATTTTGGGAGACATGGCTGCAAGCAATTTTTGAAAGGCAAGCCCATTCGTTATGGGTATAAGTTTTGGTGCGGCGGAACAAGTGATGGGTACATCATTTGGCTAGAACCTTACCAGGGTGCAGGGACGTGCAGTGAAAAATACGAAGATAAGGGTATGGGTTTACGGGGGTGATAATGACTTACGCTGACCGACTCCTGTCAGATATTCCATATCGTTTATTTTTGACAATTTATTTACCAGTGTGGAACTTCTTCGTGATTTAAAAGAAAGGGGAATTGGGGGAACAGGAACCATGAGGGTCAAACAGACTTGACAAATATTGTCCCATTTTAGATGTAGACGTGATAAAGAAAAGGGAAAGGGGAACACATGATTTGCTTCAGATAAAACTATGGGAATTAGCGTACTTAGATGGAATGACAATAACGTAGTCACGGCAGCAACAAATTATGACCAAATTTTTCCCTTGGAATCTGTTGGTCGTTTTTCCAGAGAGAAAAAGAAAAGAGTGAATATACTACAGCCAAAACTTTTGCATTCTTACAACATGCACATGGGAGGCATTGATAGAGCTGACCAGAACATTTTCTCTATATAGAGTATCAATCAGAGGTAAAGAATGGTACTTTCGCCATTTATTGTCCATCTAATTGATGTGGCTGAACAGAATTGCCTGGATTTTGTACCGACGCAATGAAAGAGACATAGATCATCTTGAGTTTCGCCGAAGATAGCCTGCTCTATTTTGGAATCAAATAAAAGAATGGTAAAAAGTAAAGGAAGACCAAGCAAAGTGTCAAGACAGAAGATGAGTATACGATGTGAGAGAAACATTACGTCGCCTGACTTGCCCGACTGACCAGAATACGAGGCAAGAAAAGACAATTAAGTTGTAGACATTGTCACAAAAAGGCTACAACAATGTGTACCAAGTTGTATTCACCATTGCATGTAAGTTGCTTTATAAGCTACCATACAAAATAAATAAATATTGTTCTAAAGTATCTTACTATGTTTTGATGGTATATGACCCTGACATCCTTCTGGAAGGATAGGCTATTCTAGAAATTTAATAGAATGTATAAGAAAATAATTATATTGCTGTTCATTTTGAAGCTCATAAAGCAAAATATATCACAAATATTTATGAAAAATTAAAAAAAAATAATTCAGGTTCATCTGGGTTAATATAAAACGGGGCCACTTCAGGTCGCTGCAAAAATCACAGGAAACGGTCACATGGTCACAATTTTGATTCCATACGACTACGGAACATATTCTCCGAGCGTAATGGCTTCCAACAAGCTTACGGGAAAGGTGGCGATTGTATGATACTTAAAAGGAGCGATAGTGCGGCTCGTGAAAACTGTTCGAAGGCTTGGTTCACATGGTAGCTTAGTGGTCAGAGCAGCTGGGTGTAAACCAGTAGGCCGGGGTTCGAATCCCGGTCGGGCTCACCGATTCTTTGAACAAATTTATTTATTAAAGGGCGTTGGGTATGCGGTGGGCTTTCGCGATGGTGTTTTGGATGTGATGGGACCCAAGGAATTTTTTGGGAAAAAGTGACGCCGAGATATTTAATTTGAGGCTGCGTGGGGATGGGAATATGGTTTATGGTGAGGGGGGCGCAGGATTGGATGGATATTTTTCTGTAGAAGACGAGGATAGCTTGGGATTTGAAGGCGTTAAAATGATAATGTTTTCTTCGGCCCAGAGGTGGAAGGAGTGGAGGGGGCTTTTGGGCTTGTGTTAGAGAATGGTGGAGGAAGAGGTCGGTGTCGAGGAAGGCACGCGTAAAGGCAGGTTTTTTCTCCGGAGTAAATGGGAGGTCGTAAATTTTAAAGAGAAGAGGACTAGGGAGAGCACTGCGCTCTGAAGGACGTCGGTTTGGGAGAGGAAATTTTCTGGAGGTTTTGGGAGGTGACGGACGTAGAAGGGATCAGCTCGCAAGATAACTCCTGACGAGGGAGTATATGTCATGGGGGAGATGAGAGTAGATTGCAACAGAAGTATATCGTGGGATATGGTAGAAAGATGGGTGAAAACGGCAGGTGTTTCTTTGGTGGTTCCCATGCAAGATGAAGTGATTGGAGAGACCGCCGAGCGGCCCTCGCGGAAACCAAATTGGGCAGGGAGGATATAGGGTCTAGATATGGAGTGAGACGGAAAAGGATGTTTTACCTAGGATTTTGCCAAGGTAGGAGAGTTAGTCTTCGTAACGAAAAACGAACGCCTCCAATGTCTTTTCCATTACTTCGGAAACAACCTGATTTTTTTCCTGAAAAAAATACGAAGTCAAGATGCTTTCAATCAGCGGAAGCAGAGACAGCCTAATTAGCTTTGGCGAAGCGTGTGACCATGTTATCAAAATAATCGGAATGAAAACTTGGTTAAAGTAGGGAGCACGGCATGCCCTTAGAGAAGCGGGGGAGCGGGCAGAGGAGGTGGAGGGAAGTCTCCCTAAGCCTCCCCTCAAACTACGCTAAGCGCTCTGAGAGAAAAGAATAAACCTTGCCGGATAGGCGATTTTCATGACTCGTGAAGTTTACTTACTATATTTCCTCCTAGCGACCCGTGACCTCTCCCGCACTGAACACGACGAACAAGAAGTGGCCCTTTTCTTGCTGCACTTCCACTCGAAACCATCACACAACTCCTTTCGCTTGGCCAATACTCATCGGACACCTGCACTCATGACACGTAAATTCTGCAGCAATCGAACCACGTTCTCGCGCCCATTCAATTAAGAGGCCTCACACACCCTTCGGCGCGACGCGTAAAAAAACATTTATTCTCACCTTCGTACCAGACACACTAGACACTCATAAACACAAATCACGAAGATTTGAAGAACGCAAAAACATGACTGTACGACAGCAACGTAGCTAACCACTTCGACAGCTACTCCGACACACATCACAGATGCACACCACCACCGATCGCAGCACTGTTTTGTAATGGAGTTCCAACAAGACAGCATTGTGAAATTGCCTCCCCCAACTTAGAGGCGTTACATTCGTGGCCATAACGAACCATTAAAATTATTTCAGGTATTTTCTACAATTTATTTAAATCGGCAACGCTTTGCTTTTTATAAGTATGTACTAAGTTATGCGTATTGCTCCCAACCGCTCCCCATCGAGGGGTTTCCCTCAAAATCCCCTATCCACCCCTCGTAGCGGCGCCAAGTGTCTGTTGAACCAGTGATCTGCGTCTACGCGCAGGGACCTATAGTCTACGTCCACACGCAAACATCGCGTAGATAACTTCCACTGCGTGGACAAAGGTAATCTATGTAGACAATGGTAATCTACCTTTTTGTAAATAAATATATAAATGTCTTTATTTGTGGCGAGGCTCAGGCCATTTAGCCTGCTCTTCCGCCTAACCACTTTCAAAATTGTTTTACATTAGTGCATACTAGAAGGTGGTCATTCAATGAAAAATACGTACACAATTTGAGTGAAAGTTTTCTCACATAGAAGACAGGAATGAAAGCGAGGGAGGAAAGAATTGGTGGAGGAGGAATGCTGTCACAGCATTTGTATGTTTAAAGTTATCAATTTCGAGTTAGGAATGTAATTTAAGAATTGATCCCAAATATATAAAGTTAAACGCTACAAGATTTTACTAAAAATTTAGAGAAATTATCTTTCTGTGACTAGGCAATTTACATATTGAAGTGGATTTGATAGAGATTGTTTAAATCGTGAAGTATTAATATGTACTTCGAATTGTTTGAGAGGTTTTAGTAGAGGCTATGATTGCGTACGTATTTCTGAAATACTCCTAATGAAAACTAGAAAGAGAGGAGTCTCGTCAGCATACAAGCGAAAACACATCAGGTCAAAAGTTCAGCTCCTAAGAGAAACGGAGAACATTGAAAGATAATGGTAAAAATTATTTTACGTGTATTTTATAATAGTAATAAGAAAAATTGGCAATAATAAATAATGTATTATCAATCTATTTAGTAAAAATCATAATTAAAAATGTGGAAAAGATCAATTCAGTTTTAGGAAAGTGTTTACAATATAGAGATTTCCCAACCTAGAAAATTGGAAATTTTAATAATGTAGGAAAATGTTAACCATTTAGAATATTCCCAAGACCTGAAAAACCGACCCGACATATCTCACCCGCAAGCCAACCATTTACGATACATTTATTCCTGGGACTGCAAACAAAGGGACGGCATGCGCCTTAAGCGATTGAGTAAACCCAGGTAAACCTCAATCAGGATGGCCAAGACACAATACACTGCTAAGAACACAATACAAATAAGTAAAAAATTTCGGTGCACACAAAAATACAAAGGAGAAACGTAAATAGTTTGATTTGAATAAAATGTCTTAACAGATGGTGAAGGTTGCAAGAGATGAACTGAAACAGAAAGATTGCAAATTAGTGGAAACACATCTAGACAGATTTAAAAGCATACAAATACCTTGAGTACATACACATTAGAGCAATAATCACGCACTCAATAATCAGGTATGCTCAAGTGTGAACTAAAATAAATGGATGTATTAAATGTAATTAACCCTGCTGTGGCCCTCGGGTCCATTTCGACCCAAATACAATTTTAACTTCTTGTACAGCTTAAGAAAATGATGCGATCGTTCTGATACTCCATGACAATTATTTTTTACTCTTTTCTACCCGCATATAAAATGTCATTCATTTATTTTCAATACGAAAGGAAGTATAATTTTTTTACACATAAGTTCTTCGGGTCCATTTGGACCCGTGACATTTCTCATGTTGAAGTCTCGTTAGAAATTTCACGTAATAACTCGGTAAATTCGTAAAAATCGACTATGAAAGGATTGTATTGTCATTGGAGACTTTATCTTTTCATAGGGTGTACAATAACAATATTTCGTCGAATACTATCAAACTACGAAAATACTATCGAAGTTCTACGAACAGTTGGGAGCAATCTCAGCTCTCTAAACTACGGCAAGACGGTTCTTCCTAAAACTAGAACGTAGTATTCTGATGTGTTTCTTCCTCTTCCGATAATGTGCAATCTTCAATTGTATGTAACAATCAACGAATAATTGGGCGATTTCCGAGACAATTGTCCATTTCGGCAGCACATGCCAAAGACTTGGGCAAATACGGAGGGAAATTTTGAATGAAACACGTTACGTGTGGAATTCACAACCTCTAGCAAACAAGAAGGGCAATTCAGAGACAAAATATGGGAATAAAAGTTGTGCTACAATTATCCTCACTTCTGAAGGATGACAATATAACTCCTGAAAATTTCTTTACATCATACAGTTGGGTCAGGAACTTCTCAAAAACGGGACATCACTCTCGGTGGAACTATGCGCAAAAACAAATCTTCTATACCGCCAAAACTTCTCCAGACAAAGGGCACAACAAACTAATATTCTACTTTCGCTTTGTAGATTATCCGACATTTATATCGCATGTGCCACGAATGAACAACTGTGTTCCCCTTCAAAGCACCCTTTACAATGATGCAAGAGGCTGCGAATCTAGAGAAAAGAAACCAGAAATAATGACAACCTATAATTCTACAAAGGCAGCTAGGCAAAGATACGATTAGTTCTTATTAACAGAAAAACACTTATTGTGGTTCTCTATTACCAAATAAACATTTACATCAATTCAAACGTTTTTTTCACAAAAGCAAATTCGGATTGCTAATAAAAATGTTATCAAAAAATAACACATTTTATAGAAAACTTGGTAAATCTTTTGTAAAGCCGTTATTGAACGCAGAACACACCTGCCACAAACTTCATCAAGAGAAGAAAAAAAACTAGAAATCCGATGCAAAATTCACCGTCTCAAAAATGAAGTTTTTTCATTCTATTCGAAAAAGCGGAAAATGGAGTGTGTTACAAAACAGATAACAAAAATTACTTTTCGTTGCTCCAAATAAAAACTTTTACAGGTAAAAATCATGTCAATCCCTTTTGTACTACATGTGTGTAATACAAGTTTTCTATATGTGCAGTTCATTATTTTGCTATCACGCATATTCGGATACCATTATTTTACATTATTGCACAACCTTATAAATAAAATAAAAGTGTATAATTAACATTTAGGTGTACAACTTTAACTTCCTATTAGAATACTAAATATGATCAGTGGAAAAAGTGAATAATCTGCAAGAGAAATTATATGGGTCCATTGGACCCAAGGATCTTGAGAAGGAGAAAATTTGAGGAACGCAGCCAGGTTAAGGATAAACGTAACACATGTGTGAACTGAACTAAATATAACTAAGGATAAATGCAAAAAGGGAAATAAGAGGAACGGTATTTTTGTGTGCCACGGAGATTAGTTAACTTTAAATTTAAAAACTAGATAATAGTGATGAATTAGAGGAAAGAGAGAGTAAAGTAATCTAGGTTGAAATTTAAAAGTAAGAGAGAAAGGAAACTAAAAACACTTGGATTTAGTGATCCGAAGAGAGAGGGAAAGAGAGAGACCTGTAAAAGAAAGCGAGGGAAGTATTTATTGGAAAAATGGAGTAGAACTTTGTACGATAGGTAAAACAAGTATGAGATTTGTCACAACGCTGAAACAGTGTGGCGTCCACCTAGTCGTGAGTTTTAGTAAACGAGCAGAGGCAATTTAGTTAAGTATTATTTTCATGAATCCAGGTTTGCGACTTCTTTTTTAAACCTTTGAAATGTACTGCTATTTTTGTAGTAATGGGAAGATTGTTCCAAGCACGGATGGGCAGTGATAGTGAAAGATTTGCTAAAAGTAGTGGTATTGTGATGCGGAATACAAATAAGGCGTGATGCTCGGGCACGATGTAGCTTCATAAATTGAAATCGTTTTGATAGGGTGCCATGATGAGTGCTGTTTAAAAATCTTGTAGAGGAGGAGAAGGCAGTGAAGTAAACGCCTTCAATCAACGGCAAGAATTTTAGATTGAGCATAGAAAGTTGAAATATGGTCGTAGTTTCTAAGATCGAAAATAAAAACGAATACATGCATTTTGAGCTTCTTGTATCTTACGTTGCTGTTTTAAATTTATGTCGGTCAGCAGGAAAATCGGCAGTAATCAAAGTGAGGCATAAGGAGGGATTGTACAAGACTCTGGCGAGTTTTTGTAGGTAAAAGAGAGCGCATGCGTTTTAAAAACATGCAGGGACGCAAAAACTTTTTGACATATTTTAATCAATTTGAAAGTTCCAGGTTAGAGAATTATCCATATGCACACCTAAATTTCTCACGTCGCTACAACCACGGTAGAGGACTTCAATTTATGCAAATGTCAGGAAGAGCGGAGATAGATAACTTTTTTAGGGAGTTTCTGGAGCCGATTACAAGACACTGAGATTTATTGGGGTTTAGCTGTAGCCCTATTGATGATGACCAAGCGGAGAGTGACCTGCAGGTCTTCATTGATTTTTTGAGCAACTTCGAGGACGCAAGAAGAGGGTCCGCTAATATACAACTGGAGATCATCAGCATACATGTGATGACAGCAATTTTTGATTGATTTGCCTATATCATTAACATAAATAAGGAAAGCTAACGGTCCCAACACTGAGCCCTGTGCGACGCCGCGTGCTAATGGCAAGGTACAAGACACACTGTCACCGCACACAACTTTTTGTTGCCGTTCAGATAGATAGCTGGAGAACCATTTGAGTGTGGGTGTGGCACATCCAATGTTTTTTTAACTTTGCTAACGAAATATCGTGCTCTACAGAATCGAAAACCTTGCTAAAATCGAGAAGGACGAGAATTGTGATTTTACCGTGGTCCATTTCCTCTGGCATCAATCACTGTAAGAAGCGCAGTTCCTGTGCCTTTGCCGGGTCTAAAACCTGGCTGGTCTTCATTTAAAATACTGAAATTATGAAGGTGATGTTCGATCTGTTTCCTGACAATCTTTTCAAGAACTTTTGATATTGTTGGCAAGATACTGATGGGACGGAAATCAACAGGCGTCATGGGATTTGCGCTTTTAGGGAGAGGATGGACAAGTGCTGTCTTCCTGGCCTAAGGAAGTTCGCCAATCATTAACGAGAAATTAATTATGTCTACTATTGCCGGGAGTGCTACTTCAGTTCCAAGCTTTGGCAACTTTGAATTGATTTCGTCGGAGCCGGATGCATTTGATTTTAAACTCAAAATGATTTTAGCGACATTTGTGGGTGTTACTGATGCAAAGTAGAAAGTGTCTTTAAAACTAATCTCTGTGACATTATACAATCTAAAAGAAGTCTCATAATTGCCTTGATACCAGATTACAAAACAACCCCTGAACATAATACAATGAGTCTTGAAGAAGAAAATGTAAGCCCTGAAACAGGAAGTATTTTAACAATATCACACACTTGCAAGGACTTACGGACCCACATCAACAAAGCAATGGATGAAAAGTGGAGCAACCTCTGGAAAAACATGAAATCCAGCCCTCTACACAAACACGTTAACAATTTTTACTCCCTGAAAACCTCCAAAAAATTTTCAAGAAAAGATCAGGTGACAATAACAAGAATAAGAACCGGTCATTGCAAGTTCAGTCATCAACACTTGTTAACTGGAAATCCCCCACCTACCTGCCAGCACTGTGATACCATTCTTAACTTTGAACACATTTTAACTCAATGTCCTATGTTTCAGTACAGCAGACACACATACCTAGAAGATGAGCAAAACCCTGAACTGATGCTGTCATCCATCGACTACCAAAATAAAATATTAAAATTCTGTAAAGACAGCAACATTCTTAAAGAAATCTAATTGTAATAAGTGTATTGGTATGGATACTAGAAACTAATTCTGTAACATCAAAATACCTGTAATGTCTGTCTCTACATATTCACATATATTTTAATTTGTAAATTTTCATATCTATTGTAAAGTTGCCTTGTTAATATTGTAAAGTTGTACTTAAAGTAGTCGCAAATGACCTCAGTTGTCGATGCGACTTTAATAATAAATTTAAAAAAAAATCTCTGTGCTTCGCAGCATGGATAAAGTTCGAGATTTTTGGAGTAGATTAATGGGCTGCGCAAGCTTAACAAACGAATGATCTAGCGAATCGAGAGACACAGTGATCTCTGTTGAATTTTGAACATTTTCAACACCTATAGTGCGCAAATTTTTCCAGAGTAATTTGAAATGAATTTGATTGGTTATTTTGAAAAATAGTGATAATATTTAATCTTGGCATTTCTCAACATTTGGGTGACACGATTTCTAAGTTTTTTGTATTTAACAAGGTCGTCGTTGTTTCTTGTTTTCCGAAAAACTTTGTACGCAATGTCCCTTTCATGCATAAGTTGACGAATTTCACCGGATATCCACGGAGCTGCGGGACGTGTCACGCGTGATGTCTTTAGTGGTATGTCTATTCACAAGTCCATTAAACATTTCCGTAAATACTGCTACTTTGCCATTGAGCGAGGTTTCATTTTGTACAAGGTTCCAAGGGACCGAGAATCCATCAGAAAGGAAGGAAATTGCATCGAAGTTCTTTTAATCTCGATATTTTATTATTTTCGGTGTGTATTTGGGCCACTTTAAATGATATGATACGTAGATAAGATCATGTTTCGATATTCCTGGAACGGACAATTGTCCCTGAGAACGCGTTCTTTCTGGATTTGACAGTATATGATCTATCCACGTTTCGGTATCTCTTGTGATATGAGTTGCTTTTAGAGGAAGAATCGTTAGGTTCATGTTGCGAAAAAAGCGAGCAAAGCTGTCGGATGAAGCAGATTTTTTCATTAAGTTACAATTGAAATCACCCATTATAAGAATATCCTCATATTTAGTGACACATGAAGCAAGTAAGTCGTAAAGTTCGTCAATGTTGCCAGATTTGGGAGGAGAATACACTACCGCCAAGAGACACTTCTTTCCTGCAAGATTAACTTCAGCAATTAAATATTCGGTGACGTGGTCTTTATATTTTGATGAAGAGAAAATAACTTCGCAATTTATGTCGTCACGTAAATACATACCGACACCACCGCCGTGTGCAGCAACGCTGGATTTTCTATCGGATCTCCAAAGTCTGTATCCTGGAATTTTGACGGTTTGAGAATTTAACGATTTTTTTTGAGCCATGTTTCGCTAACGAGGTGTGCGTGAAATTTGTTTCGTTACAATTTCCTGAATTTCGGAATGATAGCAAAGGAGACACTGTGCATTTAAATGCGCCACGTAAAAACAGTTTCTAGAAATATTGGGCGTGCTGTTTACAGCGACCAAGGTTGGCAGGGAGGGGGAGTGGACACTTGCAGGTAGCGAATGCTGTGGGGTGGGGAGGACGCTTTGCATTTGGGTACAACGGAAATTCCTAAACGGCCGCCAACTGCCAATGACTCAGAGGGGTGAAAGAGATGGCTTAACTAGAGATGTATAGAAATAAAGAAATGGTATAAGACAGAGAGAGAGAGGGAGGGGAGAAAATGGATTGCAGTGAAGAACGCTTTCAGAGAAAAGGAAAAAGGAGCGCCCCGCGCCTAATGAAGAGAGTTAAGCTCGGCCATTGTTTGGACGCGGAAGCGTCCGGTACCTGAGTTCACCACAATTTGCCCGTCTTCTGTCCAGACGTTCCGCATCTGAAACCGCGAGATCGCAGCGTGCAGCACGTCCAGACGCTGGCGGGTGAGGTCCTCGTGAATTGTGATTTTTTGGCCTTTCAGCTGCCTCTTCGACTGGAAGACCTCTCGACGTTTCCTATAACTAACAAACTTAATTATAATTGGCCTGTTTTTTCAGCAAATTTGCGACCGCCTCTATGGCTCCTATCAATGTCATTTAAGGACAAGTCTACACTTATCTTTTTGGCGACGTTGAGAACCATATCGTCAGTGTTTTCCCCTTCCTTTTCTTCTAGGCCAAAAATACAAAGGCAGTTTCTTATACTGTACATTTCAAGCTGATTTGTTTTCAGATCCAGCTCGATTCTCGGCTTCCGAATTTCACAATCCCGGTTTTCAATTTTTTGCTGCAATGATAAAATAAGAATTTCATTGGAGGCCATTGTTTCCTCCAACTTCTTTGCTACTATATCTGCTAAAGTGGGGGCGAGGGATTTCATAAAGATCTCCGAATGAAAAGTCCGTTCCAGGGCCGCATCAACCTCAGCATTGATTTTGGCCTGGAGGTCGGAATCGTCGTTGCGGATGACCTTCGTGGGCATGATTAAGAGGGAAAAATTAAAGTGCGGGAGAAACGGAAAATTAACTTAAGGGCAACTAGGGTACTTCCGTCAAATAAGTAAAGAATGTGATAAAATAAGTGATAGCAAGTAGATACCTAAGGACGAGAAGCAAAAAACAAGATTATAACGAGATTAGGAATCTACTGAAACAAGCTTACTGTTAAGAAAAGTAATGAATAGAATGAAAGAAATGCGGGCTCCGCTAACCAGGAAATTCGCGGCCGGCGACTACCTGCTTCTAAACTACCTGTAGATGAGCCCGGAGCGCTTCAAAAGACGTCTTCACAGCACGAAAGACATGAACAGACTTTTGTGGGGCAGAAGCGCATCTAAAACGGTCAGGCTCCGCTCACAATGCCTACATTTATTTACAATACTTAAATATAATAATTATACCCAATTTGTAAGTATTTAATTTATCGAATAACATATTGACTGAATTACATCCAAAGGAGTTTTACCATAATGAATAAACATTTTTTAAACTTCAAGGTATCATTGTTTTGCTTCAAAATTATTATGGGGCGGGTGACAGTCTTGCCAGGAACTGCCTTTCTCCCGTGTGAAACACTTTTCGGGTCAGTCTCTCTTGTGGGGGCGAAGAATTTGGCGACAGGAGCAGGGATCTGCACAATATTTCTGCACACCGGGTTGGTGACACTACACTATAAGGGAAAGATTCGGATGCAGAGTGACCTGATATGCAAGTTGAAAGAAGTTAGTATTGGTTTCTTAAGAGGGTTACGTGGGTTGTCATTTCTTCATCAGTAGTGGTATATCTTGACTTATTAAAAATTTTATTTTCGATTCAATATTACATTTCAGCATACTTCTACTATTACTACTTCTTTAATTTTTTTGGTTATTTGATGTGAAAAAAAGTGTCTATGCAGATTACATTGTCTACGTAGACTACAGGTAAATGGAGTCGTGTAGACTAAATATAGATTACGTGTAGAAAACACACGTAGACGTAAAATTATAGTCTACGGTACAACACTGGTTCAAACCACTTCGTTTTGTTGTGCCATGTTCTAGACTGCAGCCGAAAACTTATTTAATACAAGAAATTACTTTTAGGAAAAAAATACTAAAAATATATTAAAAATCTAAACGTTAACCTAATACAAAGGAGACACTGCCGTTGCTAATAAATGTATTTTAACGAAGTTTCGCCAACCGTGATATCCTTGCCTCGCTTTTATTTTTACTACCATCATGAAATAAATACAATTTTGGCAATTTGAGAGAGAAATTAGGGAATGATGCTATTGTTAACTGTTAAGAATTCAATGTGAGCTTCTGTCCTAGCAAATCTGGCCCTTTCGTTCATTCACTCTTCTGCATAGTTTTGCGCTGCAGGGTGAAGCGCCACGAGGAATCTTTCTTTCTTGTTTCAAAATATTGAAAAAGCCATGGCCCTTATTGATTTGACTTGGTTTGCACCCACACCAAACCTTTAATAATTTAAGCAGAAACAAATAACTCTAACAATCTTTGTATAATATTCTCATATGTTTTATATTATTTGATAGCCATTAATGTAATAATTTTCATTGGTTACGGAACTTGTATTACTAAGAGTTTCTTAAGTGCTCAGAAATTAAACATAGCCTCATTTTGTTGATGGTCAAATGATCCTCATTAAGGAAACTTCAAATATTGTAAAACATTTGCTAGAGACAATTGAACGTAAGATTTGGTTGGAGTGGCCGCACTAAAAGCTGCCTCAACAGTTCGGTGCGTGGTGGCACGTACACTGGTCGGAAAGAGTCTCTTCGTTCAGTCGTGGGAGCGCGTACTTACATGTCACTGTATAGAACGAGAGCTCACAGGCCACTATTTTCGAAATGCGAAAGTATAGAAACTTCGTAGTGGCGTCCTTGTGTGCGCGCACCAAGGGAACGCTTCACCTCTCCATTCCTCATTCAGTAGCAGTAGAGTGTCTCGGCCAGATAATCTGACGGGCTCCCGGCGCCACTTCAAGACATTATCATAACTCACTGCACCTTCCGTCGCTGGAGGTTTTCGATCTCCGGCCAGTCCGCATTGAATTTGTGCTCGATAGTGAACTCGTCAGCTTCTTTTGTTGTTCTGATTACCGAGCCTCTCAATCCTTCGTTTCTCGATATTTTTAATTTTTTGCATTTATGTGGCGCGCTCCACCGATCGCTACGTCATTTTGCTCGATGCGTCTAGCTTATGTGGCCGCGTCTTTGGAAAACCTATTGGTAATGGCTAATCCACTCTCCAAAAGTTGTAGCTTTCTACGTAAAGGAAGGAATTTGTAAGGTATAGATGACGGGAATTTTTAATATGGCAGAAGGTGTTTTCTGATTTGTCGTGATGTTTATGTAATTTTATGAAGGTCACCTGGGTCTCTTTCTTGCAGATACTTCGTTCGTTCAACAGACATGATTATTTAATATTGGAAGTCTTTTACTTATTTTAGATTTGATTTTAACATGGCCCTTCTGTAGTGAATATAATATTTCTACAGTTTGACACGGGCTCCAATGACCATAGACGTTGCGCAATTTCAGGCTAATTTATTTAACGATTTAAAGTTAAAATTCTTCCAAAAGATATTAAAAAACAATCTTTTATTAAATTAAATTCAAAGAGCCTCATTTAAGGCTAATTCAAAATTGAAGTAGTCAAATGAGCCAGTCACTGGATAATAGAGAAGGAACGCAATTGAACGCTAACGGATGAAACTGTTTTTTACTTTCGATTTGACGCAAAATTACCACGATAAGAGCCTGCCGTTTGAGCTATTTGCGAGATCGAAATGTCTCCTTGGATGTTCTCTAGCATTTCTAGTGTCCGACCAGGCGTGTAATAGGTCTTAGAAAGAACAGAATTCCGTTTTCTTATTTGGGATGTTAGCTGCTTTAATTGTTTTACCTGAAAAACTGCGGACTATTACTCTTTTCCTTCTTCCCCTTGGAACTCTGTGAGCTGCGTCCATCGTCGATCCAGCTTTCGTAGACGTGCTTCGTGGCCTCAGATGCAATCCCCGTTGGGGCAGCCGCTTTCATGGCTGCCCAGAAGTTGAAAACGTCCTTACTGAGCCATATCGCTGGTAAAAGAGCCTCAACTGTGAAGTTCGCAGAGATCTGCGCCCTCGACGACCGTTAAAATGCAATCCAACCAACGCTTGAATTGGAACTGTCTTAGAGAGCACAGATGTCTTGTGCGAACTCAATCCGTTCACTCTTGAGATATTCTTGCGATGCTGCTATAGTTCGCTTCGCAGACATCCAATCGCTAATATAATTCAAACAGCCAACATTTCGCAAGTCTGGGATACTAGCACAGGGCTCAAAACACCAGGCTACCTGAACCCCAAAGAGAGCGGAGTCCGTTTACATGAACCGTCAAGAAAAAGTGTGGGTAGTTGGGTTATTAAGCCTAGAAAGTCATCGACCGACACAGTTTGTCGTGTTGCGATATAGATGAAACATACAGATGCGTGAGGGTGATACAATTGTGGCTTAATTGCCCCTAAAAAGAGTAAATGTAGTCACCACCTACAATTTAATATGGGAAATAATTGATATTAAATCAAGTTATGATTGCACAATCTGCTTTAATCAATCATCGTGTACGGATGACGCACCTAATAGAGGCCAGGCATAACATTTAAACCTATAAAAATCGAACTTCGAAGCAGGAAATAAAGGATAAGGGTTCTTGGCTTATCTCACAGACTTTGATTTCGAACTAATTTACAGAAAACCAAGGAAGGTTCAAGTAACAACTTTACAAAGTTTTTTTTTAATGTTCAAGAGAACACATACATCATATTACACAAAAAATATGCACGTTGTTGTGCACATGGAACAGAATTAAAAGTTAAAACAATTTCAATATAAAATAATAGTTCCAAGACGTTTATAGACAGACTAACAATAAAATTTTTTATTGATAAAATCACATAATTGCACAGTTGAATAAATATTAAATTAGCAACGTTTCGGAGGACAGTTTTTCCTCCATCATCAGGCCTTACAGGAATAAAATTAGATGATAAAACATATGAATAACAACATAGGCCTAGGTGACTATGATGATGCTTGTTGATACAATTTATAGTTGTGAGCGTGATTAATTAGAAAGAACATCACAGATGGTTACTCTAGAAGAGAAAAATACAAAACCCAAATTAAAATGTGCAAAAAATATAAAAGTTTTTGACAATAGTAATATTAAAATACAAATGAAATGAATCAAATTTTAAAAAATATTTATATGTAAGGCAAGTGCACAGCAAAGGAGATCCATACGCACAATTTGAGAAAACACATATTTCGACTGGCTGAGTTTAAACCTTATGACAACGAGAGCTCTTACTGCGAAGAGCGTAGCGGCATGACTGTTGAGGTGATAAGAGGGTATTGGGAGGGGCGGTGGCGGAAGGGAGAGGTGGGGGTAGGGGAGGATGAAGGAGAGGGTTATCAGAAGTGCTGAACATACGACTGCGTAAGAAATACTTACATGGAGGGTTCTTTAGATCAATAGCAGGTGGTTGGACTTCAGGGCGGAAACATGACTGTTGTTATGAGGTGTCTCGTTGTGGTTCTCCTGAGAGATATAACCTCGATCATGAACCCCATTAAAACTAAGAAATTCAGATCTTTCATTCTGTATGTCTTTAAATTTGATCAAAATGGAATCATAACTTTTTGAAAAGATGTTACACTCCATGTTGGAGTTCGTGGAAGCTATAGTTTCAATAAAAAGAGATTCAAGAACAATTCTGGAGTTCCAGTTTGGTTCTACGGCTTAAATGTTGGGATTACTGAAATCAATACTGTGATCGTAATTGATTCGATGGGCCGTCAATGAGTTTTGTTTCTCAAAGGGGAGTTTCATATTATTTTTGTGTTCATTAATCCGGTCACACAGTTTTCTACGAGTGTGCCGTACATAAGAAAAGATGGCATTGAGCACATTTTAAAGAATATACAGTGTTAAGAGTTTTTAATTTTGATATTGGATCTTTTAAATGACGAACTATGTCAGATTTATTGCAAATGGAATTGACTAAAATAATACTAGGGAAATTATGGAGTTGTTGTTTAATTTAGCTTTGGACATAAGGTAAAGAAAAACTAATAGTATCAGAGCTAGTGGGAAGAGCTTGTGTTTCATCTACTTTAACCGTATCATGAACAAAAGACCTATGAGCTATATGTTTAAGTTTTTGACAAACAAATTTAGAAATAAAGGAAATAGAATAATCATTCCTAATCGGTAATAAAAATATTTTATGAAGAACAGCTGGATAAAAAATTGAATCAGACAAATCAAAAGCTCTCTGAACAAGGTTCTTAACCAGGGCAACCTTCATAGACGTAGGATGATTAGATTGAAAGTTGAGAACGACGCCAGCATATGTGGATTTGGTATACTACTTAGTAAGGCAGAAATTGGGAAACCTAAATATGGTAAAGTCAAGAAAATTAATAGTGCATTCTTCTTCTTTTTCAAGTGTAAATTTTAAATCTGAATGATATGAGTTGAAATTATCAAGAACATTGTGAATTTGATCTTGTTGCACAACGATTAAAGTATCATCAACATAACGTGTGTAAAATTTTAAATTTAAAGTAGAAAGCACTTCGGTTTCTAGTTTTCTCATAGAAATTTCACATAAGATACTGCTTAGAACACCCCCAATTGGACAACCTTCTTTTTGAAAGTATACTTTCTGATTAAAAATAAATGATATTACATAGAATTAATTTAATTGCTAATATAATTTCAGTTTGGGTATATTAGAATTCTTGTAATGAACTTGGGATGTCAAAAGCTCATCTAAACTTGAGAATATTATTTGATGTGGCATAGATGGATACATTTTGACAATGTCTAAAGAAATAAATCTATCTTGAGGGTAAGTTGAATACATTTTAGGCGTTTGACAACATCACTACTGTTTTTGGCGTTATATTGATAATAATCCTGTGTGAAGGTTTTTAGAACATCATTCAAAAATTTTGAAAATTAAAAACAGTAGTGATGTTGTCAAACGCCTAAAGGATGTTGGCAGAGGAGGGCGAGGGGCGGGGAAGGGCAAAAGGGAAGGGGGAAGGGGCAGAGGAGGAGGAGGAGGAGGAGGAACTGGGGAGTCTCGTTACGCACTCAAATTACGCTAAGCGCTGTGATAGAAATGAATAAAACTTACCGAAAGGCGGGTTTCAAGGTCGTAGTTTGAAGGCGCCCTGAAGGAACGACAAAAACCTCTCAGTTGGGTTTTTGCCCCCTTGAAGGCGTCTCCAAACGTATTCGGCCAGGCAGCTGTCGAACTGGCCAGCTGCGCGGCGCCGAGGCAGACTCCGCTTCATTGCGCTCCACGTCCCTTCGATGTGATTAGTGTGCGCACCAGTTTCAGGGTCTCTAAAACACAGAGTGGTTGACAGCGAAATGCTGAAAACCTTCTTCTTCTAAGCAGTTACATAAGACTTCAAACAGTCCGAGAACACGATGGATCCCGGCTTGATGAAAGACGACCAGAAAGCACCTCTCTGCTGCATGTCTTAACGACCTTGAAGAAGGCGCGTTTCGTCTTTCGTTCAACTCCCCCCCCCCCCAAACACCCATTTTCCAACCACTCTTGCCACGATGGTACTTTCGGCGACCAAACTTACTCTCTTTCCACTTCCACACCTGCACTTCCGATGGGTTCACTCTATCAGCTGCACTGACGCACAACTCACGACAAAAACTCATCCAGTCGGTCACGGTTCCCTTGTTTACATCCAGTTCATTCATGATAAATTCACACGGTACTTTCATGACCCACAGAAAGGTCATTACTAGTACCCGAGTCATACTCAACCTGCTTCTCGCGAACCATGACCCCTTCCGCCCTGAATACTTTCGCGCAGGAGGAGTGGCCCCTTTCTTCCTGCACTTCCACCCGAAACCATCACTCAAATCCTTTCGCTTGGCCAACCCCATAGGACACTTACACACAGGACACGAAAATCCTGTAGCAGTCAACCCACGTTCTTGCACCCATTCAATAACAGCCAAACACCCCTTTCGGCGCAACGCGTAAAAAAACGCCATATTTATTCTCACCATCGTAGCACAAAAACTCGTCACTCAAAAACCCAAATCACAAAGAATTTGAGGAACGCAAGAAACGTAACTGTACGACAGCAACGCAGCTAACCACTTCAACAGCTACCACGACACAGAAACTCCGCCAAGATTGACCACCAGTCACCATTGAAATTCCAAAACGAATGAAACTCCGCCAAGATACGAGGTGAAGTTGCCACCCCTAACTTCTGACGTCACGTCAGTGACCAATTACGAACTGTTGAAATTATTTCAGTAGTGACGTTTGTACAATTTATTTAAATCGCCCACGCCTTCGCGCGGCAGCCTCGCCGGCAAAAACCGCCCACACTTTGCTTTTTATAAGTATGTAATAAGTTATGCGTATTGCTCCCCACCCCTCCCTGCCGAAAGGTTCCCCTCATAATCCCCCAAATACCCCTCGTCCCCTCCACCGTGGCTTTCCCCCCTCGCCGGAGCGGCGCAAAGGGCCGGTTTGAACTACTTCCGTAGGTTGCACCGTACACTAGACTTCAGCCAAAATCCCTACCTCGGATTCGAACCCGGCATCATCCGAAGTGATTCGAACTGAGTACTTATTTATTAGTCAAAAAGTAATTGTATCAGCTCTATCATTAGGAAGCCACTAATTGTCAATGTGCGAGAAACATCGTCTTTTGGGCGACGAAGAAAGGCAGCGAAGACGGGCTTACTCCGAATCTTTATCCGACGAACGACATTTGAAACATAACTGCTTCGAGGAAGTCTGTGGCATTCTATAGCACCATTAGTTTATGTATTTATTTACCGTCTCGTATTACTCACATGGAGAAAATTTAAAGAAACTAGCAGTGAATGTGAAAGTCCCACTGCAGCGATGACCAGCATTGCAGCAGGCTCCCAAAACATGAAAAAAATCTGAAGTTTAGTATGAATATAGAATAAAGATTTCAACTTTTCATAAGCTATTTTTATGTGAAGTAATAGCCTCTTAAATTAAAGACAATCAAAACCATTTTATTTAATTGGCATTTTTGCACTGTCACATTTTGTGGAAACAATATCATGTAGGTAATTCATCAGCTGTTGATATAGTTTTAAAACACAAATGCTGCTTTCGTCATTAATTTAAATTTGCTTGTATTCAACACATGATGATAAAAAGTCATAAAATATTGCGATTTAATGCATAGATACTCTTTTATCCTGAGCAGCTATTCTGCACAGCGGGCCTGGTTCCAGGTGGAGGAGCAAATGGGTACTGGTAGTTCAGGAGAAGGATTTGTGATTTTCTCTAGTTTGTAATTTGATGCAAAAACAATACAATATAACCTTACAAGTGCCTTACTCTAGATGATGACTGATTACTAATCACTATGTACAATATTTAATTTGTTTGATTTGGCAAAGTTATGATCATACAAAGAATTAAATTTGAAGTTAACAGTTTACAAAATTGAGTTTGGGAATGACAATTTATAAGTTAAGTTTGAGATAGATAATTTCAAGTTGCCGTGAGGAATTAAGTTATTTTGTTTTAGCAAATGCCTTATAGAATTGACACTCATTTGTTTGTTCGAACGGCAGCAGGCTGGAGTAACACGATGTCTGGAGGCGGCGTCTGGCAGCAGGTCTCAGTTGAAATGGTCGTCTGCACTAGACGTGTTAGTAGTTCTGCGACGTACTAGGATGTCTGGGAGTTCCCTGGAGAAACTCGAAGTTCTGTTGCAGATAATCACCTCTGTGACACTCCGCAATAGTTTTAAGTGTTGTCCGTGGACGAACGGTACAATTAATTGAGTAGTTCGAGAAGTGCGTGCGACACAATTGTATGTTCCCGAATATTACCGGCACCGTTAGTTGAAGATTTCGAGAGTGCGTGCGCACCATAATGTTGGCTATCCGTATACAATCAGTGTCAAAAGTATTCGTACACCTCGTATTTCCGCTTACAAACGTTATGAATTGTACCAAATTTTCATAAAAAGTCTGGGAGAAAAAGAATTATGATTTTACATCTTATTTCTGTCCATTCCTAGATAAAGAAACACAAAGAAGACCTTAATAATTCTTGCAAAAAAATCCCTCACTAAAGGTTGACACATTTTTGGGCGACAAAAGTATTCGTACACTGAATAAATTTTATTTCTAATGAGACCGGGAGTGCAAATTATGCGTGTCTGAACGGGAATCACAATTTGTAACGATTTTTCCGAATCGTGGGAATTACACAATCTCATTCAGTCGTGTGTAACGGTCACTGGGAAACAGTTCAAGGCTAGTTCGTCGGCACGATGGGTCGCAAAGGAAAGGAGACTACTGCAGAGGAGCGACGAGTAGTTATTAATATGCACAACCAGTGCAAATCTCTAAGAGACATTGCAAATGCCCCTGGAAACCCAGGTCGACTGTTCTATCGATAATAGATAGATTCTGTGTGAGAAATCGTATTTAAATAAGTCGGGATGCGGACGACCTCTGGTGCTGCCTCATCAAGATCGACGATTAATTGTACGTGAAATTTAAAAAAAAAATCCTAGAAGTGCACCAAAGATAGCTGCTGACCTTGGAAGAAGAGGAGTGTCTATTTTGGCGGCTACGGTACGTCGCACCTTGAGGAGGGAAGATTACTATGGTCCACACGCGCATAAGAAGTTCTGGGTGAGTGAAGCAAATAGAAAGAAACGATTAAATTTCGCTCTTTTGCTTCGGTATCAAGACCAGAATTTCTGGAAGAGGGTGGTATTCACCGACGAAAGTAAATTTAATATTTTCGGGTGCGATGGAAAGCAACGCGTTGGGCGAAAGAAGAACGAGGAACTCAATCCGCGCAACTTGCTGCCCACCATTAAACACGGAGGAGGATCAGTGATGGTGTGGGGCTTCATGAGTGCTCCTGGTGTGGGGAACTTGCAGATTATTGAAGGGGTTATAGACCAGTTTGTTTATATAAACATTTTGAAAAACAATCTGCAATTAACTGTTGATAAATTGGGACTCGGACGGAATTATATTTTCCAGCAGGACAATGACCCCAAACACACGGCTCTAAATTCGAGGCTTTGGCTTCTGTACAATACGCCCACACAACTGCATACGCCATCACAATCACAGGATATAAATCCAAACGAACATTTGTGGAGTTATCTTGATAAAAAAGTTAGACAAAGAGACTTCAAGAGTGTACGTAAATTTAAGACAGTTTTGAAAGTTGAATTGGTGAAAATTTTACTTTCCTTTACTGCTAATTTAGTAGAATCCATGCCTAGAAGACTTCAGGCAGTAATTGATGCCAAAGGGACCCCCCACGAAATATTAGCGATTTATTTAGAGTAGATATTACAGGAAATATGTGCAGTGTACGAATACTTTTGTCGCGAGGGATAAGTGCTTTATTTTTATTTGTCTAGTTTTTGGAAGTGATATATTTTTACTGTCATTTTTGTGTGTTTGTGCAATAAAAGTGATTTGGGAAGAACATTAAGTTCCTACAATTTATTTTTCTTGTTTATCGACCAAATTACTGGCGTTTTCTTGAAACACGACTGGGTGTACGAATACTTTTGACACTGACTGTATGAACGGTATAATAGTTAAATAGTTTGAGAAGGCGTGTGCACCACAATTGTATCATGCCGAATAAGACCGACAAAATTAGTTGAAGATTTTGAGAAAGTGCGTGCCCATCACAAAGTTGTTATTCGCATGTGAGCGGTACAATGATTATTTGAGCTGCACGAACGAGCGTGTGCACACCATAGTGGATTGTATAATTTTGTATTAAGTTGGCCGGCCGGCGAGGGCCGCGTCTGTGTGAGTTGCTAGCGTGGGAACCCAGCGAGGCGGGCGCTGGGAGGCCGATCGCGAGCAGGGGGTTCGGAAGAGGGGAGGGAAGTCGGCGGAGGCTTCCGTGGCTTTCTTTGTAAGATTGACCAGATACCAATAAAAAATTAAATTTACATCAAATAAACATTTTTGGGGTTAGAAGTAATGATATTACGGAAAACCTGATGGAACCATTGTGTTGCAAAACGTTGTGATGTGTTTAGGGTATAAACATCTTTGAATTTACTAGTTAAAGGGAAATATGAAAGTTGGTGATTACCACACCATTGGCTAGAGGCTAGTTCTGCAGAAAACATCTGAAACCAAGTCTCTAAGGAAAACCACACAGAGAACTTCAAAACAATTTATTATAACATTAAAAGCGAAAAATGAAAACATCAGGATACAAAAAACGATCAGAAATAATTAAAAACCTAATGTATTAATTACTAACCTAATCTATGTATCCAACCCCTACAATTGTCTTGATTTCTTTTAGTATTAAATCCACAACAATTGTTCCATTAACAAGGAGCGTTCTATTGTATTTTCCCCTTAATTTCTTAGAAAACACTTATGTACTGAGGCTTCAGAAGCCTTGTTACTTCAAGATAGTGTTCCTACTCCACCCAGCAGCCCTATTAAAAAGATCTTGGTTTGATGTATTGTGCACAATTCCTCAAAGTAAACAAAATGTATCAAGGTTCAAATAATTGCAAGTTAAAGTATCTAATGCCATCATACGAAACAGATCATTTTCCATAATGAAGAACTATTTCCTTTTTCATAATGTTAACTTATTGAAAAGTGAGGAGTTATGGCATAAACCAGAAAGATTTTCTTCATTGTTATCCCTTAGATGAGCAATGAAAGTATACTGAAAACGAGGCACAAGTCTTCAGGTTGTGCGCTGGCACCTTAAGTCTGTCACTGGAAGTAGTAAAATTACTCTATCAGTACTTTTAACTGCATTGAAAGTAATGCAACAAAGCGGAACTGAAACCGAGGTTACAACTGAAACAGGATTTTTTTGTTGTACTATAACTGTATCTACATTCCATATACAAGGGCAACATTCAGCAACTAATTAGTCCCTTAACCCTTTCACTGCTACGCATTAGGCGCGCTGGCCGCCGCCACTCGCCGTGTGCTGAATACTTTTTCGTCCGGTCTTCTCTCTCGCCCGCGCTCTGTTATCAAAACACTCTCTTTCCGTCACTTTTAGATCCGGGCTTTGGACCGGCACTGACGAAGTTAAAAGTATTGTTTTTGTTTTTATTTTTAATTTTTTGATTTTATATTTATTTTATATTACCTTTTTCATTTATTATTTTTTTTATTAATAACTTTCCTAGGTGTGGTACATTTTAAAGCATGGGGTCACACACAGTCCTACATCACATTCTGCGCACATTCTGCGCACATGATGAGATTGTCACGCCGTTGTTTTCTGGGCGCCCATAATAGTGTCACCGTGGATGTTTACCAGTCTGTTTTTCCGCAAAACTCGGAAATGCGTTGAAGCATCAACTGAAGAGGTATACATCTTTACTATATGGTTGAAGTAAACATGGAGGGTTAATGTACAAAAGGATTTATTTATTAAGCTCTGACGCACCGGTGCGGCGTTAGCACTGCGGGCACGGCAGGGGCGGTTCGTGCATATGGGCGCATGGGCGTCGCCCCTCCTGTCGTTTAATAAAAACGTGTATGTGCTTATTGAAATCTTAGTAAGAAATAATGTTGGGGATAATTTGCTGGGTACTCAAATTATGGCAAACATAACATTTCTGCTTCTGCAACTTGCATTCCAACATGAGTTAACACGTTAGCGCCTCCAGCCGGCCGGCTAGGGCTCTGCACTGAGAGCCCTGCGACAACCTGGGTTGCCATGAGAACCAGGGCCCACGCTTCCCCCTCTCCACAGCACTTCCTTCCTGCACGCTGCGGGCTTTGGGTTCAGTATCGTTGAGCCCGAGCTGAGCCTTTCGCTCGCGCTGTGTTGCGTCGTTCCCACATGCGTCTGAATACTTCGAAATGGTGTTCCTGTTCGCGAATTAAAAAAGCTCGTGTTTAGCTCATTCTGCTTACCGTAGAAAATTAAATTAAAAGGGAATGGTCGCACAGTTCCTAAATTAGATATTCAACAAAAGAATCGGCTTGCAAGAGCCATGGAGAATTTAGTCGAATATTTGATGTTCCGTTGTTTGACAGTATCCTGATTGTGTGGCTGCGACGAGAAGAACTAGCTGTTTTGTTTCATATGCTTACTGTTTGGACGTGACGATAGTTCGATAAAGGAGGGGGTGTGCGATCTAAAACATCTTCAGGAGAAAATAAAACATGAACAATGAAGAAAACCAAGACAATGTCAGTTTTCAATTTATAGGAAAATGTAACATTGAAAGTTTGACTAGTGCTTATAAAGAATCTATTCGTCTTCACAATGATTTAGTGGCAAAAAAATCGGGATAGTTTCCAAATTCGCGTTTTTTTTACTTTACTACGAATTTCCGTATGTTAATATGTTTGAGCCCCCCCCCTTTCCAAAAAAGAATCCACGAGCCGCTACTGAGGCACGGCAATGCTTGACGCACCGGTGCGTCGTTAGCAGTGAAAGTTAACAAATTTCTGTTAGCCATGCAGCTACAGTGAAAAGAACGCTAAATAAATTATCCACAAATATACATTATGAATAATATGTTTATATTAACATAAAATACTGTACATTGAATAATTCATAATTAAGGAAAAGGAATAGGTAATATTTCAAATGATTAAACATTAATGTATTTATTCAACAAAAATAAAACTTCTATATTGTCAACTGATTTTAAAAAAATATAAAAAAAATACTCAACTGATTTTAAAAAATGTATATAAACAAAAATGAAAGACCACTAATTTACAAAAAAATTACAAAAAATATTAACGTTCATCAAATAAAAAACAATGATTTTCAAATGTATGTATGTATTTATTTTTTAATGCGTACATTTAATATATGTAGAAAATATTCACCTTCTCGTCCTCTGAACACAAAACAACGAAAAAAAATGGATAAAGACCAAAACGCAAGTATTCCTTTTACATCAATTATGTTAATGATAAATATTGCAATCTGACAACTATATTTTTTAGAAATTTTACATACTTCACCGGACCGTCACACATAAAATTTCTATATCGAAAATGTTCACTGCATCATTCAAATTACAAAAGGAATTCTGCATTTACTATACTTTACGTTTAATAAATTAATTAAATGAAAATTAATGCCATGAAAATTAATTAACCCTGGATTCACAAGGCTCATTTCAAAGAGCGCTAACTACAAAGTGGGGTCTCTGGTGACCCCGACCTCTTTTAAAATTTCCTTCCTTTTTCTCGTTGAATATTTAACAATGAACGATGAAATCTTTATTTTAGTAATAAGAAAGGTCAATTATTTATCCTTTTTATTACAATAAAGTATTGAACAAACTATAGAACTATTAAATCGGGTAACTTGGAATTAACATAACTATTTCTTACACATAAACCTGTGAGATAGAATAATTGGTGCTCTTGGCATATAAAATGACATCGGCAAGAAAAATATGCGAAGCTTGATACAATGTTTTCAATATAATATATAGATTAGAAAATTTGAATGTAGCTAATCTGTCCATCAGCCAAGTAACTTTGGCATAAAACTGCATAGAGCAAAGAATAATCAATCTTCCAAGCAATTCTTACAAATTGCTAACTTATGTTCGGCACAAATGGAACTTTGGCATTTTGAACAAGAACCTACACATTTCCGATCCTTCTCTCTTGGACATAAGTAGCATCTTTTCCTTTTCCTTGAAATGGAATTTGATTCAGTAGGCGTTGTCTGGGGTATTTCTGTCTTATAATGCTTCATAACCTGTTTCATCATCAAAACTAAATGGTGTGGAAGAAACTGCTTTTGAACTCTTTTTTTCATTTCTTCTTCGACCAGAAAGTATGCCAGGGATTTTAAAAATTTGTTGCGATCGTCAGTACCTCCATTGCTTCGGAAAAGTACAAAGCTGTTTATGCCTGCTGCATCGAGCATGCCATAAAAGTATCGCAATGGCCACCGTCTTGTTTTTCTGGCTGTGGTTTTTAGGTGGCACAGTAAATCAAACACATCCACTCCACCTTTGGTCTCATTGTAAAATAGAACAATGTTAGATTTACTACTGGTTTCGTCTATTTCACCTTTATCGTGAAATGAAGAGAGCAGAACAACGTTTCTATTTTTTCTTGGTACATAGGAAACGAGCATTTTCTCTTTCCTATACAGAAATTCTGTGGATGGGGCTGGTCGCTTTTTAGTTTGCAAAAAATTTGAAGGTATTTCAGGTTTATTTTTCCTTAGGGTACCAACCATTGTAAGCTTTTTTTCCGCGAGTTTATCAACTAGTTCACACGAGGCAAACCAGTTGTCTACAGTCACGTTGCGATTGGTACCATGGACAGGTTCTGTCAATTTGAGAACGTAATACGTAGGAATGGAAACATTTCGTGCAATAGACTCTTTGCCTATATAAGGTATACCTCCATAAAAATAAAATGTTTTGGCATCACATATACTTATAATCTTTAATCCATACTTGTCTGGTTTATTCGGCAAATACATTTTAAAAGGACATTTGCCTCTAAAACTCCAAAGAGTCTCATCAACAGTCACATATTCTGATGGGATGTACAGAGATCTGCAACGATCTGTAAACATATTCCAGATGTCTCGGAAAGGAGCAAATTTGTCTGTCTGACGCCTTTCGAGACGAGTGGCTTTATCATCAAATCTCAGATTATTTATCAGAAAACTGAAGCGGTTTCTATTCATTACTGACCGAAAAAATGGAGCTCCAAATACAACAGACCACATATCAACTGTTCGTACTTTGGCGTCTTTGAGGGCTCCAGCCATCAACAATAGGCCAAGTAATGCTTTTATTTCAACAAAATCAGTTGGTTGAAGATACCATTGCTCTGATTTGTATCTAGCCTTATCGATCTCAATTTGCTGATTAGTATATTCAACAATGGTCTGAAGCATATTCTCAGTTATGAGCATACTGAATAATTCAGTGTGAGATGTTTTATTTCGGGCCTCCATTGTCGGTCCTGGCAATTTCAGAACAATGTTTTTAGCAGGGGTTTTTGAGGTTGGTTTCTTGAATGTCTTAGCATACCATTCATAACCTTTTTTTCCATAAAACACCTTTCCTACCTCATATTCTCCATCTTTCACTGTCTCTTCATCTTCGTCATCATAATTTTCTTCGGCAATAAATTCATCTGCCTCCCGATTATCAGAGACAATATCATCTTCGTCTTCACTCACCACTTCATTTTCATCATCTTCTGAATCTGTTTCTTCAATCAATGGACGCTCCAACTCCCGAGCTATTTCCTCCATATTCAGAAAAATTGGATTTGTTGACATTCTAACAGAAAATAAACGAAAACCATCAGCAAAAGCTTACTCACAAGTTAGAAAAATCTGTGACGTTAAATACAAGTTGGCGTCAAATATAACCCCAATTACATATTACTTTATTATATTACCTGTTATAAAATGATGTAAAAAAAATATTAACAAGTCGACTGTCTTGACATAAGCAGAAAGACTGGAATGAAAGATACAATGACCGCACGGACCCGCTTTTCAAGGCTGCCAATATTTAAACGAGATAATGTTACTCTGGGGTCACAGGTGACCCCAGCCTTGTGCTTCCCGGGTTAACAATGATGTATCATGCACTTATATTTGCAATTAATATTCAACATAATACTCCCATTACATACTGTACTTACTTCTCTCCGTTTCCCTGGCCCTACTTAACTGGGGGCCTGGCCGTGGCCGTGCCGTCTACCAAGCAGCAGCAAGCTCTTGACGTCTTCCAAGTTTCCATTCCCTCGCGCGTCTGAAAACATTGACTCGATATGACACAGAAAAATGAAAGTTGTCTCCACATTAACATAAAAAAGGATATAATATGCATTAAATAAATCACTCAAGACTAAATAAAAATAAAGTGAACTTTATTCAACAAAATGTAAATTACTTAATTTGCATTAAATGCATCTTTATATTTTTCTTCACAATATTTATCGTGATATTCCACAATCCTTTGAGATGCATCCTCTGCAATTTAACTGTGCTCTCTCAAGAACTACGCATTGTTCTAGATAGCAATAACCACACCTTATTCACCTCTTGCCAGAAGTGGTTCGCAGAAGAACAAAGGTTTTCAAGTTCAAAGAATTGAACTTGTAATAGAACAATAAGGTTGTACGTTTCTTTGTACTTTTTTTCCTCACAAGTTCTTCCCACTGTATTAATTATAATAAAAGTTAAGTTTGCAGAATTAATATCTGGACTAGGATATATTTGGAATAAGTACCGAAATGTATACCTACAAATGTACTAAAAATATCAAAAATATGAAATTAAATACTTATAAAAATAAATTAAAAGAATTAAAATTGAGAAAAACAATATATTAATGAAATCTTCAACTAACAAAGAGAGCAGTCCATGACCTTAATTTCAAAATCAGATGTTAAAAGAGATACTCCTGTACTAAAGTAAACTACACATTTTCCTCCTGGAACCTGCCTCAATTCTTTTCAGATAATTAGCCAATTACAAACCACTCTTTATATTCAAATGTGAAATTGCCTTAAAAAAAGGTCTCAATGTTACTTTAAACGTGCTTGAACGTCACTGAACATCAGAAGTCTTAATCGAATCCTCTTCGAACCTTGCAAAAAATTACAATAAATTCTGACATCTTTCTGAACCAATTTACCTCTTTCAATTGCAATAATTAAAAAAGATTTATTTTAAATATTGAACAAACTAGTGGTGCTTCCAACGCACATACTTTCTCGCTCTGCTTCCATACGGTCATTATTGCTATTTCATTAATCCTTAAACCAGCACAAGTGTACTATACCAGCAAACCATTTCGGTACCCAGACCCGACAAACGAAACTCAAATTCAACGAACCGGCACTTATACCACTACGTAACACACACACCACCTCTGTCGAACAGAGCCATAAAAGAATAGAACCGACCAAATTGCTCAAATTTTACTTAAATCGGTTCATACAGATATATACTAGACAACTGTGTCATTGGACATGTCATACGCTTCAGAAATCGAATAACAGAGTTGAAAAATTGTTTAAAAGACGCAGTTAGGGAAAACACAGACAAGTCCTGTCTATTTATCTATATTGAATCTATTCGTGAGTAGAAGTACTTCAAATGATTTTCAATAAAGTATCTACACTCTTCAATGTTTTTTTTCCTGCAACACCACATTCATTAAATTAAAATTCCCCTCGGGGGATCGAACTCGGTACCTTCCTTATTGAAGGTCTCAAACTGAAGGTGCATTAACCAACCGCGCTACGGGACCGACTTGCGGAACAACTGCTAATATTTCAGACAAAACGATCTTGTATCAGTTCTATCATTACGATGCCGGTAATTGTCAACATGCGAAAAACATGTCTTTCAAAAAACATGACCAAGAAAGGCAGCGGTGAACTGTTTACACATAATTTATCGGATGATCGGCATTTGGAAAATAACTACTGCGAGAAAGTATGTGCCATTCTACAGCACCACTAGTTTATTTATATATTTACCTTCCCTTCTTACACACGTGCAGAAAATTAAAAGAAAAATTTGTAGCGGTTTTTGAGAATTTTTTTTTGTAAATTTGAATCGCAATTTACGCAAAAACTATTCGTTTTTCCAAAACATGGTACATGACCTTATTTGAAGTGCTTATTTTGTACAACCGACTTTGTCTGAGGCGAAAATCTCTATCTTCAATTTTGCCGTTTTTAAAAATTTTTTTGTAATTTTCGAAAAATAGGGCCTATCAACGAAAATTATGCCCACGTCATTCCCTTCAACGTTCTTTGCACTATTCAACAACAAAATATAATCAAAAAATTTGGAGCCATTTTTTTTAATTCATAAAATCTCAAAATGGGCTTCATGTAAAGTATCCTCAAATGCTAAGATATCGGTTTCAAATTCAACAGGCCTTGAGACGAGTCAAAACCATCGGAGAATATCAATTTTGAAGAAAATCGACCGAACGGTTTAGGCGATAGCGTTGACCACAGACGGACAGACGGACGGGATGCCGTCAATCGATTTTGACGTATGAAGAAGCAACAAATCATGGATTTTGACTGCACCACGAGATAGAGGATTTTTTTTTCTTAATTTAGCAACAGATTTTATCCACTTTTCTGTCACCAGACCCCTGCTATAAGAGATTTTCTGGCGAAAATTCTCCGTTTTCCGACACACGATTACATAACTTTCTCTTCTTACGAAGGATTCGTAAGGCGAGAAAGTAATATTCTCAAATTTTGCTACACTTAACATTACTAAACTATAACTTTAACATCACTAGACTTTTCACATTAGGTAATTACTATTGAAATATGTGTAAGGTAACAAAGTTTTCTTTCAGAATTTAAAAAACTATGTACAGTCCCTCAAAACATGCACAAATATACAAAATGAAGTAAATTTAAAATCCTTTCCAAAGGCCTACTTTGTTAGCAGTGGAACTTTAATAAAAGGTGTACAAACATGTTATAACATACAAATTCTCCCACTACACATGACTCAATCTCAATATTCCACAATACTATCCATTTCCGTTCTCGAAAAAATTACAATTTATCTACGTTTCTGGTCGATCCCGACTGTAAAGTTTTGAGACTCCTTCATACGCTTTGTCCCCGCCGCATTATAATGCCGAATTACTTTCAAACTTAGTTTGTTCGCTTCTCTCACCCGGATCCAAGTTACGGCGAGGCTCGGGCCTTCAGCCCTCGCGTTCACTATAACCAACCTTGAGTCTATCCACCGCATAATTACCAGTTCACTTTTATACAATATCACTTCAGTAAGCGCATCATAAGAAAACCTCTAGTATTCAAACGGCCCAGTGAACGATACCGTGATAGCGAGGGGTACCGTGCAGTCGCGGTCAGCCACGTTCCTTTACAAAATATAATTACCCTTCGCTTCCCAACAAAAGTTGGGAAGGCCAAAAGAAAAAGAAAGTAAAAATTGAATTTCCCAACAATAACAATGTTGTGAACATACAAAAACTTTATATGCGTGAAGCAAAAATTAAATAGCTTACCCTTACATATCTGCAATATCATACTACGTATTCCCCTCATTTCTTCACAATATTGTTATCGATATTTTTGCAATATGTTCCCCTCAATCAACACAGTAAAAATACACAACTGAGATTCTTACAATCAAGTCATCTGCATTAAGTTTGTATTAAGCAAACAATAAAATGTAGAATGTGAACTAACCTATGTAAAGGCTAAAAATATTTTTAATAAAATAAAAAAGATACAAACAAAACTAATTTCCCACGACAATATTAAATAAAGAACACATTGACATCATTCTAAAGACGACTGTACTTAAAATTAAACCATTTAATGTAATCTCGAAATACTTAACCCTTCAACGTGGGATGCCGTGTATAGACGTACCGGGCTTTTAACTTCTACCTGCGGGATGCCATCTGGAGACGTCATGAAGCGCCTTTTCCGCGTGCGGGATGACGTCCTCAGACGGCGTGGCCCTTTCTCTCCTCGGCGCGGGGGCCGGGCGGTAGCAGCCGCATTCCGTAGGGTATTTTGCGAAGGGAGTGTCGCTACAGGTAGCGGACCCACCAAGTCAGCTGTTCTAACGCTGCGGCGGGAGACTTTTAGTGCGAAAGAGGAAATTTTTAATGCACTGGGCCCTTTGCATGAGTGAGGAATCCAGTTACCAAAAACTAGTCTCTACACATGTGCACAAGACATTCTAACGGAATTGAACAAATTCCAAATTGTTATTTTTTCCAACCAGGAAAGCAATTGAAGTAAAGTAGTAAAATATCATTTAATAATAGATAAAATATTAGAATTAAATTAATAGAAATGTCATTTTTATTTATTTTATTTTTCTGACCAATTTTTTCAATCTAAATGCCAGGAAAAATATTTAAACACACAAGATTAATTGCGTACATTTGTCAAATTTTTACATAAAAGTTGCGAATTATTTATGCATTATTTTTGGCGAAGGCGAAGCGCAATACGTCCACAGACGGCACCCCGCGAATGCAAGGAAAACAGTGGTTCGTCCAGAGACGGCACCCCGCGAACTGAAAAGATGACACGCCGCAGGTACAAGTGAAAGGTCGCACGTCTTGAGACGGCACCCCGCGCGCGGGTGTGCACTCTCGTTTACCTGCTCCCGCCTTGAAACAGGAAGGGGATTAAGAGAGCTCCAGGAAAGAATACCGTAGCTTCTCGCTTCGTCACCACGTTGAGGGGTTAAATCCAAATAGCATAATTTCCTGATAAAAACACCTTGCCAATCTCATAGAATCCAGAAAATAAATTTATCCACTTTTTCGTTACCGGGACCCCGCAATAAGTGTACTAACAAACGCATCTTATTTTTTTCAGCTATAATAATGCAGACATTTCACTTATTGCTAATGCACTTCTTATCCATAAGCTACTTACCATCATCACTACCTTCCCCATCCATACTGGAACTCCATATGTCTTCCCTACGCTACGCATAACCGCTAGACAAATTTTCAACATGGCAAACTTGCGCAGTCCTTCGGTCTTGAAAACACTTGAACGCGATTGGTGAAAAGTATTCACCATGAAGCTATGATTTCCAAGCGTCATGGATTCGTCGTATACAAAGAAACACATCACATTACTCTTACAAAGAAATACAAGATATCACAATTTAAAAAAAAAACAGGACTACTTAGTAAAGGAGAGAAAGTAAAAAAGTAGGAAAAATTACATTTCCGGCGCACGTAGACATAATTCTCCCCTTCTTAGAAAATATTCGTAAGGCGAGAAAGTAATTATAATTTCAGAAACCGTTAGAGGTATGTAAGTTGATCGCATGCTTTCTGGTTATATTGTATTACAATTTAATGTTCAAAAACTTATAAATTTGCGTAAATCGTTTCATACAGATGCACACAAGGCAACGATTGACATACATGCCCCCACATTTCAAAATTCGAAAATAACAGAGTTAAAAAAAGTATTAAAAGGTGCAATTTGTGAAAAGAGACAAGCTCTGTATATTTATCTGCATAGATTCTATTAGTAAGTAGAACTACTAGAAATTATTTTCAATAAATTTACTACACACCTCAATAGTTTTTTTCTGCCACTACACATTCATCAAATTTTAATTTGATAAATGTCCATGACAAGGATTCGAGCCTCAGATCTTGGATGTGAAATTCGCAGACCCACAGCCTCATAACAAGCGTGGCAATTGGAGCGAGTGTGGGAGTGAGGACTCATATACCATTGAAACGTAATTGTATCAGCTCTGTCGTTAGGGAGCCAGTTATTGTTGTAAACATACGAAACGGTATGTACGATTTACAACTCCAAGAAGAGATGTGAAAAAATTGTTAAAAGTTGAAAATTGGAAAATTCCATCCAGACATTTCCTGTTCATTTATCGTAATTATCAATATTTGTGGTCTGAATGGCTTCAAATCCTCTTTTCTTATGTTCCTGGAATTCTCAATTATTTCCGGTAAAGGAGAATTTTGATAAATAATATCCCCAAAAGAACTCCAACCAGCGAAGCTTCACTCGGAAGATCTGAGCCGGTACAGTCCATTAACGGACACGGCTACCATCCCTCTTCATTCTTCTTACATTTAGACAAACACAGAGTTGAAAAAACTGCAAAATTGCAAATCAATTTTTGCAAATTTCGAAAAATTGGGCCTATCAACGAAAATGATCCCCTCCAACGTCATTCCCTTCAACGTTCTTCGCACTATTCAACGACAAAATATAATCAATTTTTGGAGCATTTTGGAACCAATAATTGTTTTTTTGAAACCGTTAGGGATATGTACGTTCATCGCATGCTTTCTCGTTATATTGCATTACAATTTAGCGTTAAAATGCTCATAATTTTACTTAAATTGGTTCATACAGATATATACTCGACAACGGTTGATTTGACATGTCATACCCTTCAGAAATCGAATAATAGTTGAAAAATTGTTTAAAAGACGCAGTTAGGGAAAACACAGACAAGTCCTGTCTATTTATCTATATTGAATCTATTCGTGAGTAGAAGTACTTCAAATGATTTTCAATAAAGTATCTACACTAGGGTGTCCCTTATATTGCCCGAAAACTTTTTTTTTGCAATTTGTTTTGGGCTCAACCCCTAAATATTTTCCATTTGGTCAAATTTACTCGAAAATAAAATTTCATCTCAATATGTCGATATTAACCCGTGCCGACTTGAGCGCAAAATTTGAATGTTAGGGATTATTGGTTTTGTTGGGTTAAGACAGTGAAAAACTACTAATACATTTTTAATATAATTTTATATTACATTTTAATTTATTTTCAATCTTTAGACTGTGTTATGGTTTTAACATTTCTTGTGGAAACATTTTTTCAGAGTTTCTTTTTTGCAATACTACGTGTAGTGAACGATGTTCTTGAACAACACAACAAAAAATTTCTTTCGCTCCTCATAAAAGTAGTCCAGAAGTCCATGAAAACCTTACATTAATTCAACAGGTGTTTCAGCGCAGTCATTCACAGCTTTCAACTTTATAAATAACCTTTTAGCTTCTAAATATGAAGAGTTGCATTACCAGGTCAAAGTACAGTTTTGAATAAAACTAGTATCCATCTTCAGTCAAGAGAACTTATCTGCTTTTGATTTCACACAAATTTGGCTATTGTTTTTATTGAAATTAAGATTAAATTAAATTAGGAGATATATTATATATTAACGAATTAATAATTAAAGAACTGGCCGGCTCCGTGGCCGAAATCTTTAAAGCAGTAGTGTCGAGGACGATCTCGCACCGCAGAGTCGTGGGTCCCGCCTCGGGTAGGGGTGTATTTGTGTATGTCTATGTGTGTGTGTCCTTTCACCCCTCACTATCATCATTCATCTTCCATACCCAGGGCTAACAACCCTGGAAAGTAAAAATGGTTCCAGCGTAATGCTGATTCTCCATGATGAACTGTATTCTCAGCATCCCTGCGTGGTCCGATGTGACCTGTTCGAAATAAAATTAAAGAACGGTCATCGGGCTACAATTGAGCCACATTATTCTCCATCCAATTTTTCACAAAAAGGAATATAACACTCTTTCATGTGTAGATTTACTCGGGCTAAATTCACTACCATTTTGATTTTGATTTGTAACGTCTACTTCATCAGAAAGCGGTACGATAGACATTTCTTCTAAGAAATACTACATACGGTGTCTACATTTTTAAATACTTTTGAAATTGTGGAATCTATCCTTTCAAGTGAGGTTAGACATTTAAAAAAAATCATCTTGATAAGGATCTTTTGCAGCTCCACTGTCCTAAAGCCACGGTTTCACATAAATAGTTACAATTAACAGAGAGATATTATTTAAGGAATTTTTAATTACACAAGATAGTTTAGATTCTGATCTTAGCAGAAACGTTTTAAATGTTAAATATCTCTTGCCATCTATCGAGCTAGATGCATTACCCCGGGAAAATGTATCTTTAGTTTGTTACTTTCATAAAAGGCCAACATTTCTACAATTTCGGACTCATTAAATAACATTCCCGTATTCTCTTTACCACTTTCAAAATTAATGGTATTAAATATTTTCTAGATTTCCTTAAAATGCTAAAAAAGTTGTGTCAGGATTGCTTGCTACATTACGTATTTTACATTCAAACACACATTGTGAAATAAGTTCGTATATGTGATGACGGTACGGAAAGAACGATGCCCTGTCCAAATTTTCTTCAAGAAAGACGTATATTCCATCAAAATGTCAAGTGTTTGTTGCAGTTGTATCACAGCAAAGAATTTATGATCTTTTTTCTTATTTTATTGATCTTTGTTGCACCATTTCTTCTCTATCCGCGAGATGTTCGTCTAGTCCTACAAGATAGCCTTTATATCCTGGCTCTTTCTGCTGAAATAAAAACATCCTGTCTTCTTCCAACGTAATCATTTGTAAAGCATTCGGATGTGCAATATCAAACAGATTGTTCACATTATTTCTCAACTAGCCACGGTGCTTCCAAATATCTTCACACTTGCTTGCGTTTTTCGTAATTTTCTTCACTCCGAATAGTACAATTTAATAAGTTTTTGCGAACAATGCTGATAAGCTCTTGTCGGAATTCTTGATTTATTCCAAAATATCATGCACTCAAGAGCCACAAGTTTAGCGCTTGCACTAACTGTTCATTTTACTTCCCATATGTTATAAAATAAAACCTCAAGCACTTGTTTATTTCATGGTAAATTGCGCTCCAGTTATTTGGAGTTTGATATTAATAATTAATACTATCTCCTATTAAAGACACACGTTCTTCGGCACTGCATATGACATTTACATATGACATTGTGTTAGATTAGCGACCTAAAAACACGAGTGACACGATCGATTAAAATTCATGTATTGTGCTCGGCTCCTTACTCAGAGGTTGGTGATAGCACTGGACATGTCCGTCATGCAAATTCGCGCTCAAGTCGGCACGGGTTAGAATGCTCCGATCTCAACAAAATTTTGTATAGGCATGTTTTAAGGTCATTCGAACAAAATTGGAGGGTGAGCGGTCAAAAATTTGAAAGTCGGAAAATAAGGGACACCCTAATCTACACTCTTCAGTGTTTTTTTTTCCTGCAACATCACATTCATCAAATTAAAATTCCCCACGGGGGATCGAACTCGGTACCTTCCTTATTGAAGATCTCAAACTGAAGGTGCATTAACCAACCGCGCTACGGGACCGACTTGCGGAACAACTGCTAATATTTCAGTCAAACGATCTTGTATCATTAGGAAGCCGGTAATTGTCAACATGCGAAAAACATGTCTTTCAAAAAACATGACCAAGAAAGGCAGCGGAGAACGGTGAACTAATATATAGCACACTAATCTGAAAATAAATATTGAGTAATCTTTTCCCATCACCATTTACCGCACAAGAATACGCAGATGGTTTATCGTGAAAAAAAGTAATATTTTAATGTCAAACAAAATCCCGTCTTCGAATCCCGAAAATATATTGTTTACCGAGCTATGTTAACGTGAGGGATTCATTACCTCATTACGCGAAATTTACGAATTAAGTTTTTTTCGGGCAGATTGGATGATCTTGCAAGTGTGTCTCCCGAACGTTTCGTCTGCTCTTTCGCAAACGTCAGCGGTGGCTCGATGAGTTTTCGCGGAGGGAATGAAACCTTTCGTGTTTTTTAGGCGAGCATTTTGCCGTTTGTAACTTGACCATACAGACTCCCACAGGCGGTGAACTATTTATAAAAGTATAAGATCGTGCTTTAGGCCGAAGGTAAGACTTTAAGATTTCAAGGTCCACCACGTGACGTTAGTGCATAGCGTCGCTAACTCCCACGTGGCGCTAAAACTCCCTGATGTTGGAAGTAGCTCCCTTGCACACTGTTGCTTTACTGCCGATTCTACAGGCTCGCCGTGGCGGGGGACGGCCAGCGGGGGATCCGCGCCTGCTGATGCCATCAGGTCGTGTCCTGTCTCGTAACACTGGCGTTTGTAGTGCGCGCTCAACGGGGGTCGTGGCCTTAAGGGCTGAGGTTATTAGGTGCGCAGCTGAAAATCCATTTTCAAAGGACTGCTGTAGGTTTTACATACTACAGATTGCGAAACGACGGTGAATTTCAGGTCTTCCTGTTGAAATTGCTGGAAGCCTTTTAGTATTCGCTGACTTTCCGCTGTAGTCCTGGTCCTGTCACCTACCCCATTTCAGTCCACTCCTGCGGCCCTCGCGTGGCCTGCAGGAGTCCATCTTCCCTTGCTTTTGCAGCATTTGGACGGAAGCGGCCTTCTTCCTCTTTTCGGAGCCTTTGTTCAGTCTCGTGCGTCTTGATGTGATGTGACGCCGCACGGTGGTCTGAACAGGGCCGAAACGCGCGCATAGGCAAAAAAACCAAATTTGTGAAAAACAATTTTTTATTGATCGATATGAATTCCAAATACTTCAAATTACTAGAAAATAAAAGAATTATTACTTTATAACAATTACTGCATCCATAAGACATCCTCAAAGTCCAGCGACTCAGCCGAGGAAAAATTCATTCACTTTTGCAGTGAAAATATTCCCACATTTCATTGCCAATAACTTCTTTCCTAATTAACTTTTCAAATTCCGTAAATTATATGTGATTACAAACACCTTTCTAAATACATTACACGTTTTAAAATGTCACTTATTTTTCTTTTTCACGTAATTACGCCATATTGAATGAAAGTATGCAAAAAACATACATATTGTTTAAACTACGTAAACTTTCAATAGAAATTACAAAAAACACATTCTCAATATGATATATGTTATAAAATGAACATTATTAACAGTTTTTCCGTTGAGATCAGCCGCCCCTGCTCGCCCCTTTCAAAATGGTGACGGTTTTAAAGTTACAAAGATCGTTTTGAAAAGCGAGAGTACCTTACCACGCGACTCAACACCTAGCAGGTTTATTCGTAGAAAACGTGTTATCTGCTTTAACATTTGCAATTTTTAATTCATTGCATATAGCTTTTAATATTATTATAAATGATATTTATGATTCTTTATGTCATATTCAATTGTTATCAGAAAATTCATAGATATAAAATGGCGATTTGCAGAATTGAAACTTGCATTAAGTAATCTTTAACAAGCGATAATATTAAAAAACAAATAATCATACATCTGTAAAATCAATGCTTTTTATTAAGTAAATATTTTTTTAACAATTCTTCGTTGACAACATCCGCCTCGGACCGAATATTTCCAAAGGCGATCGCTCCAAGTAAACACGGTGAAAGAAACAGAAAGAACCTGCCATTTCCGTGAGCTACGTGGTAATCGGAAGCAATACCTAATAACAACTAACAATCACTCCGTGAAATTAATGTACTTCATTAAGTGGAGGTGGATAAATAGTGTTTTGTTTGAATCATCCGCCCCCAATTGCCTATTTCAATACGGCAAGCGTTTATATTCTCAATGGCGAAATGGAAAGAACGCGCCATTTTTGATTGGTATTTACAAAATGCAACTAATCACTCTTGCGTGGCGCTTTAGGAGCCGTTTGGCGCTTTAGGAGCGCTCTAATAGTATAGTTTAGCAACATAACAATTGAATAGCACTAAAAGTACTAAAAAACGTTGCTACCAGAGGTCTGCAACGGCTCCTGTGCCGGCACGAACACGCAACAATGGGTGAGCGCTTATGCGAACAGAATCATTCTGGGTAGTAATGGGTAATGGGCAGTGGGCATTTTTTTCAAAATATTGACATGCATTGGTGAACCATCTACCTATATAGCCTTGGCAGTCAACGTGTTAAATTATTTGCTTTAATTCGTGTTTGGAACGAATTGAGTATTTTCATATATTCTTTTCCAATTTTTCCCAAACATCTTCTCTAATACTAAGGTACAAAATTTTAACACTTAAAAAATTCTGAATTGAAGATGAATAGATTTCCCTTAAACAAAGTCTATTCTAAGAAATCAAGCTCTTTAAAATGGGTCATGCACTTTCTTTAAAGTAAGTTTTGCTCAATTTGCGCTTAAAATTTATGCAATTTATTAAACAATATTCTCAAATCGCTCAAAATCTTGTTTTTAAATTTCTTTTCAATGATAGTAACTCTACAAAAAATGGCACAGACCTCACTTTCGTTGAGCTTGCTGAATTTTCGAAAAAAAAAATTAATTTAAAAATGATGCGAGAAAGTATGTGCTGTTGGAGCACCACTAGTTAACCTGGTAACCTGACAAGCTGCTTATACGATCCTTTGCTTTGTTATGAACAAATAAATAAAGCTTGTATTCACCTTTATTAATATAAGATGCAGACCAGAATTGTTGTTAATATAAATAAATAAATAAACAATAAAAATAAATGGGGGTATTATTATTTTGTTCCTAGAACATGCCTTCTTTATTTTCGCACCCTCAAAACAGTTTTAAAGTCGCTAATTAAATAGTTATTTAACTTAATAGCCTATGCGCGCGTATCGGACCCGTTTCAGAGCACAGTGCGCCGCTGTATTGGCGGTGGCAAACGGCATTGCGCATCGGCGGTTGGTGCAGCGGGCAGGCTTCGTCTCCCGTTGTGGGCGGTGTTCCCGCCAGTTGTGGATTTCTTCATGACAATAACCGCATCCGCGAATGGTTTTGTCAAATCAACTGTCTTTAATCTTCCCAGAGCGTAAATAAATTATTTGATTTTAAAACAAGGAAAGGTCTTTTCATCTTTCTATGAATATTTGTTTTTTATTCTTCAAATTATGTATTAGAATATTTTTAATTAATTGTTTATCATAAATGTCTCTAGGAAATAGAAGGATACATTAACGAGGAATCCAAACCTCACAGTTTCTACTACCATATCATCCTTTGCGAACTTGTCTTCTAATCAGCGGACTTGTCTTCTAAATAGGGACTGGTCCTGTCGAAATTGAATTATACTTCAGGAGGGCAATTGTCTTACTGATGCGATCATATCTCTCTGTTTGTGGATGTACTGAGCGCAATGTAAGGGCTTTCGATCGGTGATCACTCCAATCCCACGAAATGACATCCAGCTCCAAACTGCTACGCGGCCTGACCTCGGTACGACGGTACTTTAAGTACCGATAATCATAGCGGCTTCCTGGGGGTCTGAAAACGTGAGTCTATTTTTTGTGGAGAAGTTTCTCTCTTCGAAGAAAATGGTCTCAGCCTATGTCGCGATGTAGTTCTCCTCCGCAAAATGCGATGCTGTCGAATTTTAAATACAGAAAAGAGGTTTTTTCGAGTTTTGTTGACAAAATATTCGCTCCTATATAATAAAATATATTTTCAAGGTAAATTAGCATATAAATTCCTGCCCTGAACCCTCAAGTCTTAATGAAAGAATAATACTTTTTGCCGCGATAATATAAAAAAATGATAATTTGAATAACTATATTCCCACTGAAATTCAGAAGACGTGCACCAAATAATGAAGTTGACATTTATGTCCAGAAGCAAAACAAGGGACCATCTCAGCATTTGCTCAAGGACAGGGAAAATGGACGAGAAACCTGATCGAGATGGGGGGCCATCAACCCAGAAACTGTGGTACTGTGTTCTTCTGTCAGCTTCGACTTTCGTGATGCACTTCGGCAGCGCCATTCTAGTCTCCGAAAGTCTAAACGTTAAACGCGATTCTGCAGCATCCAGGAAATCTGGTGGTTCTTCGTATTTGTGAATTTTCAAACGTGTTTTAAATCGTTGCTTGTATCAAAACGTCATCTTGGGCAGCAACTGAAATACGCCAAAGCCCGGAATTCCTCCCGGCTTCTCCCGTTTCTCGGTAGCGTTTAAGCCAGTACTGCACAGTTCCTATCCCAACGCCGTACCGACTCGTCGCTTCTGAAACTGAGGTGTGCCCCTCTTTCACTAATGCGATAACTTGCTCTCGTGTGAATTGGCTACGGTGAACTATGTCGAATAATAAATATGGAATAGTTCAATTTACTTACCCGCGAGTGAAAATATTTTTTTTCTTTCCAAGTGGCAACGCTATAGGACCGCTTATCTTATTTTCACCTAGTCAAAAACATGGAAATACTGTGAAGGACAGATGCATGTCGGTAGTACCATGAGTCTTGAGAGAGAAAACCGATAATTTCTTCCAACGAAAGGAATGAGTTTACTCCACTCTTATGAACTAGAATATTCTAGCATACTGAAAGACAACACTGTGGCTAATTTGTCGTCAGAAGTTTAACAAGCCGTCATATTTTGCGTATATTTTTGGTTGAAATGGTTTTTAGGAATTAAAAAACTTCGCTATTTATTGCCATTATTTATCTAAATTTGTTGCGCATAAGAATATGTAATACACATACAGGATTTCTACATATATCTGAAATGATTCTATGTTTAAATAATATTCGAATGAACTCCAGTAGTTAATTCAGTCTCGGAAAATGTTTGTCCTCATCTGTTTTCCACAAATTATATTTTGAATTTTTTTTATTTACAGTTACAAAATTTCAATACCCCCATAACCAAGACCTTCCAAATGAAGGCAAGGGATCTCAGAAACATTCATCTTCAGAAGCACCTTATTTACTTCAGTGTAGACATTGCAAATTCAATGCCTGGTCACATGAATTGTAAATGCAGAACATCAACAGTTCACATCATCTTTATTCACATTATCTATCAATAGAATAAGGGAATCTGTACACGCAATTACCATTTTATTTCTTTCTACATAGTAGTATAATAGAAATAAAATAATACGGCAAACGATGTCAAAACGAGTCGATATTTCTTGTCGATATACAGGATGGACCACATAAGTTGCCCCTGCAAATATCGTGAAAACGGTTTGAGGTATCGAGATGCTATTTGCGCCATATTATTGCTAATGATGGGGCAAAAAACTTACTGTTCTATGGTTAATATCTTGTGTAAGTTTTGAGATATTGATACAACTTAGTTTTTTTTAAAATGGAAGTAAATATTTTTTCTTCAGCATTCTAAAATACTTTCAAAATGCCATGCAATGATATAGTGTTAATATTTGAAAAGTATTTTTTGCAAAAACACTGCAATTAGAACTTGATGAACGTCATTCTTCAGCGCGCACTGACTTTGCTGGTATCGTATACGTGAATCAACGTACCTTGTCGGAAAGAGAGATTTCGCAGATTAAGAGACTTTCCATGCTCACACTGGCAATGCGAAACTGGGGAGCCTAACGGATTCCGAGGAAATAGAAAAAAACACGTGTACACTAAGGGGAAATCAAAGTGCATTGTTGCAGTACCTCCGGATCCAGTGTGAATTCTCCGTCGCCCAATAGTACGCATTTTTTAGTTCACTCGTTCACAATTATTAAATGTTGCCTCGTCAGTGAACAGAATTGTTGCGGAATGTTCCGTAGTCTCGAAGAGAAATCAATGCAAATCTACAGAATTGTTACAAAATGATGAAATAAAAATAAATGTACTGTGATAAATGTACTGAACTGCAATTTTTCTTTTCCTTGGAATCAGATAAGCTCCCAAATTTAAATTAAAAATGATATGTAGTTACACATCTCCGTTGATTTCGAACACATCTCCTTCCTTGCGCATGTAAAACTTTGCATTGCCAATACGAGCTTTTACCAATCGTTTACCAAGTTCTAATTGCAGTGTTTTTGTAAAAATATTTTTCAAATATTAACAAGATTTATATCATTACAATGCATTTTTAAAGAACTTAAGAATGCTGGAGAAAAAATATATATACTTCACTTAAAAAACAAAGTTGTGTCAATATATTTTAAAAATACATACGGTACTAACAAGAAAACGAAACATGTTATTTGCCCTATCATCTGTAAGAACAATGCGCAAATAGAATCTCGATACCCCAAACAGTTCTCAAGATTTGCTGTGGCCAACTTAGGTGGTCCATCCTGTATACCTCAAAAGTTGCGTATGGGTTTCATTCAACTCTTCAAAAGTCTTCTAGAAAGGCTCCAGCGCAGAGCATTAAAATTCACTTTCAGGGGTACAAAAAATAAAGGTGCATGGGAGTCACTCGAAAAAAGGCGGATTAAGTTGCGACTCTGTGCTATGTACAAAGCATACAAAGGTTATCCTGCTTGGGGTGAAATTAATCGTCGTCTAGGAAAACCTACTTACTTCGGTAGAGCGGATCACAAGCACAAAATTAAGCCAAGAGTGCAGAAAACGGATGTTGGGAAATTTTCATTCACAAACAGAACTATTAGAGACTGGAACAGTTTGCCTGCGACAATCTTTGAACCCTTTCCTCAAAACCTGAGAAAATTTAAAAATAAATTAGTTTCCTAGCTATTCATCTATATTTTATGTCATTGTATTATTGTTAAGTTTCTACTGTTAATTAAGTAGAATTTCCTATTAAGTAATTTGTCTAATTGTTATTATTAGTAGTAGTTGTAGTAGTATTGTCCTTATTATTATTATTATTATTATTATTATTATTATTATTATTATTTATATTCGTGTAGTGCAGTGCAGTGCAGTGCAGTGTTGTGTAGTGGAGGGAAAGAAATGCGAAAGAGATGCATATCAGTTAAGTGTTGTGAAGTGCAGTGCAGTGAAGTGAACTGAAGTGAAGTGGAGTAAAATGAATTGGAGTAAGGTTTGCGCTGTGAAATTATGTACCATTATTCTTAATTATTGTTTTTTTTTTTTGTTTTGTTTTTTCTAAATCAAGTACTCTCTTGTAATTTAAATATTCTGCCACCAAGTAATGATACTTCATTGCAGAATTTAATA
>JAHLJT010008488.1:0-30915 GCA_031308135.1 Acheta domesticus | reverse complement strand
TCCTTTTGCTTTTAGTTCATTTACAGTTGAAAATTGATTTTCTATACTCGGGAAAAAAACATTTTTTCAAATATCTTTATTCTCTAAAATAATTATTTTCTAAATTCATTTTTTGGTTGTTTTTTTTTTTAATAAAATTCTGGCCCTCAGAAATGTGCGCAGATAAATTTCTTCCCCACACGTCATTATACAGTTTTTACTGTTTTTGGCAAATAATATCTAATATCTAACATGAGTAAGTTTTCAAACATTTTTGAGAATTGAAAAAATAGCGTTTTTTTGAAAATCTGTAGCTCGCTTGGTAATTGGTTTCGAAAAAAAGGTTTTATACAAAAGTTGTAGGAAGTTTTTTTTCTCTTTAAAATTCATTTGAAACATTTTTCTACACGACTTAAGGTTAAAGACCTATAGAGAAAAAAAACGAAACAAGTCAGAAAACCGTTTTTCGGCCTCCCGGAGTTAGGTAGAAAACTTGTGATTTTAACTAGTAGCCTGGTTACATACACATACTAAAAGAAAACGTTTTTATGTCCTTTTCCAGGTGAAATGTGCATACCGAATGGACTAGTAAGACAGCGCCTTCATGTTAGTGCCAGGACCGGAAAAGGGAAAATAATGGCGAAAAAGGCAGAAAAGGGCACATTAGGCAAAATGCAAAAATAGGCATTAGAAGCTAAAATAGATTAAAAACAATGAAATATATAAAATAACTCCAATTAAGTGATTCCTATTGTCAAATACCATAAATCGAAACAATAATAATAAAAGGCATTTTGCCAAAACTTCCGGCTCTAATTAGTGCCAAGCAAAGCAGTGTTGCCGCCATAGATATCATTTAATATGTCTATGGTTGGCCGCCTAGAAGTGTTATATAATTATACGCCGCGCCCCGCGAGTCGAGCTCGAGCGTGTCGCAGTGAGTCGCAGAGTCGAGGTCGAGAGTGATCTGTGAGCGTTATATACTCTGTATTTCTTTTTAGACTCAGCTGCATTGCTCTGTATTGAGATTGCAATTGATGAACTGAATACAAGGAGTACAAGAATAAGTTTAATTAAGTTTTGTTAGTTTCAAGTATACGTCAGTGAAGAATGTCGTCTTACAGGGTGAGTACAGTGCTTGTCAGTGAGTATTGACACGTGGTGAAATATGTTCATATGCGACTTCTTTTTCAGCCCATAGATTCAAAAAGGGAGGAATTAGAAAATACCTTGAAAGAACAGAGTTATGGATGCTCTGACGAAGGCATTGGTTGCTCTGTATGAAAGAAACTGAGACCAGAAGATGCTTTAGGGTATCCTTTTGGAATCGTGATAGTTCATTTAATTTAAACGTCATGCATTTAATTCAAACGTTATTGCATTTGTTCCTTCAAAATGCAATAGTTTGACACACATAGTGTGAAAGTCATTAGTTTTATGACTGTTACTGTGTATGTGGGAAAGTGATACAGAAAATGAAATGATAGGGCTACCCCATTGGAAAAAGAGATGACATGCAAGTAGCCTGTATCAAGAATACCTTTCAGCAAATAGTATTGGTTTTTCCAGAGAATGTTAGGTAGAGATGTTATTGCCAATAGCTATCATCGATCAATGTTTTACTTGTATTACTTACAAATAATGCAAGTGTGTATTAATTTGTGGAACATTTGAATGAAATATTCAGAAGTTTTTGAGTGTATATGTGCAAAAAACCGTATTTTTCCCTTCTGAAGTTTATTTTAAAATGTTTAGATGGAAGTAAAGCAGATTTTGTATAACTTTCTCATGTTTCTGTTGCTTCTCATCATGTGCGATTTGCAATCTATTCAGATGAATATAGAAATGGATGTATTTATTAGGGATTTATTTAGTTATTTCATACTATACAGACATTTCCTTTCTAAATGCTTAATAACAAAAATACGAATATACATCAGAATAAAACATAAATAAATATTCTGGGGTGTTGCAGTAAAACTTTGGCTTTCATTAACCTCTTAAAAGTGATAGAGAGTATTTTGTAGTAGTTCCCTTCTCTTAGTTCTATTTTGTATCCAATTAAAAATATAAAATTTTCTGAAACATCTCACAAAGTTCTTTTGTAATGGAGGCAAAAATTATGGCAAAGTGGGTAGTCAATTTTAATTGTTGAAGATTGAAATGTTTGTTTTCAAAGACCATTTTTATTCTAAAGCATATGCAACTTACTTTGTTACCTTTTTGATTGCCATCAAATATGGTGCTACATTAAACCATTAAAACTTAGAAGAAAACTAAAATGGACCGAAAGGTAATTCTTCTTATATAAGGTCACGATTTACAAACTTTTAATTATCGAGAAAACTATTGTTTCTCAAGTTTTTTCTAGGAAATAAAAGCACCACAAAATGTAAAATTTCATCCTTTGGAGAATACATGGTTCGTGTGGTTTTGATAAGACTTGTTTCAGAATGTTAGAATGTGTTTTTCAGACCATCCTGAAGTAAGGTTATTTTTAACTAAGATTGAGTTCTGTGCATAAAGATTGTCACAGGTGAGATTATTTTATTACATGACAAATACAAAATATACATTCATTTCCTGATAGTGAAAAATTACTTTTAAGTCGCGAAACATCCTTCTCCTTTTGGAATTAAAATCTTTGAAACAATGGAAATTGTAGAAACTATTAAAATATGAGGTAAACTAAATAAATATGTAAACATATATATAATATTTGCTTTTTTCACTGTTATGTTTCGTGTGTCAAGATATGGAAAAAATGCCAATTGTTTATTCTCAAATTGACATTTATTCATAAGTAGACACAATTTTTATATATTCTCATCTTTCTGATGTTAGTAATTTGAAGTGGTACTGATCTATTCTGGAACTATTCAGGAGAACCGTATACACGTGAGAAAATCCTTAATAAGGTATTAGATATATTCAGGGTTACCTTGGTGTGGTGAAATGGCAGTGGTGGAGGAGGTGGTATTGGTGGAAATGGCAGTAACAATGAAGAACCGAGATCTCTGCAGAAACAGATGGAAGATTTGAAGATAAAACCAGAGAAGTTGGAGGGCCCAGTCTTGAAAGGAAGCGGAGATCATTCGAATGTTGCTCAAAATCAGAAGAAATGGTTATCTGTAGTAGAGAGTAACCAGGAGCGGAAGGGATGCCCCCCATGTTATCTCCAAAGAGGGTCTCGAGAAGGGTCTTTCTGTAAGAAGAAAGTGTGAACCGCATGGCAGAAACCCTTCCTCCTGAAGGTGTTGCTTAAGGTTTTGGAAGATTGTCAAACGTTTTTTGGAGTAAGTAGCTATAATTTAATTCAGTTGAGGGGTCCAGAGACAAGGTGTAGAGGATGGCATTTTTGGCAAATAGTGAGTTAAGAGTATTAGTATAATGTGAAAACTACTTTTATTTTGGGTACAAAGGGTATACAAATTCCTCAACAGTTACTGCGTTCAGAAAGAATAAACCCTCCCTAGAACTTTATAGTGGGTTAGAACCCACTTTTCTCAACACCACATTTAGTGTACTTGTGTCCTTTGTGCTCCAAGCCCTTCAAGGGTCTTCCATATTAAATCAACACAGTTTTAATTAAAATTTTACCTCACCATTTTAGATTCAGATGAAATTTGACACATAGGTAGTATGAATGGAGAATAAGAAAACTACAAATTTTGAGTAAAATATTTCCACCCGTTTCTGAAATACAGCCATGTAAAATTTTGCAAAATTGGCTTCCCGAAAATGTTTAAATTGATGTAGAACCTCACCAAATTAAGATAGAGAGCTGGAACAGGTGTCATTTTTCAGCTTTCTTTATGGCCTTTTATATGATATACAACTCAATAGGGGTTGCGTTCAAAAAGGTTTTCAAATTTGAATTTCAAATTTTGATTTTGAGTTTTTTCAAAATGCTCATCTTCAAAAAAATTGAAAAAATTCTATAATAATCCTTGTATATATCCAAACAGATGGTGCAAGTTTAAAAATGGGACTGCAATGGGTTCATATGGTAATCTTTATTTAAAATGCACAATATTTACTTACTCTAGATTTTACTGATTTAAAATGCATTTTATTTCAAATTATAAGACCTAATATATACAAGTTATTAATTTAGTGTTTTTATTGGCGAGTGTGTTGTGTTTTATTGTTATGAATTTTCTTCTTCTTATTATTATTATTATACCGCGGAATGTCATGCAATTGCATATTTTTACTGACTGTGATATCGAAAGGAAATGTATATAACTTTACCTACAACCAAAAATAAAACAAACCATGGTCACCTTTCAGTTGATGAACCAGATACGTGGGAACCTAAACATTTAAGCGAAATGAATCGTTGAGGAATGAACACCAACTTTGAGCAGCGTCAGCTGGTTATTTACCATCATGTAAAGGGTTAATGATGCCCAAAATTTTGCAAAATGCCATTAATGAAAAAGCACAGCGAGTGACAATCTCATGGTCCATCAATGAATAGGTGATTGAACTGCAACCTGGAGGAGAACGTCCGAAGACTTTCTCATCCAGAAGAGAATCTTGTTGTGAAAATAATAAAGAAGGACCCTCGTATAAATGCACCAAAAGTTACTCCACAGTTATAAATGGAATTGGCAAGAAACTAAATCCCAAAACCGTGCGAAGGGTACTAAGGAAGTTCAATTTCCCTAGCCGCATTGTCAGAAGAAAGCCATTTCTAAGATGAAAGAGAAATACCCCAAAAGATCTGACCTCGATCCTCTTCTCCACAAAAACCTGGAATACATGCACTAAAATATACCGCATACATTAATATACGCATTTAAACTAAAAAATTGCACACATGAAAAATAAAAATAGGGTAGATTTGTTTTATTTTTGGTGTTGGATAAAGTTATATACATTTCCTTTCGATATGCACAGTCAAAACATTTGCAACTTGCATGAAGTTCCGCAGTCTAATAATAATAATAATAATAATAATAATAACAATAACAATAAAACAACACACTCACCAACAAAAAACACTAAATAATAATTGGTATATATTAGTGCTTATAATTTGAAATAAAATGCATTTTAAATCAGTAAAATCTAGAGTAAGTAAATATTGTGCATTTTAAATAAAGATTACCATACGAACCCATTGCAGTCCCATTTTTAAACTTGCACCATCTGTTTGGATATATACAAGGATTATTATAGAATTTTTCAATTTTTTTGAAGATGAGCATTTTGAAAAAACTCAAAATCAAAATTAAATTCAAATTTGAAAACCTTTTTGAACGCAACCCCTATTGAGTTGTATATCATATAAAAGGTCATAAAGAAAGCTGCAAAATGACACCTGTTCCAGCTCTCTATCTTAATTTGGTGAGGTTCTACATCAATTTAAAAATTTTCGGGAAGCCAATTTTGCAAAATTTTACATGGCTGTATTTCAGAAATGGGTGGAAATATTTTACTCAAAATTTGTATTTTCTTATTCTCCATTCATATTACCTATGTGTCAAATTTCATTTGAATCTGAGATGGTGATGTAAAATGACTGTGTTGATTTAATATGGAATGACCCTCAATTGGAATATTTATAAGTTTTAATTTAAAGTAATCTGTCACAAATTCACAGTTCATAGACATTTTACTTCATAAACTTTTCTTTGAAATTCATATAAATGAAGCTTATGTTTGCTAAATCAACACAAACAAGTTGTGTTAAATATTTCTTGATTATAATATTGTTTGGAATAGAACTTGTAAATCATGCTTCATATTCACTATTCTTCACACTAAAAGATTTTAGAACTTACTGAAACCTTCATCATTTATAATGGTATTTGAAATGAGTTGTTTTATTCATCAACAGAAAGGATGAGACCTCTTGATCTGTTCCACCTCGAAATTGTTCATGCCATCTTGTCAAGGAATGTTCTATACTTCTTTTTCCTTTAGGTGTATATTGAAGAATAATTTTACTTATCCTATGTTCTGGCATTCTCAGAACATGACCTTTCCAGTTTACTCTATATTTCTGTATGATATCTATAACAGACTGGATATTTAATTCTTCTGATATCTTCACTTCTTTTGTGATCTAATAGTGAATATCCTGCGACAAAACAAAGAAATCTCATTTCTGCAGATTAGTTTCTCCTCATATATTTTGGAACAACCGTTGAGTTGTTTTAATGGAAATGGATTTTTTTATCATCGTAAACTGCAAGACGAAAGGCCAGGGGGCCTATTCCTTGTCAAGCAGTAGACTTGAAATATTTCAGTCTTCCTACATTTCTTTCCAAGTGGTTTATCTTTCTTCTTTCCTTCTTATATGTTCAGCCGTTTTTTTCTGGTTCTTTTTATCTTCCTCTGATTTGCTTGTCGTCTTCCAATCTTTTCCTTTTCTTTATTTCTCTGTCAATCCAGCCTAGAATAGCCAAGGATGTGTCTTAAGAACCTCATTTGAGCTCGTCATGATGGACTGAAAAAATATGTATAGTTCCATTTGAAAAAACAAAGTTACCTCAAATATCTCGTAAAATACAAGTGATTAAAACAAAAATGAATTCACGTATCAATTAGCCCCATTCCCTCATGCACCTCTGTGAAAACTGCATTGCAATAACTTCAGCCTTTCAAAAGTTACGTGACTCACACTGTATATTCATTATAATTTATTTGTGATAATCTTTCTGAATAATTTAGAGATTATACTCATAAGAGATAGAAATAACATTAAATATAATAGACCTATCATTGCGTTTAAAATTGGTGTAATAAAGCTCTTTTTCCAAACTTTGGAAGAGAACCTTCAGTGAGTGATTTCTCAAACAATTTATGTAGTATTGGATTTATAATTTTTACTTTCCCATGTACGTATGTATCTACAGAGTAACATACATAGTATAGGAATGTTATGTAAGCTGCGTGAAAAACACGGTGGATGTTCGGCAGAAACAAATTCATTGCCGGGCCCTGGTAACGAAAAAAAGTGGATAAATCCTGTTGCTAAATTAGAAAAAAAATTCTGTAACGCCTAGTGTAGCCCAGAATCCCTTTTTTGTGGATTCTTGATACCTAAAAACCAATTGAAAGCAAAACGTCCGTGTGTCAGTCTGTGAACACTACTAGCGCCTACGTCTAATATTTTTCAAATTGACAAAACCCGTTGATCTGCTCAAGTCAAAGCATTGATTTTGAAAAAGAATCTATAAAATTTGGGGGTACTTTACTTGAAGCCCCCCAGACATTTTCAAAATTTTCTCAAAACCTGCTCTAAATTTTTTCTTAGAGGAAAATAAGAATAGAGGAAAATACATATATAAAGGTGGCATAGGTCCTAATTTCATGGTTAACTTTGAATTTTTGATAATTGCAAAAGTTTGAATTTGTTTTGTCATCTTCCTACAACTATAAAATTGAAGATGGAGCTTTTTCCTACAAATAAAAATTGTTCTCCGTAGTGAGTTCTTTCAGTAAGGACATGTACATTGTTTTGAAAATTTTAGTCGTTTTTGTGCAATATGTAGAATTTTAAAAAATTACAAAAACAAAAAAATTGAAGCCCTTTTTTGAGAAAATCTTCTTTATTCTTTTGGTAAGGATAGTGCCTACTGTACTCTGAGATGACATAAACGCCATTCTGTAGCTACCACTAGTTAAATAAAGTTGCTAGGATACCATCGGGACCAATACCATTATTTACATTAAGATGTTTAATTGCTTCATAAACTTCCATCTGTGAGATTTGTATTTTACCAATACAAAACTGGGAATGCGAGTTCTCATTTACTATCGTTATATTCGCATTTCCTTTAGATTGTTTCAAAGTAATGTACACATAAATTTCCAATGTCTTGGCCTGAAGTAGCACTCTTATGATCATAGTAGACTATTGGTAATCCTTAAATTCCTCCAGCATTGGTATAAACAAATACTTTTGCATAGTAGTTTATCGAAGTGCCCAAATTTTTTTAAGCACTATGATCATCTCTGGATTTGGCTTTACACAGTTTTCTAAGGTTTGAAAAATATTCATAGTCAGTAGTGAGTAGGCTCTTTTTATGTTATGAGCATCATTTTTCATATTTAGCAACTTAATTCTTTTGAATATCATACAGGGTAAGTTGAAAAGGAAGTTCTGTATCTAGAATTTCTCAGTTCTGTATCTATTTATCAGTTATCTGATATAAATGGTCATAAAAATAGTAAACTGATAAATAAATCTAGAATTGTTAATTTTTTTGTAACAGTGCAAGTAACAATGCAAGTTACTTTCAATTTGTTCCTGTACTTTTTGTTCATTTGTTACTTTTATACTTATGTACTTTTTGCTCATAATGTACCTTTCTGACAACTAAATTAATTTTTTTGTGAATTCTAGTCAACCCCACAACCATTCGTTTATGTCTGTTTTGGTTATATGCATTGCATATTTTATAGAAAGGTTGGAATAAGTTAAGAAATAAAGTATTTTGGCTTAATTTTTGAAGAAAATTATCAGCATTGTGAATTTTAGTCCTTGAAGAGTTGACTTGTAGTCATTATTAGTTTGTGCTAAGTTTTATTGTGTACTGCTCTGAAGGGAATGAAGACCCATACATTTTATACAACTTCACAATTTTGTAAAATTAGAACTTAAACGAATTATTTTGAACATTTAACCCTTGAGGTAATGGTGCAGTATTTCCACATGTACTCCACATTTGTGTAACATGATTAAAAGCTTGAAACATTTTCTTATACACCTGTATCCACCTTCTATTTTGAAAATAAATTGCCCTTAAGGTGCCTTGTAATAGAGAAATGTTTAACCAAAAATGTTTGAGATATTACAAATGATGTCCTCTATTGCACTTTCCTTATTAGCAACATAAGTGTGAAATACAATTTTTTACTGCATTTACCAATATTTTTTCCCTCCCCACAGGACCGACTACCAAGGGCTGTGATACAAACCAAACTGACTATGGAAGAATTTAAATGTCACCAGTATTGAAGTTAAGAAGCTAGTCAAGATGCAATTAGCAAGATGTTCTTTCCTGAATCTGGTTTTCAACGAAGAAAGTATTTTTGTTATGTTATTAAATTACAATATGTAGTAATGTTAAGTAATTTCAAGTTGTGTGTACATCCCTCATGTGCCTTTAAAAGTATCTGAAGATATTTCTGTAAGTAAATAAAGATGTACTTAAATGATTCCAGAGACTTTATTATTGAGACTTTGCAAATTATTACAAGATTGTAAAACTTTCAGAGCTTCGTGGATAAGGAACTTCAATAATGAAATAATGAGCAAAAGAAATTGAAAAGCAAGGCAGAATAAACTTCCATGAAACTTGTTAGGAGCTTGCTTTGGCAGCTTGTCTTCGCTTCACATCCCAGTTAAATACTCTAGCCATATTTACTTCAGTTGTGGTGAACTGATCCCTGAAAAGACAAAAGAAATTTAGCATTGATAATTTCATTTCAAAATTTTAACACAAACCATTTGTTGCGATAAATATCTCGGGATGAATTGAACTTAATTCTTTATCTGATGTTCATTTTCTGCAATACATTTTTCGTACATGGACATTAGCGGTGCAAAATCTTCAAAAGCAAGCAAAAAATGGGGATATTGTTTATCATTACATTTTGTCTGGATATTGTTATTACTCCTTGCAGGTTGGAGGAGCACTGAGCAATTACTTCTCTGGACTTTTATCTACAGAGAATCAGGTGGTGTGGGAGAATAAACTTCATGCAGCACAGGAACAGTTTTTTCTTGTACATCTAAATTACAATTCACCATCTTATTTTGTTACATCGCAATTTGACAATTTTGTGCATAATTTGGTTGTCAATGAGTTGTTCCCAACAATAAAAATTCATTGAGAGGCAGCAAGACAACACTGCAAGAACCGACAGGTACAGAATGCAATACTTAATAAATCCAATCCTGGAAGTTTTGAAAATGCTGTGTATCAATTTTCCATATCCTTCTACCCAAACAGCAATGAAAATCAATTTGAAATAGGACGTGATTAGTTTACCCACATAACTCACTGCAGAAGTTGCCATACATATGGTTAGTTACATTTTTAGCTGTGCCAATACAAATGAAATTGTTTTAAATTAAGATTGTTCTGATTACAATGCTATCAGAAAAATAATTATTCCATTCCAGAAATGTATACAAATTGAATTAAAACACATTGAGACAATGAAAGTCTTAAATTTGCTTGGAAACACTTATCAACTTGTCTCATTAAGATGCTCTGTTCTGCAGCATCACACAATGCCGAAAACTTTACCATTAGATACTCAATAGAGCAGAATGTAATGAACGTGTTGGCTGAGAAATCATTAAATAATGAAGTGTCGAAGCTGGGGAGATACAAGTTTTAATAATTCAAAGTTATACTAATCTCTTAAACCTGAATAAGAACTGTGACATGTCCAAAACAAAAAAACAGTTAATTGCAGGACTGGATTTAGACATTGTGAGGCCCCCCCAGCACAAAATTGTGTTGATACCCTCACTTACAAATAGCTCCATCTTTATTAAATAAAAAACTTGTCTTAATACAAGCATGTTCTGTACTAATACAAATGAAAACTAATAATTTTTATATTAAATTTTACATATATTTTTTACATTAAATATATTTTATTTTACAAAAGATGCCTAGTTTTTAGAAGCACGGGGGCCTCCAAGCAACTGCTTATTTTGCTTGTAGGTAAATCCAGCCCTAGTTATTTGTAATATTTAATGAAAATTATTTCTTAAAGACTCACCTCAGAAAATCTAGAGATGCTTCTACAGTGTCTAAATTTGACTTGGCTGTGTCGATACTCTTCTTCAAAAGAGCCATTGCGTCATCCAGCGTGTATTCAAGCATTACATTGGCCTAAAACATTACTTATGCATTAGACATGTATGCGACAGATTAATGTTCAATATGCACCGTTCATGAAACTTACACCAAGCCACAGGCACACTTTATCTGTAGGTGATATAGTAGCTTTCATGTAAACTTGCTCAGATAACAAAAATTGAGTTTCAATGTCCTTAGGAGAATCTTGTTGCTTTTTCAAAAGTGTAATCATTTTCAGAGAGTTTTCAAGATCAGGAATCTGTAGCCTCAAGCTGAAAGCAATTCGCATGAACAATAATATTTAACAATTTTATCTTGCTTTAAATAAACAAATCAACATACCGTCTTCGCTTTGACATGAGATTATATTCCATAAATTTATATTTGCTGTGTTGTTCATCTAGTCTTTTTAAAACTTTATCTGCTCCTCCACTGTTTTCTTCTAATGCCATAAATGCATCAACATCATCCTGGAATTAAATAATGTGAATCACTAATTGTCCAACAAAAATTTAAAAAAGAAAAAAATATAGGGTTTAATTGAATTTTTCACAAGGGAAACATTTATAACATAAATCAATAAGAACTAGATTTACAGAATTTAAAATAACTACTGATTGTTAAAATATTTATATACAATTAATTTTTAACTCAAAGTTAGGATTTTTTATGAAGGTGAATCAATCTTATGGGAGTAATACAGTGCACATTTTCCCCTGACACCAATTCTGAGATTTGCATATTCCAAATTTGTATTGGGAATGGGTGAACCTAAGCCACATTAGCTAAAAAATCATGTAACCTGCAGGCAAAATATAAACTGAAAATTAAGTTTTGCAACATCTTTTCCAGATATTCTAAAATACTCCACTGTTGAGTAGTTCCTATTTATGAAATAAGTTTCTTTATAGGAAATAAGATGAATAAAATATAAAAACATGGGCTATACTAGTCATAAAAGGATAACATAACTAAAGATTTCTTTCATTTTATATGTTAAAGTTTTAAACAGAAAATTCACACGTTATTTAACCTCGACAGTTTTACTCACCACAAAGCGTGCTTCTGGAATTCCTGACAATGATTTATTTTTCTCATCATCACCAGCGTTCTTGCCATCACCCATTTTGAAATTAAAGGAAAACTAATGAATACCACGAAGATTTTTGATAAAAACAGCAAGACACTTTCACCAAGGTATTCACTAAATAAAAATCTTCCTCCAGAGCACCAATAAATGACACTTTCACGTATGTTTTACACCCTGCAGTCTTGGTTGACTATATAAGTCGATCACCGACGTGTTTTCGTTTTGCTTCCCATGGTTCCGTGATATGAATCAGAAAGATGAATTTTCAGGTGTATCGTGAACGAATCAATTTGAGGTTGCGTTTGAATCGTACTAGCGCGTATTTCAGAATCATTCGGTGCATGCGTCTAGTTGTCTGGTTTTTATCTCCTTGATAACTGTGACTTACTTTAGTGGTTTGCGGATTGAAAAACACGCGGAGACAATGGACTGATCACCGTCATGCTTTTTTGGATGCCACTGCCTCTTCCTTTACGAATTCGAAGAACAAAAAGCCAGCTTGTCGCGGACGCGAGTCCATACTAATGTCGTAAAACTCATAAGAAGCATTTTCCTTCCATCACGTGGAAATCCAGGTGAGCTCTGGCAGCTGTGCCTCAAATATTTGCGCTATATATATAAAGTCCTTCGCTTGCGATTGTGAATATGGAGTATGTTGAGTTGAAGGTTTAGGGACGTTGAAGCCAATTTGCTACTTATTGAAGCTTATTTGCTACAATTGCGCCGAGTTGATGCTTGTACGCAATGAAGTTTAGGTTATTGTTGTTTAACTTAGCCAATGCAATTAAATTTACATTTTATACATTGCATTAACATGGCATTAAATTAGCAATATAATCCGCTTAGGTTTGTGCTCTCTTGTAAGATGTATGAGAAGTTGGGGTGGGTGGAGGTGTTTAATCACCAGTACTATCAAGTCAACTCTACACCTCGTTTGTTTAAACAAATAGTATTTCTATTGAACTAAAGCGAACATTGATTGTTATTAAACATTATCATCTGTCATTGTTATTATCCATAATTCAACTGTGTTGGTAAGGGACAGGAGGTAATGATTAAAGAAAACGTGTTTGTCAAAAATATTAGAAAAACTGATATTAAAAGGATTAATAGTTTTTGGCAAACACACACGCAATCCCAGACAAACTATTTGGATTTCGATCGAGCCACTCCACAACACATCAAATATTACGGTTAACCGAATACATAGCGCAAGGATTTCATACCAAACGACACACTATCGCAATATTCCTGGATATAACTAAAGCCTTCGACAGAAAATGGCATCAAGGCCTTCTGTACAAATTAAGACAATAGGCACTCCAGACTACTTACACCAAATTCTTAAAAGTTTCTTAAATCAAAGAAAGTTCCAAGTAAATATTAGTGATGCCATATCACCCTTATGCCAAAGGGTCCCCCCGATAAGATGGTAAAAAGTTCCCCTCAATCAAATTACATATGAGTGGTTACACTATAATTCTAACATAAAAATAATATTTTGAAGGTTTCTTACCCTCCGCCTCACCACCCACCCCCCTATACAGCCAAAAACGTGTTTTTTTTTATTTCAATATTTTTCGACAACTGAAACACTATTTTATCAGACTGAAAAAAAAAATGTGATAAATAAGACACACAACTTGGACTATCAGAAAAACATTTTTTAATATTTTCTTAGCCCCAAATTCAAACACAAAAAAATATTTTCGAAAAAAAAATATCAAGAAATATTTTTTACTGTGTCGTAGAAGCCTGGAACAGGTTCGAAAAAAATATCAAAGGTTCTCTTAAAACACAAATGGTTGTGCATTTTTTTCAGATTTTTTTCGATTACTGGGCTCCAGTTAAAAAAATAAAAACCATTTTCCCGCCTTTAAAACACCTGGACTTTCAATATACTTTGAAAATGACTGCAACGGTTCTGTGCATTTATTTTAGTGTTTATTATACATTTGTATACATTGTTGTAGCACCCAAGGAAAAGACAACTTTTTCTCTAGTCTGAAACATCTACAGACGTGAGACCTCAGGCTTCCGCAGCCAATGCGTTACTATTTATCTGTCCGGAGGGCGCGTTAGCTGCTATTCTGTGGCCTTCTCCTCAAGCAAGGTCGCACGTGCCTAGGACACGGCAACTGCCGAACTGCCAAGTGGTTGACTACAAATATCTTAGTTTTTTTTAAAACTATGACCCAGCTAGTAAAAAAATATGAAAAAATTCACAAGCATTCTGAGATGAAGTTTTAAGATTATTTTCGTGCCAGTGTCTGTGTTCTAAGTCACGTAAAACAGTTCTTGTAAATCTGGGTCTAACCTCTTCCCATTCATTTTTTCCACATGTCCTCCAATTATCCCTCAAATATGACCGAATTATTATTTAATAAACTTCCAAACACTATTATCTTTCCTTAGCGTATGATATTCTCATACAAAGGATTAGAAAGCTTCAAAAAATGATAATTTTTAAGTATATTCCAAAATCAAAAACTTTATTGGGTGCTACAACAATGTATACAAATGTATAATAAACACTAAAATAAATGCACAGAACCGTTGCAGTCATTTTCAAAGTATATTGAAAGTCCAGGTGTTTTAAAGTCGGGAAAATGGTTTTTATTTTTTTTAACTGCAGCCCAGTAATCGAAAAAATCTGAAAAAAATGCACAACCATTTGTGTTTTAAGGGAAACCTTTGATATTTTTTTCAAGCCTGTTCCAGGCTTCTACGACACAGTAAAAAATATTTGCTTGATATTTTTTTTCGAAAATATTTTTTTGTGTTTGAATTTGGGGCTGAGAAAATATTGAAAAATGTGTTTCTGATAGTTCAAGTTATGTTCTTATTTATCACATTTTTTTTCAGTCTGATAAAATAGTGTTCAGTTGTCGAAAAAAATTGAAATTAAAAAAACCCGTTTTTGACTGTATAGGGGGTGTGGTGGTGGGACGGAGGCTAAGAAACCTTTCAAAAATATTATTTTTATGTTAGAATTATAGTGTAACCACTCATATGTAATTTGGTTGAGGGGAACTTTTTACCATCTTATCCGGGGGGACCCTTTCAGCAGGACTGCCTCAAGGTGCCTCATTGTCCCCAGTATTATTCTATTTACATACAGGATGACCACTTAAGTTGTCCACAGCAAATATCTTGAAAACGGTTCGAGGTATCGAGATGCATTTTGCGCCGTTGTTGCAGATGATGGGGCAAATAAGACATTTTCGTTTCTTGTTTGTAGCATAGTATGTAACTTTCGAGATATTGACACAACTTTGATTTTTTTAAATGAAAGTACATATTTTTTCTCCATCTTTCTAAAGATCTTTCAAAATGCAATGCAATGATATAAATCTGTGGTCACGGGGTAAAAGTTCTTAAGTCAATTTTTGGCAAAATTGTGTTAAGTACTGAAACTGCAAGTTAAGTATCTATATGTTATGTTAGTAAAAGGACCAAATTCAAATGTTGCCTCCTTTACGACAAAAAAAGCGTTGGGAAATAGCGTTTAGCGTAGGAACAAGTGGTGGCTCGAAAATCTAACCCTTATTTTCTCCAAACTAAGATTTTTGACTTAAGAAATTTTACCCCGTGACCACAGAAATATTGTTAATGTTTGAAAAGTATTTGTTGCAAAACTGCAATTAGAACTTGGTAAATGCCATGCTGGAGCGCGCAAGAACTGACCTTGCTGATATCGTATACGTGAGTCGACGCACCTTGTCGGAAAAAGTATACATTTAAAAAAAATATTTAATACGCCTGTAACAAGTAATGTACTTCAGCTTCCGGGTCAATGACCCCCATCTCGATCAGGTTTTTGTCCAGTTTCCCTGATCCATTGAGCAAATGCTGAGATGGCCCCTTGTTTGGCTTCTGGACGTAAATGTAGCTTCACTGTGCGCACGTTTTGTTGAGCACTCCTTTTACTTGTAGTCCATTTACCGTTGAAATTGATTTTCTATAACTCGGGAAAAAAAACATTTTTCAAATATTTTTATTTTTTCTAAGATAATTATTTTCTAAATTCATTTTTTCGTTTTTTTTTTATTCTGGCCCTCAAGAAAATGTGCGCTGATTAATTTCTTTCCCCACACGTCATATACAGTTTTTACTGTTTTTTGACTAATAAATAAATAAATAAATAAAACGAGAATGTTCGTCGATTACGAGACTTTCTATGTTCTTACTGGTAACGCTAAATATCGTATTCCAGGGAAAAAGAAAAAACACGTGTACGCTGAGGAGAAAGCACTGTGTACACGTGTGAGAAATCAGAGCATGGGAAATCTCGTTATCGACGAACATTCTCAATTTGGAATCTCAAATTGGAAAAAACATCCAGACAACAAGAATGAAAACACAAGCAACAATTTCCGAACTTTACGCACTAATTAACAGAAAATCCTCCCTTAAAACAGAGGTCGGAATGCTAATTTACAAGTCTATAATTTGACCGGCAATGACGCACGCACGCAGGTAATGGGAAAATGAAGCCAAATCTAATGTAAACATTCTTCAAACTATACAGAATAAAGCGCTAAGAATTATCATTAAATCCCCATGGTTCATTTCAAACAAGCTAATCCACCACGAACTACTAATCCCACGATAAAATATATTATATTTATAATATAATATATATTATAATATATTATATATAATATATTATATTTATATATCCCACGATAACATATTACTAAACTGTCCGAAGACTTCTTTTGAACTGTCTCCACATCTCCCAGCTCCTCCATATTCAACCTTGGACGCGCAGCAGAACCAAACCTACATGTAAACTCACGCTTCCATAAAGACAGATTCAGACCACCATAAAAAAGCAGAAAATCGACCTCAAATGATGTGACCACTATCGGATAATCATAACAATAATTCCCGGTAGTTTCAATTTATTTTCAAAAATAATTTAAATTATGAAAATAACCCAAAAAACCTTTAAGGCATCTATCCAGGGCACCCACAGTGAGAAAATAAACGAAAAGTTATGTATATTTACATTCACAACCCTAAAAAAAACCTGTATGTTGAATAGGAAGACAATAAATTTGAAAAAAAAAAAAAGAAAAACAAGAAGTGCGCGAATACTACACAGACGAGACTGAAATATTAATGAATTTCAACAAACATTGAAGTTAATATCTCTGGCAAAACATTTTATGTATGACGGAGAAAGTTTTTTAGGAGCTTGAATTTTTTTGGGGGGGGAATTGAAACTTGTCAATTTTTTTTACCTTTGGCGAATAATTTAAGATACAGAAAGGTTAAAGGTTTTTGGAGAAGGGAAGCACTTTTGTACCATATGTGTATTTTAAAGAATCAACACGCATTGGTTTGAAATGTTCTTATTACTTATAATATTTGTATGTACAGTGTTTTGGCGTTGTCAGGCGGCCTTGGCTGCGCGGGGGGCGGCGCGCGGCGGGGCGGCGCGCGGGTCGCTCTGCACGCTGTAGCTCAGCTCCTGCCCCTCCACCACGGTGCGCACCGACGCCACGCCCTCGGGGTCGCCCCGGGGGCCCTCCAGCGGCTCCGCCTCGTCACTACGCACACACACACACACACTTAACCCTCCAAGCTCCCTCGGGACACCCGCGGAGTTAGTACCAAAGGGAGTGAGGGAAGGGGTCTGTCTACGTCGCATACTGACGTTCATTCAGATGCCAGTTGAAGTTCCGAAGGGGGTGCAATTGCTCTCAGGTCTCAGAACGCTCTGATTCAAAGGGCAGATCACGATAGTTTAGGAGCACCCAATCCTAACCCTTAACCAAAGGGATGTTTCGAATACGATACAGGTATTTGCATTGTGTTAGGAGTTTTCATAACTTCTTTTGGTCATTTGCTTGTCTTAAAAATAAATACATATGCATAATTGATCATATGCGTTGGACAAAGCCTTGAAAACAATTGTCAGAGTACACCACCCAGTAAAGGATGAGATAAAATAATGTCTAGGATGAGGTACCACTTAGAAATTATTTCAACAACGAAAGGGCAATTCACTATTGCTAAAAATCTCCTGGATGAATGACCCTTATCTTGATTAGGTTTTCGTCCAAATTTCCCAAATGGAACACACTTGGGTCTGTTCTCTTGCTTCTTGCAAAAGTAACTGTACAGGATTCTCCACTCTTTCTGTGGTTACGATTATATATTAAATAAGCTTTGGGGGAACTCTATCATCGTTATTTGAATGCATTTCTTCATTATATGCTTACATAATTATCCTAAAGAACAGTGACAAGGTCAAGAGCAGCTTCAGAAAATAAGTGAAGGTGCATTTTCAAACTTTAACCCATTAACGCTCGGTGGTGCGTTTATGCACCAGGATGCAGAGTTGTTGATTATTATTTATTTAAAACAAACGTGTGGTAATTTTTTCTTTCTGTAAGTTTGGTAAGCCGAGGAGGACATGCCACGGACGTATTTATAACAGTTTCGCGTCCAGAAGCGCGATTTTGTAAGAATTATGGCGGTGTTAATAATTGGTACGTCCTGAGTGATCAAAATGTGAGCACATATTCAATTGTAAACGATATGTATTGTATAGTGATTCGCAATTTTACGTACTTCGTGAATATAATTAGTATCTTCTAAGTGTAATACATACAAGTACATCACAAATTTGAGGTTACGTGGAATATTCTATTTGTAAATGTTGATTAAATTTGAGTGGTGCGTTTTTGCACCACCGAGCACATGGGGATGCATTATGTGCAAAACAAGCGTGTCATGTTTTTTTTTGCATATATTTACAATTTTTACATATATTTACAATTTTTTACATATCTGAACATTTCATGATGTACTATACAATATTTCCCATACATTATTGGATTACAAGGCAGAGGCAAAATTTATTACACTTTCTAATTTGTTTTTCGTACTATTGTGGCCTAAATGTGGATGAAGTTTTGGTTGGTTTATAGGAGGATGATAATAAACATTTTACCAAAACCAATTCTATTGACATGTGTTTTGCTCTTTGCTCTATCTCTTATTAGTATGATACCGACGAGCGTAGAGGGAATGATAATTTCGGTGGAATCATATACAAACAATCTGAATGCAGATCAGTTGGCTAAAAAATCTGAAGCAATGTTAAAAACTGCTGACGAAGATAAAAGTATTTTGTCCGTAAACGACATTTCGTTAGTGGGTACAATGTGTTTTCTCGCAAACGAATATATTGGAAGAATGTGACAATACGAGGAATTTGGCAATTTTTAAATGCAACGCGAAGATACAGATTTGAGGAGATTATGCAGCATATGCATCTAAATGACAACTCACAGACAAAAATGATAAACTTTCGAAAATTCGGTCCTATTTAGATTATTTCAGAAAAACATTTCTCGAATATGCTTTTTGGGAGAATGAACCCAGTGTGGAAGCAATGATATATTTAGCACACAATGATCTAAAACAATTTATCTGTAGGAAACCAATAAGATTTGGGTACGAAATATGGTGTCACAAATTTTGACAAAGCTCCATCATTGACTTTGAGGTATATCAAGAGTGTTAGGGATCCTAAAATTCCTACAGAGAAGAACATGTTTTGAGCGGAGAAATTCTTTTGAAATTCAGAGAAAACCTGCCTAAAGATGACTGTGGAAGGAATTTGACCCATTATTTATTTGCTGATAATTATTTCTTGAGTCTGAAAGTTGTAAACAAGTTTTCTGAACTTGGTATTGCTGGAACACTGAGGAGCAATAGGTGTTACCTTCGTAAATGGTACTTCGCTAATGGTAGTGTTATCTCGCTAATGGTGTTTCCTCGTAAATTCGATTTCACCAAAAAAGGTAATTTTGTTATACAAAAGAACAAAATGTGTTCTCCTCTGCAAATCACATGCCACGGGTAAGAGTATCAAGTATACTGTGCACGAGAAATGCTTTTATAGCTTTCATTCAAAAGATAGACCAAATGATATCCCATGTGCTCGGTGGTGCGTTTGTGCACCAGGCATTTTTTCTAAACTAAACAAAATAAACAAAAAATATTGATATAAACATTCACAGTAGACGTATTTAAACATGTTTTCCCAATATCAACAAATTTCGTGACAAAAAATGTTCTGGGCATTAACGGGTTAAGGGAACTGTTTTCATATGCATATTATAATTTATTAATTGTTTAAAAACAATTTCAACGATATTTTCAGATATGTATAGGATGAAATGGAAATAATTTAATATATGAAAGCTTATTACAGGAGGTCACACATGTCCAGGTTTTTTTTCAAGGAAATAAGGAAACTTGTGAAAGTAAAACAGTTTCCAATTAATAGAAGTGATTTATACAGACTATTGGTATTGTGAAAGGATGTTTCATTAAGTGTTAGTTTCACTAAATACTGTTTTCTAGAAAATTGCAATAATTTAATGGACGCGTGGCATAGTTGGCCTGAATGGACATGCGACCAGTCAGTCAGTCAGCCAGCCAACCACCTAGTCAATTCTCCAGTCAGCCACCCCACCCACCCACCAGTCAAGTCAGCCACCCCACGTGTCAGCCAGCAGCCGGCGTGGCGTGGCGTGAGGAAGAGCTCACCTGAGGACGCGGTATCCGTTCTCGTCGGCGACGTACTTGACGAGGCGGCGCACGTAGCCGTCGCTGTAGGCGAAGGAGCCCGTGACGGCCAGCCCGTCGCGCGCCTCCTGGCGGTGCAGCGTGAGGTCGCTGACGCGGTCGTCCACGTCGGCCTGGAAGGCGTAGTGCGCGTTGGCGTTGCGCTCCGCCTCCTCCTCCTCCTCCTGCGCGCGCCGCAGCGCCGCCTCCCCCGCCGCCCCCACGGCCACCAGCGCCTGCAAGCGACCACGCAATTAACAAGGTTGAGAAATACATTACAAATAATACTAGAGTTATGCGTTTAGGGCGCCCAGTAGATGCCTCCGCCCCTGGGCGTCTGGCCCGAGAGGCAAAAGCATCTAGTAGCAAAACCCTTTGGCCTACTAGCTCGCTGCTCAATCAAAAGGGAATTCCAAATGTGTACAGACCCAAAACACATCCATAAAACAAAAAATTTAAAAGAACTTCACAACCGTCAAAATAAAGAAAACAATAAATTACGTCATGAATAAGAAGAATATAAGAAGAAACGAACAAAAACATGTTTACCTATAAAATGTAAGAACAATGATACAAAATTATTTTTTTTATTATCTTTAAAATAATATTTACATTAATCGAGATGATAGATTTATCGCAAACCGATAGCAATGAACAAATAGAAAAAGGACCGTACTTATTAAATTTACGCAACCTGAATAACATTTCTTTCCATTCAGAATCTAAAAATTGCATTGCCAAAAGACATGCTCAATAGATTCAAGTCCTTCACAACATTCAGAAATTTCACAACTGACAATTTGAAGTCTAAATTAATTTCTGTTAAGAGACGTGTGGTGGCAGCATCAGAACAAAAATGAAGCGAAAAAAAGAAAAAAAGGGAAACAATTTTTAGAATTCAGTCTATCTGTGGTGGCAGCATCAGAACAAAAATGAAGCGAAAAAAAAAGAAAAAAGGGAAACAATTTTTAGAATTCAGTCTATTTACATTAGTTACTTTCAATTTGTAGGTTTTACATTTATAAACATTTAGAAAATATTTATATTTTTATAAATTATTATTTATGAATTTATCAACTGGATGTCTCCACTTTTTGTTACCAAGATACATATGCCAACCACCAGTGAGCCACCCCCACAAGTGTGAAAGGATGTTTTATTAAGTGCTAGTTCACTAAATACAAATTTTCTGCCGAAATTCGCCGGTTTTTTTGCGCAGCATTACAAAACTTTCTCTCTACTCACAATGAGTAAATAATATCTACTCCGTAGCAAGAAAGTAACAAGTGTGGGAGACGTGAAGGAAAAGGAAATTCATTAGCGAATATTTACGAAGAAAACCTTTAATAGTAGGAAGTGGCGTTATTTTTCTTCTTTTCAGCAAGATTTGTTTTTATAGAAACAGGCGAATTTGAACTGAAAATGCACAAGCTATCTAATTGTAATTTATTAAAAGCGTATTACTTGATTTTTCTTGTATTCGCGTTACCTGCGTGGGCTACCGCCTCACACATAAATCTTGTTCTACTTGGGAGAACAACTCCCCGACGGCGCACAAGGACGCCGAGAGGCTGGCAACCGGATCCGGCGGAACCATTTTGCCCTCGCGGCTCATTCGATGCCTGGGTGATGGGCCACCCTGTCAGCTCAGAGCTACTGGCTCTCCGGGCTCTACTCGGGGTTGTATTGCTCGGCGCGTGAAGGCCTGTCTTCACGATGGAATATCTCACGGCATTTCGCATCTTTATTGGTCGTGCCGCTAGATGCCGCATGATCGCGACAGTATCGAGCAGTGCTGGCGAACATGCGACATGGAGCGGCATGACCGATAAAGATGCGAAATGCCGTGAGATATTCCATCCTGAAGACATGCCCCCATGCGCCAAGAATAAAATCCCAATATAGTACTGGAGTCTCGACAATGTTTAATTGGTTACGACGGTTCTCTCAAAGCTAAGACAACATATTCTTAAATAATCATGATTACTTCCTGTTCTAATTTCCGTCAGGAGTGCATTATATATTTCTAATTTCAAATCCACGAACACTATTTATTCATAATCGTACAACAACAAAAAAATTAAGCCCTTTGCGTTTTATTTAACAAGACTCATAATAATGTCATGATTGTCCGTAAATATTGTGAACGAGGTTTGCTCGTTGGTATCTCTTATTTGGCTTCATAATGACCCTTCTTGGAATTGCCTATATTTCACTTTTATATCAATCTCTATGTGAGAGACTGCTCTCAATTTCCTCCGTTTTGCCATCATTTGGAGATTATAACATTCCTGGTAAAAATCAATTGTAAATTTTTGTTAGGTAAAATTACGCAATAAAGTTTTAAAAGAGGCCACTGCTTTGAACTATTGTTTATGAATTACAATGAGCGTGAAGTGAAGCAAATAAAAAATATCGATAGATAGCAGTGCACAGAAGAACATAAACAGCGAAATATGGCCTCTGTGGGTAGAAATACGGTATATTGCCCATTTAAATAAGTGGGCAAATCATTTCACAGCATGATCATTGCAGTAGACACTCAATCTACGCGCCGCGTCCAGCGACCCCGCTCCAGCTTCTCCCCTCCCCCCAAAGCAGCCTCCTGCCCTCCGCTTGCACCTTCCCCCTCCCGCGTACAGGCGGCTGGCTCTTGTAAGTGCTTGTGTAACTTGTAAGTGCAGAATGCCCGCGGGAGGCAGGCGCTGTGCAGGCCGGATTTAGAGAAACCGGATTAGCGGACTAATGCGATAAGAAGTAAGGATGCCGATGTTTTAAACATCGGTGAATTAACGCCGATGATTTTTAAAATATCGATGTTTTGTCCTTTGAATGAAAAATTCCCAAGATCACAATACTGTAAAAGTTAAATAAGAATAAAATACGAAAATGCGATGGTAGCACTGTGTGGAACCAAAGGAACGGTGTTTGGCTCTAGTTTCATCGACCAAATTCTCTCGCCAGAGATGACCTCCATGCTCTTATATTTCCTCTTTCTTCACATTCATTCCGCACATTGAGAAGTAGCCAACGAATGCGCTGTGGGCGCCTTCTTCTCCTACCCTTATTCGGCGAGCTATTATAAACGAACGAAATAATACTCGAATAAATAAAAGAACACTGTCCAATTCCATTTTAATGCACATGAATTTAATGTTAGTGGTTACTAAAGATATCGATGATTCTCAGTCGATGTATTTTTGGACATCGACGTTTTGTTATCGACGTCGCGTCACTAATGAGAAGTGATTCAAATAATGTAACATCATTCAAAGCAGTACTTGATGTTAAGTACATTGCTTTCAATTCTGTAAAACATAACGAAATAATTTTCTCACACTGTAAAAGATATATTACATAAATAACAACCAGAATAATTCAAATTAATTGTAAAATTCTCCTAATTAAAAAATACATTTTATATCAGTAGTATTTTCGGGGACGATGAGGTGTGAAGTGAGAATTTCGTGATTCCCACATTTCTAATGCGAATATTTTTTTTTATTTTTTACAATACTATAATAATTAAACCTCATAATTAATATAATAACATCGAATATTGTAAAAGGAATATCACTTTATTCCGGCTTAACATCCAGTTTCCACCCTTTGGCGCGTGTTGAAATTTCTTTGTTATATGCGCAAAAGATAACATTTCTAGGTAGTTAATAGTTTATTACCATCAACAGACATAGCTAGCGACATGCGCAAAATCGTGCTTTAAAATTTTCGCGTCATAATAGAACATTTTACTGCGTAGTATAAAAAACAAGTAGTAAAGAATGTAGTTGTGAAATATTTCATGGAAAGATAGTAGAACATTTTGCTTTTCCCTGGGTCTTTTAAAAGGATCAGAAGGCACTGAGATGTCGGACAAAGATGCTACGTGACGATAGTTGGAAATATTATGAATAAACTGTAAAAAACAGCTGCATTTTGTTATGTACAGGATATTCTTCTAGAAAGAACAAGTTTCCTTCGGTTCAATTTGTGTTATTTTTCAAATTGGAACGCAATTACTTGGGTGCTCCCTCAAGGTCTGCCCTTCGTGGTCTGCCTCTTGAGGGCCTCGCGAAAGCGTTATCACGCAGCTTTTTGTCGGTTACATTTCCAGTTCCTTTTATTCCACATTGAAGTCCTCAAAACAGACAAAAATAATCATTTTCTACCTTTTCATGCAGGATTCCCCAACTAAAAGTTCGTCTTATTTTAGATGATTTGAACATTACGCGGGAAGCGTTTGAAGCAATTTGGAGTGTTCATTCCGAGAATGTCTCTGAGAACACAGTAACTTGAAAATGTCCATAAAGATAATTCAGTAGTCAGCAATTGAAAATATTTGGGCCGCGAAATAAACTGTTCTGTAAATGAGAAAATCGCTCTCCTTCAAAATTATATTTTTTTTAAGCGCGTCACTTTATTGTGCAGAAAAGATATTCCTAACTGTTTTTCACCAAAGCTGCGCTTGCATATATTTTTACTTTCTCGCCCTGAAGAAGGAACTTCTTAAGAAGAGGAGGTAATGTAATGCTGCGCGAAAAAACGGCGAATTTCTGTGGAAAACTTTTATTCCAAGGCCCTGGTAAGGAAAAAGTGGATAAATCCAGTCACTAAATTTAGAAAACAAAATCCTCTAGCACGTGGTGCAGGCAGAATCCATGTGTTTGGCTCCTTGATCCCGAGAATGAATTGACGGCGAAACGTCTGTCCGTCCCTCTGTGAACAACGCTAGCGACTAAATCCTTCTGTCGATTTTCTCCAAAATTGATATCCCCCGATCGATCTGTCTGACGTCGTGGCCCCTTGAATTTGAAACGCATATTTTAATTTTGGGGGTACATTACACGAAGCCCCGGGACATTTTCAAAATGTTCAAAAAAATTGCACAGATTGTTGTTGGGTAATCTAAAAATCGTTTAAGAAAAAGGTGCAGGTCTGACATTGGTTAAAACTCTTAATTTTTCGAAAATTGAAAAAGTTCAAAATATTTCGGCGTCTTCCTTCAACTACAATTATGAAGATACATTTTTTTTTCTTAAAGAAATGTGTTCATCAAAAACAGATCTTCAAGTAAGGTCAAGTCCGGTTTTTCAAACACAATGCGTAGTTTTTCCGAAATTTGTGTCAAACATTGACAATTTTTATTTTCTTTAAACCATTTTTTCTTAAAACCCGCACTACTTTTTTTTGTTTAAATTGGGATCTTAGATACCATAAAGAACGCTTCAGATAATGTTCCTGATCTCATGTTCGTTGAAATGCCTTATTTGCAAAAATTTTTAAAAATAAAAAAATTCGGCCACTTCCTGATCGTAATTTGAGAGTTTTGAATTAGGTGGATGCTACGTACGTTAGAATGTGTATATTATTTCATTATTTCTTTTGTTCGTTTCTTACAATCTTACAATACACAGTGTTTAAAAATAACGCTTATATGTTAATAATATATAAGTTCGTGAATACCTTATCCAATGAATTCAATGCCAGAAAATACATTTTACTTTCTCGCGCTTTTTTCATTTAAAGTTTTGAATAAAAACTATTCTGAAGCTATTTAATTTTCACACCAAATGTTCTGCGATTTCAAATGAGTTTTACAAAAAACTGATGACTGTGGTGTGTTTAATCAGAGAGAAAATGTGGGATAAAATGATTACATGACCATTACTAATGGCGAGAAAGTACGTGCTGTTCCGGCACCACTAGTTTTAATTAAAGACCTTGGAAAAAGTGAAATAGCGTTTAAACGAAGCCTAAGCACGGGGCGCGTCGCACCAAGCTCTTACCGTGGCCAACAGACGAGCGCGAAGATCCTCATGGCGCGTGTGGTGTCCCCGCTGTGGACTGCCGCGCGGGCGCGGGTCACGGCCGCCTAAATAGCGCCCGCGGAGGCGGAGGGGCATTCCTGGCAACGGGCAGCCCCACGTACGCGGCGCCGCGCGCGCGAGCACCGCTAAGGGAAAGTCTTCCGGGGCGGATGCAAACAGGCCACCTCCTGTTTACGTTCGCCCTGACGTCCAACGAGCGATGCACGAGAAAGTTTGTCATTGGTCATTGATTAGGCGTCATGGTTTTGTGCCATTAATAAGAAAAGAGAGAAATTAATCTCCGAAAAAAATAATAAAATATCTCTCTCGTATTTTTACTTATTACAATTAGTTCATAAGAAAGGCAATTTTTAATTATTTCACCAGTCGTTCGGCTTTTAAATATACAACGTATTATTCACGTAGTATTACAATAATGTATACTTTCCAACCTACGAATACTTCAGCCATCACTTAAAAATAACAAACGAAATAATTTAAAATGGCGCTAACTACTAATATTTTGAAAAAGGTGTGATCTTATTATTTAAAGATGTAATATAAAGTATAGATTGCGTTCAGAAAGAAATATATAACTTCAATATTGAAGGTGTACGACAAGTTTGAAACTATTCTGAACTTAGTCATGTAAACCAAATTACGCAATAAATGAGAATTTTTGACATACTAATATTATGCACTACTAATGTTACTGTAATAGTACTACTACTGTTATACTATTTTAATAATTTTTGTATTTTATATTTTTTATTTTATATTAGTTATAATATACTTTCTTTTTATTGTTTTATACTTTTCTAAATTTTTCGAAAATTCAGATGTTTAAATTGCATCATTTTTATAAGCGTGTGCGTGCGTGCGTGTGTGTGTGTGTGTGTGTGCGTGCGTGCGTGTGCGCGCATGTACGTGTGCGTGTGTGTGTGTGTGTGTAGAAGGAATTGATAGGAACAATCGCGCGCGGGCCGTGGCCTGTTTGTTAGTGTACTGCTCCAGCATACGTCTGGTATTGATCGGAGATACCACGGAAAACTACCGATCAAAGCAGTCGGCCGTTAGAATTCTCCAGACAGCGACTGAACTCGACCTAACTGACAAGCTAATATCGAAAACCCTGCCACCGTCAGGACTCGAAACTAGGACCTCCCGATTAAAGAGATTGCAGTTCATGTCCTGAGCCATCTCACCCGGTAGAATATTTCGAAAGTACTGCAGGAGCTTGTTGCGTTGGCGGTGCCATGTATTCGCCGAGCAGCGAGCTCCTGCTCGCCCAATCCCGAGCAACTGATGTGCTCGGCGAATGTTCGCTTCCTTTGATGTGTCCAAAAGGCGGAGAGTGCGAACACCGAACGTTTGTTACTCGGCAGTCCGGAAGCGACCCAGTGAGCAGCCTCTCGCTTCCATCGAATGCAGAATGGGCGGAGACGCCTTAATAGACGCCTAATAATTAAAAGATCTCGTTCAAATTCAAGGACCCCAACTTTTACTCATATTGGTTGGGCAATATTCATTTTGGTGAAAATTCTGTGAACGGTTTATGCTAGAATTGTTCACATTACAGAAGGAAACGCACAAAGTAAAACGAACAGAGGAAGCCGAGAGGAACGGCAAAAACAATATGACCAGGGTGAGGTGGGTGCAAAAACTTCGCTCATATTATTATCCTAAATTAATAAAGCTGGCCATCCATTGTTTAATTTAATTTACTCACTTTATTTTGTGTGGAAGTAATTTTGAACAGGTTTATCAACCCCGAAAACATTTACCTCTCGGTGCAATTTTTACTTTATTACCCCGCTAACTGAAAGAACTCATACAGCATACATGTTAAATCCATTACCTAGAAAGTACAATTGTTAATGATTATCAAAAGTGTTTAATGTAACACAAACTTGAATACGACAAAAGCGTACGTTCTGAAATTAGAGAATAGTTAAAAGACAGAAACTAGAACCACCTGACTTATATTTTTGTACCACGGAATTAATCGAATTTTATTTCTCTTTAACGACCAATTTCTTCCATAATACTGAATAGTGGTTCCTCTTTATTTTTATCCACAATTACGAATATTAAGAGTTCATTTTTGGTCACATAAACAAAACATAATTTCCGTAGAACGTAACAGTTCCTATTAGTCACTAAATATTATAAAGGACGAAAACAAGTTACTATAATTGACATGTTGTGAAGAATGAATAGAATGTTCTCGTGAAACCGATAGCTGTTGGCATAATTTATACTTCATTAAAATGCAATCATTGAAATTATAGGTTTAAAAAGTCCGCTAATAGTTATTTCATTTCTGAAACGATTCAGATAAATTTTATTTTAAATTAATAAATTACTAAACGATTTGTATGTATTATAAGGTAAATAGCTGATACGTTGTCTCGAGAGTATCGAAAGTAATGGAAATGCACCTATGGAAGTTGTCGAATTGTTACGAAATAGAACTCTGGCAAAGAGAGATAGTCATGGGTTGGAAATCGCTTCTTACCGACGTAACGCACTGCTTAGTCTCTTGAATGTTATTCCAAAGGTCTTTGTGGAATACTTTTCGTCCTTTCGTTTTCTTCGAATGTAAGCCTCTAGTGTTTTTCAACTCAAAAGAGATGTAAGATTATTCAGCAAGTTAAGTTTCTATTCAATATGCCCTTAGCTTGGAATTATACCATTGCTTTGCCCTTGACCACTCATAACGAAGCAGAGGTTTTATCAAAACTGAATTACTCCAGGATGGAAACACTTTTTTATGCTCTCTATAATTGAGCTTACAAATATTTCCAAGGTATTGTCAATTTTTTTTAGTTTTATGTATTAATATATTATTATTACGATGCTTTTCCAGCAAATATTGTTTCCACAAATTGCGTTTATCGTATGTATCAGTGTCCAAAAACCGATGAATCCTCTCTTGAACTATACAGTTGAATGTGAATCCTTTTTGAAAAAAATTGTTACATGGAGCGACTTCACTTCGGAAATACGCACTCATTTACACGTTGCGTCGAAGAAATCGTAGTCATCAGGTGTATCAACAACTCTCTTTACAATATTTCCAAAGGTAACTCGTAGTACGTTACCTCTACCTCGTTACACCTCACTGCCAGATCAATACACAAGTTTAAATGCCTAGTAAAATTCCTATTTTCTACTGTTTAAGTGTTTCTATACAATTAGAGAAAATGCTAAGCATCAAAAATGAAAATTTTATTTATTTTAAAGATGGTATTAATGAACTATTTAAAATTTGTATTTTTAATTATAAAAGATTAAGTAGCCTGTATTTGGAACAAGAATTGTAATTCAGATTCTGAGTCAATGACCCCGTCAGGGGTCAGGTTACTTTCATTACGTTAATCAGGTTACTTTGATCCAATGAGCCAATGCTGAGAGGTCCCCTGCTTTGCTTCTGACCAGTTAATGGTTGCTTCACTATCTGCACGGGTATTCTTAAGCTTTCTTTTTGAAAATTGAGGTAGGATGAGGGTTAGATATTTTGTCCGCTAATAGTTATTATCATGTCATGTTATCCATAAAATGAATTAAATCTGTAGTAAATCTGTCCCATGAAAATAGTTTTCTGGGACTCGGGAGTGAAAATACCTCATGTTGCCACGCTCAATATTTATAATACAATTATGTAACTTAAAAGAGGGTCTAGGAATTCTGGAACTCAATAAAACATACTCAGGTTGTACCCTTCCCCCATACGTCACTAGTAGATTTTAATGATAAAATAAAATAAATATTATTGACAATGTAAAATCAAAGCTATTATCAATTTTTGAACTTAATGAATGAGGTTGGCTCTGGAGTATAAATCTGTAATTCGGATGTATTCGTAAAAATGTACAATTTGAGGTTTTTCTTTCGTATTGATAGCAAACATACTGGTTTACAAAATAACACATTATTTCCGTTCTTCTCTGGATGCATATTACTGCTTCATTTTTGTACTCTAAGGGTTGCATCGTCATTAAAATCAGTTCAAAAACGTAAAGTTCTGTTTAAATGTCATCTGAAAACTGATTTGTTCTTATTCCAAAATAACTAAAACTTCGATCTGTCGTATTTGGCTAAGTTTTCAAACGGAAAGTTCGCCTTCAGACTAGATTACCTGCTACCTGCGTGACTCCCTCATGTTAGAACGCTTTCCAATCTACATCGTCAGTCTGTTGGCAGACAAAGTGAGTTCTTGATTGAAACGATCAGTTGATTATCGCTCTTCGATCTAGAGGAGACATCCCACTTACCTACAAACCTGAATGTTTTCTCATACTTGAATTTTTCTTGAAATTTGTTAGATAAGGTAGTTTTAGCTGACATAGAATTTGGATTCAATTAACTAACTATATACTGTATTGTGATAGGTTATCACAAATTCAAACAATATTGATAATGGAAAAATTATATAGAGTGCAAACATGGACGGTCGCAGCAATGGTTGGGTAAAGGGATACAAAGCGCGAGTTCTAATTAAAAACTATTAGAAGAAATGTCAGTACAAGTGATGACGGGGGCCGGAAAGAAGAAAGATATTAATGATTAACGTTAGGGAAGGACACGTGAGTAATTCCGTGGGTAA
>JAHLJT010008487.1:0-27080 GCA_031308135.1 Acheta domesticus | reverse complement strand
AATATTATAAAAGAATGGACAAGGTGCAGATCAATAAAGATCAATCATTTATGTGGCTTAAAAGGGGAAGAATGAAGCCAGAATCGGAAGCACTTGTAATAGCTGCCCAAGATCAAGACTCTGCCCAAGATCAGGCGTTATGATAAAGCGGTTCTCAAAATTTCCCCAGATTATAAATGACACATTTGCCAGGAACACGTAGAAACCATTGATCATATTTCCTCAGCTGTCTAATCCTCGCAAAGACCGAATATTTGAAAAGACACGACAGGGTGTATACCTACTTCCACTGGCAGATCTGTACCGCTCTCGAAGTTCCAAACACAAGCCCCAAGTGGTACGAACACTCACCAAAGCCGGTGACGTCTGTTGGATTGTGTACAATATTGTATGACTAACAAATCCAAACTGATCGCTCGATAGCGGCAAAAAACCGGATATAGATATCCGGGATTTGGAGAATTAATCGTGTTTACTTGTCGATGTTGTTGTACTTTGCGATCAAAACGTCGTTACCAAGGAGGCAGAGAAACGTCTTAAATACACGAGTTTGGAAATCGAGATCAGCCGAATGTGGGGTGTAAAAGCACAGGTCGTACCGATAGTCATCGGAGCTCTGGTATTTGTTCCGCAAATCTGTGTAAGAACTTGTCTAAACTCCCAGGTAATTCAAAAGACTGGGAAGTGCAAGATATCTCTATTTGGAAACAGCCCACATTTTGCGCAAAGTATTATAGAGCCACCAACAGTCCCTAGATCTGCTCCTTAGGAAGCTGGTTGCAACCTGGAGTAGATTTTATTTTGAGCCCACTCATAACATATTTAGTCGTGATGTAGTGGAATAATAATAATAATAATAATAATAATAATAATGATAATAATGATGTCTATTCATGGCGAGGCTCAGGCAATAGGACTTGCTCTTCCCTGTAACCACTCAATCTATATTCAATATATACTATATATATATATATATATATATACTATATATATATATTACGGGATGACATCATTGCGCGAGATGAAAGATACACCATCGGAGTTCGTTGTTATGATGTCCGTACTTGTAAGGTTTGTAGGGCGGCGTATACTACTTCGTGCGTGTTTGGATCGATTGCGGAATCCATTGGTCTCCTGTAAGATGTTGCACTTCACAGTACGAAAAAATAGAGCGTTTATGCTAAAACACTTCATTGTTTATGTATTCTCAACTACTCGGTACGTTTTAATAATATTATAATTTATTCGAGAAAGAAAGTAGCAGCGGTATGCCGCGAACCAGCAAGTGACCGGGGCCACTTACTAAGCATTGTTTTACTCTACCACTTGGCTGGATTCCAACGCGGTAGGCGATAACACAGTGTATGCCATTACTGCACTCGAACTGAAAGGGCTGTAGAAGAGCTGCGGAGCACGTCCGAACTCGACTGCGGTCCGATAACGAATGATGAAAATGAGTACGTGCCATCTGATAGGATAAAAATCATGAATTTAATACAAGTGTTTTCTGTGATTGACGTACGGTAATACTACTTGCAGAACCCGGCAGACGTTTTTCTTCACATCTCCCTCTTCTACTTCTCTCTCCCATTCTCCGTTGTTCTCACAGTCTCTTTGTTTCCGTCTCTCTCTCTCTCTCTCCGTCTCCCTCTGTCTCAGTCTGTCTGACTCTCTCTCTCTGCCACTCTCTGTCTCTGTCCCTTTCTCCGTCTCTCCATGTCTCTCTCTCTCTATCTGTCCCTCTGTCTATCTCTCTCAATGCGTCTCTGACTGCTTCTGTCTGCCTCTGTATGTCCGAATGTCACTGGCTCTGTCTCTCTCTCTCTCGTCTGTCTGTCTTTCTCTCTGTCCCTTTCTCGTTCTTTCTCTCTCTCTGGGTCTGTTTGTCGCTGTCTCTCTCTCTCTATGGGTCTGTTTGTCGCTGTCTCTCTCTCTCTCTGGGTCTGTTTGTCGCTGTCTCTCTCTCTATTTCTGTCTCTCTGCGTTTCTGTCTCGGCCTCGACCTGCGTCACATCGCAACGCTCAGCAACAATGAAGCCGAGAAAAGAGCGCAGTTTCAATAGAAATTTAATTAAAATGAAGCGCAATTTTGCTCTGCAGCGCCATCTAGTGTTAACATCCAGTTACAACAAAATTAACAGCACATAAACCTTTAGGTGAAGAAAAAAGTAGATGCGCCAACTTTCATGGAGATCGGTCACACGGTATCAGAGTTTGCCGGTCTTAGGTATACCAACACCCACTTTTTTGTCACTACCACTACCGCTGTGTAATGGAATGCTGCCCGAAAAACGGCGAATTTTTAGCAGAAAACCTCTTATTACAGGGCCCCTGCACGAAAAGAAGTGGATAAATCCAGATGATAAATTTAGAAAAAAAATCCCCTGACACGTAGTGTAAACAGAATCCGTGTTTTGTGAGTCCTTGATTCCGAAAAATCGATTGACGGAAAAACGTCTGACCGTCCGTCTGTCCATCCGTCCGTCCTTTCGTCTGTCCTTCTGTATGTGAACAACGCTAGCGGCTAAACCGTTTAACCTATTTTCTCCAAAATTGATGTTCTCCGATCGATCCGGCTGGTGTTGCGGTCCCTTAAATTTGAAATCGATATTTTACTCTTGGGGATTCTTTACATGAAGACCCTGAGACATTTTGAAAATTTTCAAAAAATGGCTCCATTGTTTTTCATTAAAATGTTGGATCGTGTAAAGGACGTTTAAGAAAATTGTGCGGGTCTCATGTTGATTAAAAACCCTAATTTTTCGAAAATTGAAAAAAAATCAAAATTTTTCGGCGTCTTCCTACAATCACAATTACGAATATACATTTTTTTCTTAATAAATGTGTTCATAAAAACAGATCTTCAAATAAGTGTCTGATGATTTTTTTTGAAAATAAGTGTAATGTGTAATAATAATGTGTAATTCGGCGAGAAACATAAGTCACCCGCTCCCAATTTGCTGCGCTTTGTGAAAGTAAAATGAATTATGAGGCTACGCAGTCGGATGCTACGTAAGTTAGAATTTGTATATTATTTCATATTTCATTTTTTATTATTTATTATATTTTTGTTATTTAGTTTTAAATTGCATCCTTTAATTGTGTTAAATGTGAAAACGAATAGATGAATTCGTTTTGTTTAATAAGATGTGAGAATTGAGAGTATTTGATGCTTGTAAAACCCAGTCATTTTGAAGAATATAAAAATACTACTTTTAATTATTACATTTTTCTATCCATTTGCATCTTGCGGTATCAACAATGGTAATTGGCAAAATGTGTGTCCCATATGAATTAGCTGTCATTGTTGTAACCCATTGTCGTAACGCACGCTGCAGTGATACCAGAAAGTGATAATAGCGGCTACCTTTCGTTCACGTTAATATAAACTTATACTTTAATCTATTTGTAAAATATTACTATACCATTGTGTTTAAAATTTTATTACATATTTTTCAATCTATTTGCATTTGTTTGTCAACAATATCAGTATCGTTATAGAATTAACAGTATATTAGTCTCTAATATGCTTAAGACTCCTTAAACCTAACGCAACAATGTATCGCGGACACAAACATTTTTCTAACTGAGCCCGGCGGACGTTGTCTGCCCCTATATTTCTCTTTCTCCGTCTCTCTCTCTCTCTCTCTTTCCCCGTCTCTCTCTTTTTTCGTCTCTCTCTCTTTCTCCGTCTCTCTCTCTCTCTTTCACCGTCTCTCTCCGTGTTATTCACATTTATTATCAGTCTGCACATCGCTGAGCAGGTGCGTAATACGGAGAAACACCGTGTAGCGTGTGAAATACCATCGTGTGAAATACCTACCGTGTGTAGCGGGTTGCCTAAAAACTTTAGTCCGTACAATTAAAAAAATTGGGGTGGACCACCCTTATCACTAAGAGGTATACAAAATTGATAACAACTTATTCTCAGACCTACTGAATATACATATAAAATTTCATCAAAATCGGTCAAGCCGTTTCGGAGGAGTATTGTAACTAAAACTGTGACACGAGAATTTTATATATATACTAGCTGACCCGGCAAACGTTGTTTTGCATTTAAATTATTCCTAGGATTATTTTAGTAGAAAAAATGACTAACTTATTCTCAGTGTTTGAGGATGTGGCAAATATGAGTTGAAGAGGCATGGAGCACTGTGAACTACGATGGAATATAAAAATAACACAATACCAAACATTTATATTTTTAATTTATTTTTTGAAATGATATACATTGCTAATTATAATAATTTTACTAAAAAAAACCATATCAATCCCTCAACGCAATAGGGTGTACATATTTTTTGTTATCACATCTTTAGCTAACACAAATAAACAGGATGGTTTGCCTACTCGAGAGCATGCCACGTATAATTGACCGTGTGAAAAACATGGTGTGCTCAAAAATAAGCAACAAACAGGCATCGTTTGGCCTTGAGATTTATTGATAGTCATCGCAAATGCAAATCTTGACGGAAATTGAAGACGTTTAAATTGAATTGGAACATTTGTGGGTATAATAGGGATCCGTGGCAGTAATATATTCTAACCTCGAAATTTGCCATTTAAAATGATGGCTTCGATTCGTTTTGGAACGTTTTTCATTAAAGCACTGCAAATTAATCATAAATTATTTAAAAATTACACCGAAATAGAAAAATGATAATTGTAGAATTACGATTAACGCCCACACAATAAAAATAATGACCGAAAACTGTAGTGAGTGAGAAACGGCTTATTGTGGTGAGAGATCTCATCACTACTCCGTGCTGCTTCCTGGGGCAGAAGCAATGTTGCCAGATGTGAAACTTCCGATTAAGTGCGAAAATGCTGATTTACTACGTATAATATAATTTAAAAATAGGGGAAAACATCAATAATTCATATATCAACATAGAATTCAGTTTTATTGATTAAATAAATGCGATATTGTTTCACTATATTTGTTCTATGTTTGTTCTCACTATATATAATGTTCTCGATTCACCCAAGAAATTAAAATTTAAAATATCAGCATTTTTGTTATAAATGCACTTTCAATTTATTTTTAATCTCAGTTTAATATGAAGCCGAGTAACGTAATTTCAACATTTTTAATTTTAATATCCCGCGAAGTGCATCATTTCTCCGGCTTGAATAAACGCAGTGAGAATCCGAACAACGATCCGTATTCTTATTTGGCGTATTCGAAAACGACTAACCAACAAGTTGTCACCTATTTGTCCTCTGAATCTCTAACAGTAAGACAATAAAGGACGGAGTTCACGACAACACCTTGGTGCTTGGTAATCAATTTTCGAATACGGCAATTGGATAAAGCCCTAATGATTGGAAGATGATTGGTGTTTTATTGCTTTCAACTTTAATCTAATAGAGAGAGACAACAATTTGAACATTCAAACTTTGTCAACCATAGTTAGTGGAACATCTAACGATCGTTGTAATAACTGAGGAAATGGAAAAAAATAGATTTTAATCCACTATTATGGAAATGCAGATTTTTTGGCACCCTCATCGCTTAATGAGGATTAGGTGTTAATAATGCGGTATAAAATGCCGAAATGCTGTACATCTAGCAACACTGGTGTGAAGTGACGCCGGTAGAAGCCTTGCAGGGATACTGATCAAGTTACATCATTACATCATGTAAATCAATCAGGGTTTTCTTTACCTATAGTTGCACTAAATGGCAGTAACAACGAAAATATATATATATTAAAAGACGGCAGGAGAAAATAATTAACGATAATAAATAAATATTCTCTAAAGAACAATCATTTAAAAAATTGTTATAAAATACATGTACACATTTTTAACTGTTCAACAATGAATCTGTACCCCATTTTGTACAATCGAGAATTTAATATCAACTTCCGTAGGCTAACAAAACATTAATTAATTAAGGCTAATTAAACTTTTCGCTGCAGCAAACATCACAAATTATTAAAACAAAGTTCCTCGTCCCAATGTCATATCTACCTGTAGTCAAATAGTAATTGCTGTACTTTTTTTCGTGCTAATTATAGAATTAATGGTATATTAGTCCCTAATATGCTTAAGATTCCTCAAACCTAACGCAACAATGTACCGCGAAAACAAACATTTTGCTAGCTCAGCCCGGCTCTTTCTCCGTCTCTCTCTCGTCTCTCTCTCTTTCTCCGGCTCTCGCTCTTTCCCTGTCTCTGTCTTTCACCGTCTCTCTCTCTTACACCGTCTCTCTCTTTCACCGTCTCTCTTCCCCGTCTCTCTCTTTCACCGTATCTCTCTCTTTCACCGTCTCTCTCTCTCTCTTTCACCATCTCTCTCCGTGATTTTCAAATTTTATAGCAGATTCTGCATATCGCTGAGCAGGTGGCGAAACACCGTGTAGTGGGTGAATTACCGCAGTGTGAAATACCTACAGTGTGTAGCGGGTTGCCTAAAACGTTTGTGTCCGAAAAATTAAAAATCTTGGGGTGGACCACCCCTTATCACTAAGGGGTATAAAAAATAGATAAAAACATATTCTCATACCTACTGAATATACATATAAAATTTCATCAAAATAGGTCAAGCCGTTTCGGAGGAGTATAGTAACTAAAACTATGACACGAGAATCTTATATACATATATATATATATATATATATATACATATATATATATACATATTATACATATATATAACATATATATACATATATATATTTATATATATACATATATTTATATATATTTATATATACATATATATAATGTTTATGACGTTTAATTTTTAAGAATTCAGAAATTAAAGCTCCGTTGGGTTTTTTCATTGTTGTCAACTTATTTCTGTAATAAAAACAGTTTGTTATAATTTCCCACAATTTTAAATAATAATAATAAATAAATAATAAGAATAAATCAATAAAACATTGGATAATTAAATTACCTGTATAAAAACAGCGAACAACATTTAATAGGTTTTATTTCAGATTAATGCTTTTTATCAGCTTCGGTCTCCCACAAGTCGTCACAAGATCGTCACATCGTTGGTGGCGCGGCAGATTCGAATTTTAAAGCAATTATTTTTTGTTTGCTTTACATATTTAAAGTAGCAGAACTGGCAGATGTCTCTTTCTCTCCCTCTCTCTCGCTCTCGTTCTCTTTCGCTCTCTTCTTCTCTTTCCCTCCCTCGCCTCTCTCCATATCGCGTCGCCCATTTATTCTGTCCTCAGTCCTCCGCTCCGCGTCAACAGCAACTCTAGAAACAATTATGCCCATTGGATTGGGAATTGCATTTAACTGACGCGCCATCTTATACAGAAACGTCATCTAGCGGAGTTACATTAATATGAAGTAACAAAATGTATAATAATAATTACAAATTAGCTCTTCTTTCGTATTCGTCTTTATGCTTAGGAATCAATTCATTGCACTCGTAGGGCACGTGTGACATGCCACCGATGGATGCACTCTGCGGTCGGAGGTTTCTCAGCACTGCGAGGTCCTACAACTCGTAAGGCATGTCTGGCATGACAATGCAAAAGGCTGCACAGCACGAAGCCGATACTTGGCATTTCCCCTTTCCAGCTCGTTCTCACATTACAGCGTCAGCATTGTTTAAAAATAGAATAGTAGCCCGGATCGATTCAACAATGAAACCTTTATTTTACATACCAGGAAAATGCGTGGGCATCTGTGGCGTGGTCTACGATTTAATTAGGGATTTTGGTGTGGCATCTGAGACATGCCCTACGAGTTGTAGGACGTGTCAGATTACATACTGCTACGAGCTAGTAGCCATTATTCTTGTGTCATCTCTGACCTGCCGTACGAACTGTAGGAGGTGTATAATGGTCGTTGCGTACGAGTGCAAAAGGTTAAGGAATTAGAGTGTTTCGAAACCTTAAGAAATTATAATTATGCGTTTATACCTATGCTCTATCGCTCAAGAAAGTACTCTACGCAATACGCCCTGGGAAAATGTTATGGCCTGCTCTTAAAGAACACCCAACATTTTGTTACCATTGCATCTCAGTGAAGATTAGAAACTCAGCTATTCAAAAACGGAAACGTCTTCGACAATTGAAGAATGCAGATACTTACGAGAATATTCGGGTATAAAATTATTATATTTGTGCATTACAGTGTCATTCTTTGTGTCATTATTACGGATGCAGTATAATACAGAGTGTCTGGGGAGGAAACGTCGAAACTTCGAAAATAAGCTCTTAAGACAATTCTAAGCATACTTTGTCTAATAAACTACCTGGATATTCCGAATGGTTGAGCAATAAGCACTCAAAAGTTGGTTTGAAAAATTGATTTCTTGGCAACAATTTGCATTATGGAAGCATAGAAACACTACAGAAACATGTAAATTGTTTATTATTTACAAAAGAAATGAATATATTTGCTTAGAAAGAAAAGTACGCGAGAAATAAAAAAGTAGTCAAATTGTGTAAATTGGGTGCTTTTTTATTTCTCGCTTAATTTTTCTTTCTGAACAAGTATATTCATTTCTTTTGTAAATAATAAACAATTTACATGTTTCTGGAGTGTTTCTATGCTTCCATAATGCAAATTTTTGCCTGAAAATAATTTTTTCAACCAACTTTTGAGTGCTTATTGCGGCTCAACCATCAGAATATCCACAACAATATCGGAAAATAGTTTACTAGACAAAATATGCTTAGAATTGTCTTAAGAGCTTAGTTTTCGAAGTTTCGACGTTTCCTCCCCGAAACATCCTGTGTAGAGAAAACGTAAGGGGGGTAGATGAAGCAAGCGTCTGTTTAAAAGGGGTCGATAAAAGAAAAACGTTGGGAAAACCTGATACCGTACAGATTAACAAGTGCACAATCAGTTTTGAAGAAGAGAAACAATTTGAGCACCTAGATATACGATAAATAATAGAAACGAGAGGTCAGGAGTTTTTGTTTAGTAAACCTTTACTGAGATAGCAATAAAATGTTGAGATACATTGGGTTCTGAATATGATAGTGATATTGTAGGAGTTGTTTCAGAGGTAAAATCATTACTAGGACAAAGTACTTAAAAATATAGACTTTTGAATTAATGTATATGACAATGAATATATGATTTCTTTAAATTGAATTCAATCATGCATTCTTTTTCATTTGTAAATAACAACGTCTCTCCTGGAATATAAACGAAGTGCGACATCCATCACTATTGAAATGCCGCGGTCTCATGAAAATGAATGCATATACTACCACAGTGTCAGTTGTCTTAAAAACTCGCAATTAACGTTTCGCAGCATGACTTTCAACACACCCAGATCACGTCAAAACGATGCTCTACAGATTTCCTTTCGAAGCCTTCTTACAAATTTTCTCCGTAAACTGTTCAAAGTAGGGGCTCTTGTAGTTTCTTACACCAAGAGTACGGTAGTTGTGTTAAGTTTAGTTTAAGTTATAATGTAAGCCATCAAAACACATGATGGAGTAATTTATTACTGAACTGTGTACTATCAAACAATAAATAAATTTAAAAAAAAACAAAAAAACGTTGCTCTTTTGTGTGAAGCATGCAGCCGAAGAACATCACAATTTCCGAAATACACTCAACTTGCTGCCCTATGCCAACGAGAAATTTCTGAGGACATTTGAAAGCCGTGTCATTCAGTTTTTGAACATGGAATTTGAGTGGTAAAATTTCAACAAAGGAGGGCTATTTATTATTGTAGAGAAAACAATGAAGAATGTAACATAAAATAAATTAATATTATAATGATACGGATAGCTTTTTTTAAAATTTTGTATCTATTCATTACTCTTGTCTTCTGTCTTGCTTCAGACTTCTGAGTTTTATAATAGGCAGTTAATCTTTTTAACGTCTTCAATTCAACCTACCCTTGTAGTACTTTATAAACTGCCTTGCGAGTACTACAATTCTTTTTCATTTCAATGATTTTATTAGTAATCAGTAGAAGATGCTAGTTCATTGTACGTTTCCTCTCGTAGTACAAATTTTGTTCAATCATTGAATTAAAATCACAATTTAGAATAAGTCATAAACATTCTTCCATTTTTTAACATTTGAATATTTTATATTCAATCTACTTATTGAGATACTAGTATGAGATTTAAATGAATGACATCTAATCTTATTATTAAAACTTTGTAAATGGTAATGTGTAGAACGAACGATTCAATGTCAATGGGAGAATATCGCAGACTCTAATACCAAAAAATAAGCTAACTACACCAAATGAATCTGGTGAAGCTAAACTACGCTGCCCCTATTTAATAAGGGCTGCAAGGTCTTCGGATAAAAACGTACATAGTTATTTATGCAACTAGTGCATAAAGTAGGTGTTGCACGTACGAATGAATTGTTGAGGACGATGTGACATTTTTAAAGGAGAACGCCAGATGCACTTTCGTATCATCTGTGTTCATTATTTTTTAGCTCGAATTCGTGGAAACTTGCGAGTATACAATCCTAAGATCATTATCAAAGAGTCTATTTCGCCGTATGCGTACCGCAAAGTAACTTTCCAATCAATAAACAGCGAAGGTAAGTACTCGTATCGCGTGAGTGCTGAACGAAGTATTTGCTGTAAACATTACTCTCTCGTGTATGCAGAGCAATCATTTTGTCCAGTAAATGCTGCCATTCATCCATTTATAGCTCAGTTTCGCAACTGGATTTGATCTGTACATAATTCAGCTTTGAACATCGACATAGTTCTACCAAATCTGATCGAGTTTATTACTCTTTGAGAGATAAAATAACACGTGGATGTTGACACACAAAATGACATACAAAATGTCATGTCAATATATAATAAACTAAAATATTATAATCCAAAAATGTAATTGAATAAGGATAACCATAATTTTAAACGAAGGATTTTACTACTTGTTTATTATTTTACTACTTGTGTATTAATTTAAATTGTACTTTCATTTAATTATTCATTGTCCTTGTCTTTTAACGTACTGTATATTAAGTTGGTCCATTTTATGAAAGACTGTTACCATTACTTACTATTATTGTTACTCTTACCAAATCTTATATTTTATCGACTGCCAGGCCAATATTACAATCCTTTTTTTAATTCAATGATTTTAATGCTTGATAGTAATCACTGAAGAGAAGTTCGTAATGCTATCTACAATTTCATTTCCATACTTGCTTCTTTCCTTAAGTTTTATTCTGGTCATCACTATAACTTTTAAAATTCAAATTGAGACTAATTCCATTCAAATTGTGGCTAATCACATCCAACAATATTTACACACAACATTATAACAATAATTAAATTCAAATTCGGATTAGGCAAACCAATCAAATCGAAACCGAGGAGGAAAAGAAGAAAAGAAGGAGAAAAATAACAGAAGAAGAAATACAAGAACTAAGAGATGTTCCCCGAACATCGGACACAAATAGCCCTTAAATCCATCTCAGTCCTGTACGAATTCACACATGCCAGTGATAATCCATTAACTAAACTCAATGCCTGTACTATTCTCGGTGAAGGAAGATTATACAGACAGATGGCATACAGATCTCACACACAGTTACCTGTCGTTACAATTTTGATTGGTATTTCCGATGCGTCAACTGCTGTGGTCATTAACCCCGTAACTGTAGTATATGTTTTATCGCAGCAGGTGGCGGCGACCTTCCCGTGGTGGATGGCAAGATCCGGCGCCGACCTATAATTCGGCTTGCGGAATTTTCCCCAACCAGTATCTCCCACAAGCGAGGCACTGAGTGTGGATGGGACAAGGACGAAAAAGGAAAGATCGCGCGCTGTCCGTTGCCCGTTTTTTAGGGTACTACTCTAGCATTCACATGGCGTTGATCGGAGAAAACGCGGACCACTTCCGATCAGAGCAACCAGTCTCTAGACTTCTCAAAAAAGCGGCTGAGTTCGACCTAGCTGTGTAGCCGGTGTCGAAAATTCTGCCACCGTGGGGACTCACGTTCCAAGCGGAAGAGGAACACCGCCACCTCCCGGTCAAAAGACGCTGGCCGCCCATGCGGCTCTAATGACTGCAGCAGATGACTCGCTTGCAAACGTTTATCAATCGATCAGTCTCAATGACATTCATCACTAGGCTTTGCCGTAGCAACATTCTCAACATTTCGACCGCGTGGTAGCCCAGGGCATCAACTTACTGATGTCTGACCGGGAGGTCCTAGGTTGGAGTCCCGACGGCACGGCGGCAGGATTTTCGACACTAGCCGGATATCTACTAGATCGAATTCAATTGCTGTCTGGGGGAGAAATCTAGCGGACAGCTGCTCTGATCAGTAGTTTTCCGTGGTTTCTGCGATCAACATCACGCGTATGCCGGAGCAGTACCCTAACAAACGGTCCATGGACCGCGCGCGATCTTTCCTTCCTCTTCCTTGTCCTATCCTCACCCCTTATTTACACACACTTTTACTAAGATGCAGTACACTACCACACATGCCGGGAGACCGGTCGAGAACTTAGAGCTCTTTCCGGTTGGGACTGCCCCGCTGGTGGGAGATACCTGGTTGAGAAAACCCATCGAGAAGGCGATAGGTCGGCTCCGGATCTCACCATTCAGTGGGGAAAGATCACTTCCACTTCTTGAGATTAAAAACATGCACTACACTTATGGGACTAATTACATCTAGTTACGGAGCCCGAAATCACTAACCAATCAATCAATCACATTTTCTTTAGTTTTAAGATATTTCAATCTCTTCCCCATCAATGAACAATGTTATAAAAAAAATACGGAAAATATATAGAATAATGATTGCAGGTGGCCGTAATTCATTCAGTTGTTTATATTTCTTTCCCGTAATATATTGCGGATTGATATTGCGTGTTTTGTGAAGAAAGAAACATTTCATCCACTAAGTCTTTATCATTGGTACCATAATGTAAATTAATCCTTACTAATTTTATTTTCATACCGGAGACATCTGCGTCTATTAATATTTCCTTTCCAGCTTGAGTTGTACCCACTGTCCTCAATGATCATGCGTTTTGCAGGTTAGAGAATTCGTAAGTGAGATCTAGCGGCTCCTACTGAAGTCGCCTCCTCGTGCTGTTTCCATTCTCCTTCCTAGAGCGCGCGCTCAGCCTCAACGCTTGGCACGCCTCGTGGAAAGCGTTCAACCGCCGCTTGCGTTATTTTCTCGCGACTTTGAACCAGATATTGTTGCGTTTCTCATTACTGGAAATCGTTTGTTATTGGATTGGATTAGACGGTTTTACAAATGTAGGAATATATTTTAGCTAATTGTTCATTAAATCAACTCATATTTGCAGAAAAAAGTATTAACGACGAGTGGGAATAAAATATAAAATGATCTTGTTATTAATTATCCCTATTAATTTAAAGACAGTTGATTTAAATTACTTTTATTTTTTCCATTTCTTCATTAGTACGACGTTTCAACGACAGTTGACGTCATTTTCAGGTACTAAAAATAAGTATTATAAACAAAAAAAGAAGCATTTTTATTTTCAGTACTTGACAAATTGTCGTTTTAAACGTCGTACTAATGAAGTAATGGAAAAATAAAAATAAATTAAATTAACTGTCTATAAATTTGTAAGGATAATTAATAAAAATAAGAATTATATTAGACAGTTACAAATTAAATCATAATAAAAAGTGCCCTTAGAAAGATGACAATTCGGAGTGTGAAGCTACCCACACAACCGAATGAGGAGGGAGAAAGAAACAGGCAGACTTCGACAAGGTCTGCCCTGGAGGCCCCAAGGTTCGATTCCCGATTATGGCGGATCTTCTGCCAGCTTCATAGGAAATTGCTGAGCACATGACACGCTTTTCTTCATCTACCCGGCAAAAAAGTACTTCTCTGTTTGTAGAAAAATGTTCGAGTTCTGTGACACTCGCGTCAGAGATGCTTTGACCTTAGGCATTTTTAAGTAAAATGTCGATGAAGACGTACTAAACGTTTAAATTAAATTAGGTGTACTAAGCGATTAAAAATCATTTTTAAGATTTTACTCGTTTTCTTGAGGGTTTTACGCGATTTTGAATATTTTTTCCCAAAGCAAGGAGTTGATTTTGGAGTACAGAGTGCGCTCAGTTAATTCTTTTCTAGCATTAGTGATGCGAGTTCAAAAACGTTTCACTGTTTGGCGTCGGGAAAAGGGAGATCAACATTTGTAGCCACTACCACCCATATCCATGTCAAAATTTATAACGAACTTGATACAAAAGAAAAAAATGCATATAAAAGCACCAGTTTGTGGTCGCTAATAAAGCTGTCTCGCAGCGTCATACTCAAACTTCATATTGAGCTGTCACTTTTTGTTCCAAAATTGAACGAAAATCTTGTTGCAAACCGTGTGGTCTTATACCGTATTCCGATTGAGGCTTTTATCCCCAGCGCCGCTGCCCAGCCCAGCGCTGCTGGCGGCGACGTCACTCCCTTTTGTGAAGCTGAGCATTAACGACATCGCACGGGATATTGCCTCTAATAACGCTAATCCTTTGATATTCGCGAATGCCCTCAGCGTCAACACTGCTTGCTCGCAATAATCTCATTTCCATTTTCAAGACGACAATTCGGCAGAATTTTGAAATACAGCATAACATTTTAGGGAAACTCACCTTATAGCTTTCAAACTTTTGGGATGTAGAAAAGAATTGTACGAATAAGGAGCAAATCTTACCCATGGCATTGTTGTAAGCTCTTTACGATGCTACTCGTAGATATTCTGCCATGTCCATGCCTCTTGATTTATGAGTCAGTGTTTTTTTCGTAAAAAACTGACTTACTCAAGGACGGGGAAATATTTTCAATCGATACTGATATCTATAACAATAACACTCGACGTAGTAATCATATTGATCAGGTGTTAGTATCAATAGCTCACAACAAAATTTCACATACAATGCATGTACTACTTCATTTTACAACGCACTGCAAGACGTCACTAAACGATTGAAATTGCTGCACAAATTTAAGTTGCAAGTAAAATCTTTTGTGCTGTTAAACTGTTGCCGCCTTCAAGAAGTTGCCATAATTGGCAAATGAGTATCCCAACGCAACGAGGTAGATTTCTTCGATGTCTCATTGAATTCTTTAAAAACAAAATTGTTGTGCCATATAGGGTAAGACATTACGTTATAATACTGTGATGACTTTATTCATCATCGTCGACAGCAAGGATTAGACCGTTGACCTGTTCCGTCTCATTGCTCATGCCATCTCTTTAAGGGTCTTCCTACACTTCTTTTCCCTTTTGGTGCATATTGAAGGATTATTTTACTTAGCCTTTGTTGTGGCATTCTCAGGACATGCTCTTTCCATTTTTTCGATATTTTATAATTTCTACAACTGACTCAATATTTAATTCTTCTCTGATATCTACACTTTTTTGTGGTCTAATAGCGAATATCCTACCACAAAACGAAGAAATCTCATTTCTGCAGATTCAATACTCCGCATCTGATCTGATGTTAATGTCCAGCTCTCACTTCCATAAAGCAGTAATGGCAAGGCAATAACTTTTTAAAATCTAAGCAGTTTCTTTTTGCACATTATGCTTTAGAGTTCGTTGTAACGTTCAGCAGAAGTATGTGAAGTTGTTCATTTTTTATTCCCACATCTCTTTATTTAATATAATTAAAATGATATCCAAGATATTTAAATTCACTAATTTGTTCAATTATTTGGCAATCTTTGCTCTGAAAGGTTCAAGTCCCTTAAGTGCCACCGCTTTTGTTTTATTTGGTGAAAATTTTCATTCCATACTGATGACTTTATTTACGAATGTTTTCAGTGTTTTCAACGCATGCTTACAGTTAATTACATTTATTATTTTATTTACAAAAATGTTTATATTTTATTATATTTATTTTATTTACATTTTATTTACAAAAAATGTTTCAAAAACACGCTCCACACAAAACGTACTAATAAGTAGAAATTAGCCAGATTATAAATTATAAACTCAATATTTCTAACCATAACAACTGGGTATCCATGCTTAGTAATTCCAAGAAAAATCAATGTATATTATCTTTGTAAAACAAGACGGATATACAATTATTATTATTATTATTATATTATTATTATTAATTCTAATTGACATTGTAATTTGTTCCCTGCGTCAGCCTTGACAACTGTCGGGCGTGGAACCAGAAACCATTTTCATCTGCAGTTATATCGGTTCTCGATACCGCTCCATAAGTGTTCAGCAATCTGCATGGCAGACGTGGACCATAATCTCTCTCAGCATACACTGTCAAAATTCGACTCCAGCCAGCCGTCATTTCCACCATCACCCCCCACCAATCTAAAAGCGTACTCTTACTAAGTCCTTCCTTCGTCTACTAAAAGTCCCAAAACAATCGCCGTCTTTCCCCGTCATTTGTCACATGTATGTTTTTATCATAAGTAATATCACGAGAAGTGCTGTGCTAGCCGGTAAATTCACGACTCGCGTAGCGAGGAGTGAATTTACCGGCTAGCACAGCACTTCGAGTGATATTTAGTGTGACTATTCACGAATAAACACATTACATGATTTGAAAGGATAATTTAAATCACAGGAATTACGAAAAAGGGAAATATTACTCAAAATTACAATCGAAAAATGAAAACCTTTCATTCAGTTCCGACTTATCACTGCCTCCTGGAATAACTTATAATCAAGTAAACATTTGAATAACAGTTTAATGCAGAAAATGATTTCAAATATGTTTCAATTTTATGGTAATAAAAGTTTCGAGTCGTGAATTTACTGGCTAGCACAGCACTTCTCGTGATATTACTTATGAAAATTGCATTCTCTTTCTTATTTTGACTCGCGTTTTTCACACAATCTCTACTTTAATTAATTATAATGTTTTTAGACTTCTCACATCCTTAAAATGTTTCAAAATGTCCTTGTTCTGTAATTTTTATTTCAATTTACATCCTTACGTACATAAGGTGTTTTCCGTCTTACGAAACAAAAATAAAATTATCATAATTTTATCACAAGTATGTTTTCGAAACTCGATGTTAACGAGTTGTCGTAACCCTAAATTATCTTGTTTATTTATTTTATCGATCTGCTTTGATTTTGCTGATTGTCAATTTTGGCGTAATAAATACGTTAAAATGTTTTACGCCTCCGCATCGTCATTTGTCACCATGAACAATTCGTATTTCCCTAATAAAATAATATGATCTTTGGTTTTACCACATGTCCATTTGAGATGTCGCAACAGAGATATCAGATCTTAGGAAACCGTGCACAGAATGCACTTTTTCCCTTAGAATGTCAAACAGTTTTGAACTTTTTTTACGTTAAAAAATGTAAAACCTCAAGATCATTCACATTACAAAGTTCGGTGTGTAACTCGCACAAACTCTGAGAATTAATGATGACATCCATACAGTTCGCTTGTGGTAGGCATACTTGTTAATTTTTTTTATCACTGATGCGTCTTATATTAGGAAATCAGACACTACCCCTATCTACAAACATTGTTAGTTGGTTATGTGCTCGAAGTCTTTCTAGAACGAAAAGGTCGAGAAGTGAAAGCAATGTCCAAATACACAGTCTGTCCGAGTTCTGGTGCGACTGGTTGAATAAAAAATAGAAAACGCCAATTCCGTTTGTTTTTTGTATTTTTATTAAAAATAACGGTACTTCTCATTTAACTCAACGCACTGCTAACAACGATTTAAAGCTGAAGCTTGTTTACTTCCTCTAGAGTTAAGGAGGAAATTAAATTGTTTAAAATTTTCATATTCAACATTTATTTCTCTTTCTAATCCTACTAACAAATATATCTTTGAACCCTTTAATCAGCAAGGTTACAATAAATTTCCTTCCCATCCAAAATCACTTTGTTTAAGAATTTCCAAATATATTTCTGAATTCTCTATTGACCCTCCATTACTTTATCAGAAAAGATTAAATCCCATTCCTCCTTGGTCCTCGTTCACTCCTTCAAATTAATCTAGATTTTACAAATATTCCACATTCAGATTTACCCTCATCTGCTATTTTCTCTTATTTTTCTTCACTTCAAGACATTAATTCCTTATAACCAATATTTTTTTCACAGACGGGTTCAAAACAAGAAAGTGGTACTGGAGGTTTCTATAATTTCATATCACCTAAATTAATTATATTACTCGTTTACCAGACTTCTTTTCTATTTTTTCCTGCGAAGCCTCGGCAATTATTAAAGCTTTAGATCTCTTTACAAAATAGAACATTCGTCAGATTTGGTTATTTTCACAGATTCACTATCAGTCATATCTGCTATTCAAAATAAACTATCAAAAAATCCTTTCATTCAAGAAATTCAAGAACGTCTTCTATCCTTGGCCCAAATCATTGTAACGTCACCCTTATATGGATCCCTTCCCATCGAGAATAAGGCAAATGAAGATGCTGACTCCTCAGCAAAGAATGCTTCTAAACTTCCTTTACCCAATAACTCCATCTCTGGTTCTCTCCAAGACTTTAAAAAACTTCTTCAATCATCAGCATTAAAAATATGGGATTTTGAAATGGAAATCACACATTGTAAAAATTACGTCAAGTTAGAATTCAGTACTAGAACCTCCTCTTCTTCTTCTGAACTTTAAAAGAAAACCCAAGTCATTTTATCAAGGCACCGAATTGGCCACTTCAATTTGAGTCACTGTTATTTATTTCAAAGGGACGAATCCAGTTCCCTGTCCAAATTTTGGTCAAAACTATTTCTACATCCCACTTATTAGTGGAATGTCCTTTCACTACTAACCTCAGAAAAAACTTACAAATTGATTCGGATATCCATTCTCTATTGAATTCCACTCAGAGGGTAAAAAAATTATTAAATTCCTATGTGACACAAAATTAGTTAAATATATTTTAATAGTTCCCTTTGTTGCTACAAAAATTGCACATGCCTGTAATATTGAATGAAAACAGAGTTAAATGTTTTATATTGTTTGCTAAATATCTCATTTTAATGTTTGTTTATGTAATTGTAATATTTTATTATGTAAAACTGTAAAGTAGATTTTGATCGCTTATGACCAAGACGTTTCACAGCGATCTGAAATAAATTAAATTAAACGATTTAAAAAGTTGCTCAAAGCATTTACTGTACTTGTTTGCACGTGGAGCACCAAAACTGATTCAAATTTGGCGCCGTTCGTGTAATTCAATTATTTTCAAAACAGTTTGGCGTTAATTCACAGCGGAGAACATACATTTCAAACGTTGCGCGCCGGAGATAGACTAAATTTTCTTACAATTCGCTCGCTAAAGTCCAACAAGGGAGCAGAGTCATTTCTTTCAATGATGTGCTCTTTGAGATAAGCTCTTTGAAACTATCCTTAAACTGTCAAATGTTTTCAAACAGGACAGATTGCGGCACCTTCAGGATAGATAGCTGATTCTCCGAAGCGAATGCGGGTTTTTGCCGTGTATTCCGACGCGAAATACACGGCATAGTTGAAAATCAGAGAAGCGCGGATATGTTACAACGGATCGCCTTGCCAAGTCGCTGCTAAGTAATACGCGCGGGTCGTCTCCACCGACGGCTGGATAATTACGAAGTTGGTACCGTTTCAAGGTCAAGTTGGCATTCATTATTATTCATAACTTATTCAAGTTGGAATTGCATTCTCTGTGAACTAGTTTCAAGCGCGCCAAAACGCCACGCGATGTGTGAACAATATACCTAAAAAAGCTGGTTCCGGGTGCCCAAATGCAGGTAAACCTGGCGACTCATTCCATACTTCATGATTATTAAGCGGATATGCTAACCTTCTCGATTGCTTGTCGTTTTCAGAAACTTTCCCTGGGTTAAGGGATTGGCAAGAAGCACACCCGTTCTCCACGGCGTGAGATAGTCAGCAAGCTCTCCCAATGTAAATCTTAAGCTATTTTGCAGCCTCATCAGTACTCATACTTTGGAATTGCATGTAAGACCACGGTCGAACTTTCAAGAAAGTCCTTATGATGTTGTTATGCTTCCTTTCATCGCTATCTTCAGTTTTGAAAACAACCAATTGTCGCGGAGGTGTAAGATCTGACATATAAGCAAGATGTACGAGCAGAAAGATGCAGTTCGTGGCCAAAATATCACAAACTTTTTTAGACTTGTGGGCCGGGGCATTGTACTGCAGAACGACCAAGAACCTTTTTCTCAATTTTCAGTGAGCTCTCGACTAATCTTAACCAAAATCGATTTAAGACATTTGCATTATATTTGAGTTTACTGTTTGATCTTCCAGAACAAATTATGAATGGTTCCTTAGGAATCGAAAAACACTATCTTCATTGACTTTACACGTTTCTGCATGCAAATTTTCGTCGTTTTTCTTATTTTTTGGATTCAACCATTCCATACATTGTCACTTTGTTTAGTGGTTCATATTGGAAGCATCATGTCTCGTCACCTGTCAAAGTTTCTTATAAAATTTAGATACCTTTCAGAAGTTTCAGGCCCGTCTTTGCCAGAAATCGGAAACAGAACTCAACATTGGCTTGCTGTTCTACCTCCATCTCCCGACGAGCCTCAACACAGCACTGTTCCTTTCGCGTTGTGACTCACGACTTATTGCAAATGACACTGCGAAGTAATGAGCGGCAATAGTAGAAATTTCAAGTTTTATAACCATATCATTTGCAAACAGATAGGGCGGCTCTATAAATTAAAAAAAAATCAGTCACATCAGAACGCGGACAGACTTTGCATCTACGACAATTTCCATCACTTTATGTTTGTTTTCATCAAACTTCAAAATAATTTCTGAATGCTATTTACTTTTAATGATTGTTATGTGTTCATTCTTAATTCAAATTCATGAACAGAGTGTTTGTTCAGGCAAAATTCTGAACAAATAATCCCAAAACATTGCTTCAATGCCTCCAATTTGGAGAAGCATGAAAATATGACGTAAGACAAGAATACGAATTGGTATTTGTACTGGCACGCAAGTAGGCTACACCCATGATTCTATGAACGATTCTATCCCCACGATGGATCAAGTTTCATTGATGTTTCCTTACCCTTCATTTTCTCGTCTTACGAAGTCCTTCATAGAAATAGAAAGTTACGTAATCGTGCGGCGGAAAACGGCGAATTTTCGCGAGAAAAACTCTTATTGCCGGGCTCTTGTAACGTGTGAAAAAGTGAATAAATCCTGTTGCTAAATATAGAAAAAACTTCTAACACGTGATGTAGCCAGAATCTCCCATCAATGGGGCACCTCCCTAGCCACGATAAGCTCTAAGCTCCCGACCAGTCTCTCGGCATTTGATATTGTAGTGACGGTAAGTGCGTGTAAGTATGTGGACAGGACAAGGAAGAGGAAGGGAAGATCGCGCGCTGACTACGGCCCGTCCGCGGTATTGATCCGGCATTCACCTGGTATTGGTCGGAGAAACCACGGAAAACTACCGATCAGAGCAGCCGGCCGCTAGAATTCTCTTCCACACAGCGACTGGACTGGACTTAGCTAGTGTAGAAAATCTTGCCACCGTCGGGAGTGAAACGCTAGGACCTCCGGTCAGAGGCACTGCAATGCCTTCAGTTGATGCCTGAGCCACCTCTCCCGGTGCCAAGATCATCCGACCTTCGAACACGTTAAGTTAAGTTTTGCGAAGTATACAGGATACGGGTATTTATCGTGGATTTAACAGTGACTTCAAGCACTGGATACGCACGATTTAGATGATGGACACTCCACAGCTAAGAATCGCCAGTGTTTCTAGAACAATCTGTTCTCGTTGATCTGTCTAGTAAACACCCCACACTCAGACTACGTTAATGATACGTAGTCATTGAAAATATTATTAAAGCAACCACGTGTCGCGCTGGGAAATGTGAACATAACATTTCCCAAAGAGTTATGGTGTCACAATTTTCATCATAAATAATATCATGATTGGTGTGCGAACTTTAAGTACATAAAAAAAGAATGAAGTGACCACGTGAATAAACGCTGTATCCACGCCCTAAAAAACTCTAGTAACAAATGGACTCTAGTAATAAATGGACTATTCAAATCGTCAGTGGACTTCATGAAAATGATCCAAGTATATTTTAATACAATGAAAGGAATCTAAAGTATTTACAAAAACTAATGGTGCTACAAGAGCACATACCTTCCCGCATTTTTTAAAATTTGCAGCATTATCAAAAATTCAGGGAGTTCAACGAAAATGAGACCCGCGCCATGCTTTAAAGCACCCTGACAGTCCGTGGAAAAATATTGAAAAAATGTGAAGCGGAGTTTGAGAAAAAAATGTTTAAAAATATTAATATTATATTTGGTGCAAAATTGCACCAAAACTTCTCCTATTTTCGAAAAATTGAACATTACGTTATTTTAAGATCTCTCTTTAAAGAACAGATTTAATTAAGGAAACAACGCTATCTTCATAATTGTAGCTGTAGGTAGACGGTGCAAAAATTTTACTTTTGCAATTTTTGAAAAATCAGAAATTTCTGGAGTTCAGTCAGGGAGTTTGTTCCGATTGATCAGAGAATACCAATTTGGAGAAAATCTGCTGAACGGTTTAGGTGCTGGCGTTGACCAAAATGGATAGACAGACGGAGAGGTAGACACATGCCGTCAATCGATTTTCGTCTTCAAGGATCCACAAAACATAGATTCTGGCTACACGACGTGTTAGCGGCGAAGTAATTTGCTGTATACAAACAGGATTTATCCACTTTTTCGTTACCAGAGCACGACTATAAGGCTTTTTGTTGAAAATTTGCTGTTTTCCGGCGTACGATACAATACTTTCTCTTCTTACATTCGTAAGTAGCATCGGGGAATATGAATTGTGGTCAAAATACTGTGTAATGTGTGGCCGCTAGCATTGTTCCCAGATAGACGAACGGACAGTGAGAGTGAAGGACACACAAGACGTGCTGTAAACCAATTTTGCAAACATCTCTCATTTGATTATTCTTGGAAACTCAATACAGAAAGACCTAAAAGAATGTTTTGAGGTTTTGTGTGATCCATGTAGTGAATATGTAGACCTTTTTTTACAGCAAATACAACACATTTCTATTTTCGGTGTGAATCCTTTTATATATCCTCGAAATATTAAGATCAGTTCCAACTTTCACGTCATTTTTCGAAGTCATTGATTCTTGTGGCTTGGATGTTTTCTGCATCACTTCATTGATGTCTTTAAATTATCCTTGGGCTTTGCATTACTTTAAAATTAATAGCAATAACACTAAGAAAAGCCAAGGGTTTGCTTTGCTCTGCTTTTCCTGTGGTTTCTTTTTGAAGTTTCTAATAAAATGAGAGTTTTTGCTTGTCCCATTTATTGGATCATTCTTGCAGAGTGAAATACAGCGTATAGAATGACCAAAAGATATATCTAGAATTTCAAGCATCATCTGTAGCAACTTAATCTATCGTTATCTACACTTTGAAGAAAGTGTTTTGACTTCAAACATCTGGCACGTGTCTGCTTTATTAGGATATTACTTTACTTTTAACGTTTGTTTTGGAGACAACTGAAAGCTGATAATTGAACGTTTGGATGGTCTTCATTAATAATGAAGTCTTGTAGAGAATAAAATGAACTATTAGAAATGCTCATAAAGATCCTATATACTTGGAATCATTATTTTCTTGGAGTAAGACGATGCTTTTACAGATGTAAGCATTAGATCCATTTAATAAGGAAAAATCACTTTCAATGTAATTAAAACTCTTAAACAACCGCCTGTTAAGAAGCTATATTTTATTTCTTCCCGGCGAACAACATCCATAATGTCTAAAATTAATTATAAAAATTGAAACTGTACCGAAAATACATTCGTTTTAAACGGTTTTTAGCTGAATGTTCCGGGAAAAGATGTATCTTAGTTACGAAATGCAGAATGTCTAAGGAAGAGTAGGAAATGTTGCGTCGTATTAATGTTGTGATTGTATTTTAAATATTAATAAAGATAATTTTACTAAATTAATTCGTTCGAAGATTGTGAGTTTTAAACGTTTTCACATGATTTTGCGGGGCTAGTTATGCAATTCACATCAATAGAAGGAAACAGAAACATTTTTAAAGCGATATAATGGGACTCGAAAGTATAATTGAGTATCAAGCACAATCCGAAAAAGCTTTTTCGAAATGCAGTTTCCTATCTATTATCTTCAATTAATGTTTAGTAGTTTATTATCTTCAATGCATCTTGAAGCGGCCCATTGTGTTACTATTATATAGCGGTTCAATATTTTTGTGGTCCGAAATTTCATTTTTAAGCACATCAATAATTAAATAGCATCTTAACATTAGCCAGCTGAATCCTTGCGATTCCATTGCACAAAAGAACAATAGAAAAGTACAATATATGGAATATATGGAAAATTGAAAACTTCAAATCATTGTTTCAAGTAGTTTAGTACTTATTCTTCAAAACTAATGAAAGAAAATGGAGGTATTTAATTTTTTTTCTATTATTACGCCAGGGTCTCAAAAATTTAAACTGCTCACAAATGGCAAACCATCAATTTACATATATTCTTAATCTAAATTAAAATATTATTTACATTTTCTCTCAATAATGTAGTATGTATTTAATTTACAATATCAATAGAATATCATGAATATTACACTAATTTAAAGGGCTTGGTCCTCTTTACGCTTCTCCGCTAGTTCTGGTTATCCAAAAGTTGAAAGGATTCTAAGTTAACATGTTCGTGCAATCGTATTTCATGTTTGGAAGCGAATCTTCTAATTTCACTTGACGTATATGGAATTCTAAGATCACGATGAAGATCCATATTTCTAATGTACCACAGATCATTACAATGATTCGCAGTACTTTGTTCTGAAAGGTCTGTATTGATTTTATATTGCTTTCTTGGTGCAACCTCAAAGCTGAACCTAGAGCCAAATGGGTTTCAAGATTTGATTGTAGATTCAAATTTTGTTTTGTATGGACAGTTGAGAAGCACGTCCCAAGACCCAGTAGAAGTGTCTATTTTGAAGATTTAATTCATTCTTTTTTCTTTTTCACATGTTTCTTCCACCGAAGTTTAGTATCTAATGTTATACCTAAGTTATTTAGTAGTGTTTGCGTAAGGTACTTAAGGTAGACAGAACAGAAGGGGTGCTTACAATTCTCTTGTTGGAAAGTTAATGTGAACAGATTTTGACTCGTTTAATTTGATGTTCCAATTTGTTGTCCAAGAGTGGATTGATTACAAGCATTTTGCAGTATGTCTGTAGCCTCCTGCGCGTCTGAGTGCGTAACCATCAGGGCTGTATCATCAGCAAAGGTCGTCACAATTACGTTTTCATTTTGTGGGATATCACTTGTGTACAATAAGTAACTAGTGGTGCTTCCAACGCACATACTTTCTTGCTCTGCTTCTATACGGTCTATATTGCTATTCACTACTTCATAAACCAGCAAAAGTGTATTATACCAGCAAACGTTTTCAGTACCGAGACCCGACATCCGATACTCAAAGTCAACGAACCGGCACTTATACCACTACCCCACACCAACACCGCCTGTGCCAAACAGAGCCATGAAAGAATAGAACCGACCTATAAAGTTGTGAACACATGATAAAGAAACAATTGATACGATGGTACATAACGCTTTACAACTCAAGAAGGAGAAGTCAAAATTTGTTAAAGTTAAAAATTTGAACAAATATATACAGACATTTCCAGTGCATTTATCTCAATACTTAGATTTCAAGTCAAAACGTAATTGAATCGATTTTATCATTAGGAGCGGTATTGTCAACATGCGAAAAACATGTCTTTCAAACATCACCAAGAAAGGCAGCTGTGAACCGCTTACGAAGTATCGTAAGGCTAGAAAGTATAATAATTTCGGAACGGTTAGGATTGTAAGTCATCGCATGCGTTCTGGTTATAAATGTATTCAATAACGTTAAATAAATAATTTTACCTAAATTGGTTCATACAGATATATACTAGACAACGATTGATTGACATGTCATACGTTTCAGAAATCGAATAACAGAGTTGAAAAATTGTTTAAAAGACACAGGGGAAACACAGACAGGTCCTGTCTATTTATCTGCATTGATTGTATTCGTGAGTGAAGTATTTCAAATGATTTTCAATAAAGTATCTACACTCTTCAATGCTTCCTGCAACATCACATTCATCAAATTAAAATCCCCCATGGCCTCGGATATCGAACTCGGCACTTCCTTATTGAAGATCTCAACCCGACGGTGCCTTACCCAACCGCGCTACGGGACCCACATGCGGACCATCTGCTTATATTTTTAGTCAAAACATAATTGTATCAGTTCTATCATTAGGAAGCCGGTAATTGTCAACCATGCGAAAAACATGTCTTCAAAAAACAGACCAAGAAAGGCAGCGGTGAATGGCTACTCCACATAATCATCCGATGATCTGGCATTTGGAAAATAACTACTGCGAGAAAGTAGTGCCATTCTACAGCACCACAGTTTATTTATACATTCCACCGTCCCTATACACACGTCAGAAAATTTAAAGAAAAAATTTGGACGGTTTTTGAGATTTTTTTTGTAAATTGAATCGCAATTACCGCAAAAATTACTCAGTTCCAAAAAATTGGACATGACCTATTTGAAAGGCTAATTTGTACAACCACTTTGTCTGAGGCGAAAATCTCTATCTTCAATTTTGCAGTTTTTAAACAGTTTTTTTGCAATTTCGAAAATTGGGCTTATCACGAAAATGATACCTACGTCATTCCCTTCACATTCTTCGCACTATTCAACAACAAAATTATAAAATCAAAAAATTGGAGCCATTTCCTTATAACTCAGAAAATGTCAAAATGGGCTTCATGTAAAGTACTCTCAAATACTAAATATCGGTTTCAAATTCAAGAGGCCTGAGACGAGAGTAAAAACGATCGGGGAACATCAATTTGAAGAAATCGGCCGAACAGTAGGCGCTAGCGTTGGCCAAACGGACAGACGGACGTTTTGCCGTCACTCGATTTTGTAGTACGAAGAACGAACAAACAATGGATTTTTGACCTACACCACGAGATAGAGGATTTTTTTTCTCAATTTAGCAACAGGTTTTATCCACTTTTTTGTCACCAGACCCCTGCTATAAGAGATTTGCTGGCGAAAATCCCCGTTTTCCGCAGCACGATTTAA
>JAHLJT010008486.1:0-20007 GCA_031308135.1 Acheta domesticus | reverse complement strand
TTAACAAGTGTCTTTGGAAACATCAATGTTTTGTTACTGATGTCGCATCACTCCACGAGACAGGACGAGGAAATGGAAGCGCCAGTTATGGTCTGCCAAGTAAGAAGTACCTGCATGAAATTACTTCACCTTGTCTGTGTTGGGCGTAGGCCTCGAACAATTACAATTTGAGAACTTCGATACCAGGATTCTTATTCATTCATTTTAAATTTTTGTTCTATTGTAAAGTTTCCAACTTTTTAAATACAACAATAAAAATTCATTTTTCACCGAAAACAAAATCTATTGATTATTCTTTTATTTCAATAATCATTCATTTAATCGCAGGCTTCAAATGTGTAAATAATTGTTATTTTATTTATTATTTAGTCTACAAAGATCCGCTAGTGGGGCAAAAGCCTCCTGCCTGAGCAGGGGTGATAAAGCCACACGTCTTCGAGCGCGCAGGTAGAAGTGTTATTTTAAATGATTTCAATTCTTGATTCTTCTTTAAAATACATGACGGAGAGAGAGCGAGGTGAGAAGGAACATTTAAGGGCGTCACAAGTGCAAAATATCCCTCGAAATTTATTTGACTCATCTTCATTGGTCGAAGACGCAAGGAATAACAATTGGACGTTTCGAGTGTATGTAACAGGAAGGCCAAAATTAAAGTGAAACAAGTCTCATTGTAATTTAACTTCCGAAATGAAATACTACGTTTAATGTAAATGGCGATACGTCATAGTCTTAGCGCGAATTTTATTATTCAAACATGTATGAATTGAAAGAGATAAGTGCTTATAAGCATAGTTGCAGCTTACAAAATGCATAATTGTTATACAATATAATTATATATAAGAAAGACTAAAAACAACAACGATAACAATATGATTATAATATAGTAATAATAATACTGATGATAATAATAATCTGGATTGGAACATTAACTAAAATTAACATACGTATTACCATTGATGTACTAATATTAATATACTCATGTGGGCTTAGTATTATCGGCATACTAAAATTGTTCAAACGGAAATAAATATATTGGTGAAAGACAAATCAACTCGCACTACTTTTTCAGTGCCAGCAACACCTCACCGGGAGACCAATAGAGACGATTAGGGTGCCTAGTGAAGAGCAGAGCAGCCGTGAATAGAAGAGCAACCGACGGGGTGCGTGCTGCGGGACGCGCCGGGCCGTGCGTGCTTAGAAGGGCACGCCGCCGAAAATGAACGCGTGCCACTCGCGGCGAGCACGCGCGGGCGCGCGCACGCTCCAGCTCGCGGGCTTTTTGCGCGGCCCGCTCGCGCGTGCGTGCGAGGCCCCCACGCGCCCGGCCCGGCTCGACCCGGCGCGGAGCGGAGCGGTGGTGGAGAAACTCTTTGGAGAATGCAAACTCTGTGAACTATTGCAGTTCAGGGCTGCTAGAGTTGGCGACCCATTTGGCGACCTCTGGACCAGTACTTACCTGCGAACCGCATTTGCGGTCTGCTGCTTGCTAGTCAGTCCCAGGGACGGGGGGTTAGCGCGATCGGCTCTAGCCTAGATGATTTATTGGTTGATTCATGCTTCCGGGCGCTGTGGTCATTAGTCCCGTAAGTGTACTGCGTGATTTCATCGCGGGAGCTCGCAGTGATCTTCCTTAGCTGGATGGCGAGATCCGCCGCCGCCCTACACGTCGTCTTGCGTTTTTCCCCTAAAAGGTTTCTTCCAGCAGCGGGTCTACGCTCCAGTTGGAAGAAGCTCTGAACTCCCGAGTGGTATCCCGGCATGTGTGGTAGTGTAAGTGAAAGAGTTTGAATTCTTTTAATGGCCAAACAACATAGTGACATTGTACGAGTATTTTTGTTTTTAGGGTCATTGTCAGACCCAAAGACTTGACACATGTTTTTTCTACGTATTTCGACGCGCTGAATCCGAATCTGAAGTCAGAATTCCGCCACCATTCTCCGGCTTTTTAAGAACTCGCACAACCACCGTGAAATTGTAGATTGTAAATTTCACGTTTTTTTCTATTAAAAATAAATTGCAGGGCGAGGGCTCAATTGTATCTTCAAATTCGGATTCATTCACTCGACATACATAGAGAAATATGTGTCAAGTCTTTGGGTCTGACAGCTTTTTTGTGTGTATGTCTGTGTAACTTTGAATTAGAGTTAGCAATAGACATTTGTAATTTAGCACTATATGTTCATGGGTAAAAAATGATCATTTTCACACACACACACACCCATCCACATATCCTATATGTGTGTAAAAATGCATTCTCAAACATTCCTTATACACATTCTTGACTTTTCGATATTACAGGGATAATTTTTACAATGCCTAAAATGCAAATTTTCAGTGTTAGGTCCTAAACATAAATGAAAACAATTTCAATATTTCTTGTCATAATCATTGTCTGGATTGTCAAATTACAATCAAGCGTGATCGACTAGAATACATCATAAAAAACTGAACATTTATGTTCAATGTATCCTCGAATTGAGGTGCCACAAAATTGACCAAGCATTCGACTTCTGAGGTCGACATAGTAGTTTACTTTAATTCTGGATATAATTGTCAGTTATCACCAATCACTAGTGTAGAAGAAAGAAGATAAAATTTACTGCTAATAAAATATTTCCTGAGATAAATTTTATACTGGACATGCACTTTTTCTTGGACATGAGTTTGACTGTTAAGTAAGACCATCACTTTTACCATAATATCACTTACATTAAAAATAATGTACATTAAAACAAAAGTGATGTATACTACTTATCTCTTCCGACTTATACTTAGTTATTCATTGTTTTGCTCTATGCTTGAGCCATATAATTGTTATTATAGTTTATATTTAAAGTATGTCCACTTTTATATTCGTTTTTATGGTGCGATTTCGTGGAAAAGTTATTTTGTTTGTGAATGTGACCTTATATGCACTTTGAATTTATGCACAAATTGCTTTAGTTCTATTTTGACTGGTATTACCCTACTTGGATTCAAATTATATTCGGCAGCTCTGTTTAACTGGCTATTCGAACTTCATCCTTTCATTACGAAACATATTCACAAAACACTCCTTACTGTATCGCAGATTGTACTTGAGAATTTTATTTTTACATTATATTCCAAAACATATTTGTCACCTTTCCATTTAATTCAGTTTCTGAAAATGTAAGAAAATAAAATTAGAATTTTGAGAATGGCATTAACACTTAAATCAATGGTTTCATACCGGACAAAAGTAAATTAATTTCTACGTCTTTGTTAATTAGTTCGTCTTGTATTGTCTTATAAATGACGTTCCTCATTAATATCTTTCTACGTGCCTATCAATTAAAGCATACAAGGTCAATGTTCCACTGTCGACCACCCACAGAGTTTACTCATATTCCAGAGCTCTAGAGCTGGGGTTCGGACTCTTCACCATCTTTCTAAAAAGTTTTTCTTTTCCCTATTAATTTCAAAATTTAATCATCACTCTATCTGAAATTTAACAAATAAGGCCTTTCCATTCTTAATAATTCGAAATAATGAAATTCTTGAATATTTTTGTTTCACGTACTTCTAAACTTTAGTGATAAACATTTTATATTCTCATTATGCATATCGGACGCGGATATTTCAGTTCTACAGACTTTGTCCTTCTCTGATAGTAATATATATTTTCTTTCTCTTTTATAACAAAGAGACAAAAGATACAATGCAAATGTGAATAATTTACTTACCGAACACTTTTGTTCCTCATTCTACTTAACTCGTAGCCTGACACTTGTTCGGTGTTTTATAGTTTAGCAAAAGGATCGGAAAGGAGCGAAACCGCAAGTTCCCTTCTCATACCGGCGTTGAAGTCTCTGACACTTTCTCAGAGTCGGTTGTAAGGTGGAGAATAACTTAGTCACCAGACGAGCCAAGTGACTTGCGGACAAGGCTCTGAATCCGAGTAAGCACTCCGTACGTCATGTAAACCAGAAGGTAACGCGCTGTAATGCATCGCCAGCGGAGCTGCGAGTGCTAGTTCGCTATCCGCATTATACCTTGGAAATTGAATGCAGCGAAGCTTCCAAAGTACGTTATACGAGGAACCATTATTAAATATTTTTAAGAACATGTAAAATCTGAAAATAATGCACAACGGAAAGGAAATATACTCGTAGAACATGTTGATAAACTTGTGAGTGTCATGTCTGAAATTGAAATGGAGGAATGTTATAATTTTCTCTACATTACAGGAAATTGATATGGTACGATATTATGCGAAATGCATTTATTAAATGTAGAGGATGATGTTCTTCTTCTGCTAGTAGTTACTCCATTCAAGTTTTGAATGTTCTTTCACTATTCTTCCATAATAGATGTAGTTTCAAAATATTCACGCTCTACCGATCAAATAAATCAAAGAGCTATGAAGTTTGAAAAAAAGAGGGAAGACCAGCGCAAAGAGTGGCGCAGCAGCAGCCGCAGTAAAAGGCAGAAAATGAAAGTGATGAGAGTGGCTGCGGCCGGACAAGGCGTGGACCAAGGACGCCGCGGACGCCCGCCGCGGCGAGCGCAGGGGCGCGGGAAGGGGCGCGGGCGGAGGCGAGGGCGAGGGCGTGGGCGCGTCGCGGTCGCCCAGGAAACGAAGGCGTCCGGTGCGTCGTGTTTATGTTTCCATAAAGAACGCGTTCGCGACCAGCGCTGGGCTTGTAACACGTCAAAGCGTAAATATGGCGCTATCGGAGCGGCCACGTACAGCGCATTCCGAGTTATTTATTCCCCACGAGACGGCCACTAAAATATTAATAAAGAAGGCCAAAGCACTCAAAATACCGTCCTCCGGAAATTTATGACAATATTCATCTTGTTGATGTGACTATTCTAAAATGTTTCTTCTGTTGGTTTTGAGACGTGATTTATTGCTTTGTGACGTCATCCTCCTCCTCCTCCGCTGGTTCGGCGCGCCGGGTTCGGTTGGGTATTGGGTCATCAAAGCGCGGTTTTATGACCAAAAACCATTTGGTAGCGCGTGCCACTATTTTTAACGTGCGATAAGGAGAGGGTTGGGAGCGCCGAGAAAGGGCTAGGGGGTTTATCGCTCCTCAGATTCCGCTGCTAAGGCGCTTTTGATCGGTAATAAGCGTTTGTTTCTCACAGGTCCACGTTGTAAACCAGGGCACTCGCTCAGGAATGTCTCTATCGCGAGCGTTCATGGGAGGCCCAAAAGCGCGTGAAGAATTCCAGAGTCAGAAATGCCGTTGGTTTACAAGGAGGTAGGATTTACAACTGCTGTTTGTTGTAATGTGTTTGTTCTTAAATGAGCTACCACAATACTTCACGAAACTTTGCTGCAAAGGTACATTTAGCCACCATTTGAGTAAGGTGGCTGCAATTATCTGATCGTTTCTGGTGAATTGTGGATATCTGTCGGAAAAACATCCATGTTTAAGGAAGATGTACTGAAATGCTTAAGAGAAATCTTGGCGGGGGATGTACGGTTCCAAATGCTTTTGATGTTTTCAATTACGATCACCGGTGGCATATTAGCTCGTTTTCATTTAAAAGGAAGAATTTCCTAAAACTATTTCAGTAGACGGATAGCGTTTCCATACGAAGGCCACAAGGTCCAGAGACGGTGAAGTCGATTTCTGACAGATGCTTGAATAAGTGGCATATAAAGTTCAACATCTAACCCTTCTCTTTTTTTTAGGAGTACAATAACCAAAAAAAATTTCATATGTCCGAGGTAGTATCTTGAGATGGCTGAAAGTTCTCGTCAACTGGAGCTGTACAATTATTTATTCCCTGTCAGATTTTGACCCTCAGCCACAGCCGGTTGGTACATATTTAGCGTACTAATTGCACCTTCTACCTCATGCTCATTTACTTTGTATAGTAGTATATTCGTGAGTGGGAATAAGAAGTACGATAAATATGTACCCTCACACATATGAATACAGAAAATAAAAAACGAGAGTAGGCAGAGCAAAGTTTCCTACATGGCAATAAACATTGCAACAGTAGTAAGAAATATTATTCCTTCATAAAATATTTAACGTCAAATTAGTGAGCTACTGAAACTTTCTCAATGAAGCTACTAATTCGAAAGGCAGGCTCTCCGATGAAGCGCAGTGTGAACAAGCGCCGGTCGACGAGTTGTGAGGCATTTGAGGAAGGGGAGGCAGAAGTTGGATCACTGTGCTCCGCTCACCAAGCACCGTCCAATGTCCCCCCAACCCAAGCGACTTGCCCTCCGCGCCCCCGCTGTCCACGTTTCCCCCGCTCCTCCCACCGCCCACGCCTCCCCCGCCGCCCCCATCGCCCACGCCGCCCACGCCGCTCATGCATCCCCCGCCACCTCCCCGCCTCCTCCACGCCGCCTCCCCGCCGTCCTCACCGCACCCACCGCCCCGCCGCCCCACCGCCCCGCCGCCCCACCGCCCCGCCGCCCCACCGCCCCGCCGCCCCACCGCCCCCACTGCCATGCCGCACACGCTGCCGACGCCGCCCATGCCGCCCCCGCACTGCTCACCACCACCGCCGCCGCCCCCTCACGATTCACACCCTCTCCGCCCTCGCCACCCCACGGGCCCCACTTCCCGCCGCCCCTCGCATACCCCCCGCCCGTGCTGCCCCCCGCCTTCGCCACCCGTTACCGCTTCATCTTCAACGCCTTAGCACCCGCCGCTCTCCAGAGCTTCCCGCAGCTCGCCCCACCCTCCCACTCCGCCCGCCCGCCCACCCGCTTCCCGCCCCGCCCACTTGGCCCGCTCCTCCTCGCGAAGGACGCGGCCAAGAGCCGCGACGAGGGCCGGCGCGATCAAAGGCCCGCGGCCCATGCATTACTCCAAGCAATTGCGGAGAAAATACTTGAGATAATTGGTAAGGCACGTGATAATGTTCCTCAAGTATTCGACGGTTTCGCTCCGAAGTGCTCGCCCGCGCGGCGTGCGCCGTACGAGGTCATCCGGGTGCGCTGAAGGGGCTTGCGATATTTCATTCGTCGCGATACTTGGTATCGATACCAATGGCCGAGAATGTTGCGACGTGCCGATAGTATCGAACTCGAATCTGTTCGGAATCAGTACTTGGCAGTGAATTATGAAATGCAGAGACGATAAACTACAATGCACGCACAGTATTCAGCAAAAGATTGGTGCCGCTGCTTCGTTTAGAAAATTGCTCGATTGAGGTAAGCGTGACAAGGGTAGAGGAGTGCTTAATATTGTGAGTGTGCAATCTATGAAGAAACTTATCTCATAAGGAAGAAACTAGAATGTCTGCTGTACATCAAATAAGCTTAAGTGTCTTTTTATGAATGGAGTTACGATTTTCTCGAAATTTTAGCAGTATAATAGTTTTACGTGATAGTTGCAAGGGATACCTGATACTTGAAATCGATAAAGTGAAGTAGTAAATTTCTATATCAATATTTCTCTTATTGTTACGTGTTATCAAGTTACTTGCGCCATCCTGATATTAAAGTGGCGGAAAAAAATATTCAGAAGGCCCTAGTTGAAGTAGAAGTCAATCGTTAAAGGAACCTCTTGCGGTAGGGTTATTTTACGTAAATTAGAATATATTCTCATGAACATAAAGTTCGATGTTCTTAAAATCAGAGAATAGCGTTACCTCTCAAACCTGAAGCTACATTTAAAACATTTAGTCGACTGTTAACTGGAATTCTAATGGTACATTTTTTATCCACAACATCAATATGTTTCGTTCTAATATAAATTCCCAGGGACGCTGAACGGTAACGCGAAGCCGTTCCGGGGAGTGATCTACCGCCAGAGAAGCAGGACAAAAGCCGTAGTGGACGCGCGAAGCCGCGGCCGGCGCGGTTGCGGCGGTGTGGCGGTGCGGCCGCGAGAAGGCGGGTGAACGACCGGGCCAAGAATTCCCGAAGGGCGGAGGAAAGCGGAGGAGAAACAAGAGAGAATCGAGCGAGGGCGGAGAGCGCTCTTCACGATGCGTGAATGAAGCACTGAGGGCCGATCGTGACACAGATTGCGGGGGCGGGGCGGAGCGGCCGCGGGTCACGGCGGCCGGCGGGGACGGAGGCAGGGGAGCCGGCGTGCCGGGGGACGGGCGAGGAGGAGGAGGGGAGGAAATGGGGGAGATGGCGAACCGCCGCTGAGGTGGGAACTGGTTTATGGAAGTGATAATATTGTCGCGGTTAACGCTATCTCAGATGTATTAAGCGTCGCCGATGTTTATTTATAGCATCTGAGCGCGTACGTTCAAATAAACAGCATCTCTATAAACGAAGTAATGAGTTCAAGCAATTTATGTAGAAACTTACCTGAAAATAATGTGTATTCTGGTAAATAAATTAGATAAAAATATAGAAAATAGTTGATCAAATACTCAAGTTAACGAACGTAAATGTAAAGGAATACAAGGAGCTTCGGAAATGAATTAGTTTGACGTACCTTCATTATTGAGAATTATTCGAAATGCTTCCTGTGTAAATAGGCATCTTGTGAAGAATTCATAATGAAGCTAAAGATGAGTAAAATGTGTTATGTTTTTTCACCATTTTTTAATAGATAACTTCTGTCTGCCGTCATTAGGAGAGGGTCCGAGGGAGCAGTGCGCAATGAGCAGTAAAACAACAAAAGGGGTCCCGAGAGGGGGCGGGAGAAAGTGGGTGCCAGTTGCGAGAGGGGCGGGAGGCGAGTGGGCGGGTGCTTTTTTTTTTTTTTTTTTTTTAATAATTTTTATTATTTTGAAGATTATACATGGCTCAGTTTAGCTATACAAACTTTCTCAACATTTTTTGATGCTTATTATCTACGTTTAAAAAAACTAAACTATTACTTCTTTACAAAACTTAATTATTAGGGAGAGGAAACCCACTGAGCACCTCACAAGGAATCGTCCAAATTGGCAATTGTATATAAAAAACATGCTTGGGAAATCTATTTTTATTCTGGTTGCGTTTCTGGGTGCTTTGCCTAGGTTATATTGGGATAGTTGTGTAATTGATGGTAAATTGCTATAAAAAATTATGGGATAACTTGGTGACTGTGATGTATGATAGGCTTTATTTGAATTTCTTTATGAAGTTGTTTGTTTGTGATGAACCAGGGTGCATTGGTTATTGTTCGCAGGAATTTATTCTGTATGACCTGTAATTTATGGATATTGGTTTTTGCTGCATTTAATCCAGACAGGACAGGCATAGAGCATTAGGGGTCTTATTACTGTTGTATATATGAGCTTAGCATTTTCTATTGTTATTTTACTGTGGTTGTTTTATTAATGGTTTTAATTGGATTAGTTTGACTTTGTTTGTTGTGTTTTAATGTTTATATGTTCTTTCCAGTTAAGTCTAGTGTCTAAATGTAGTCCTAGATATCTCACTGTTTTGTTTTGTGGAGTCCAAGGAATAATGTTATTGTTCAGTGTGAGAGGTGGTGGTGTTGAAATGGTTTTTAATGAAAAGATTTTTTGCTGTTGATTTGGATGGATTTAATTTAATTTTCCATTTGTTTGACCAAGCACTGATTTGGTTTAGATATTGTTGTATTGTGTTTCTTAAAATATGAAGTGATGTGCTAGAACAATACAATGCTGTATCATCTGCAAATTGTGCTATATTGATTGTGTTGGATGTAGGGATATCAGCAGTGTAAATATTAAATAATATAGGTGACAATGGGGAGCCCTGAGGAAGTCCGGCCAAAATTGGTTTGGGGTTTGAGAGATGTTTATCTATTGAAACTGCAAAGGTTCTATTGCTTATGAAGCTATTGATGATGTTGGTTAAGTACTTGGGTGTACCATTAATTTTAAGTTTGTACATGAGACCTTCATGCCATACTCTGTCATATGCTTGGGAAATGTCTAGAAAGGTTGATATGGTGTGTAGTTTTCTCTGGAATGCTGTATGAATATGTTCAGTGATTCTTAATAATTGATGAGTGGTTGATAGCTTTCTGTGAATCCAAATTGGTGTCTGGGGATGATACCATTTTTGTTGAGGTAATTGTTGAGTCTTTTCTGAATGATTTTCTCTAGAATTTTTGATAAAGAGGGTAACAAGCTTATTGGTCTATAATTTTCTACATTTGATGGATTTTTGTTTGGTTTTGGTATGGGTATTACTATAGAGTGTTTCCATAAAGTGGAAAATATCCTGTTCTTAATGAAGAGTTATAAATATTATTTAGGAATGCTATGGCTTGGTTTGGTAGATTTTTGAGTATTTTATTGTTTATTCTGTCATGTCCTGGGGCCTTTTTATTGGGGAGTGCTTTTATTATATTTGTTATTTCCTGAGGAGATGTGAATCTGATTCTGGAGGGTACATCATAATTAGGAGATGTTGCTATCTGTGTGATTGTTTGATGTAGGTTGTGTGGATGGGAATCATTGGGTTTGAATGTATCTTCAAAATGTTTTGCTAGGGTTTCAGCTTTTTCAAAAGGTGAGAATTTTTTGCCTGTGCTAGTTTTAAGTGGAGGAATGGTATTCTTTTTGTTAAGTATTTTATTTTTGAACTGCCACAATGTATTGTTACTAGAGCTTAATGTTTGGATCATGGTGTTATATTGTTGCTGTTTGTGAGTGAAAAGTGTTTTTTTGGTAATATAGGTTAATAGATTTAGTTCCTTTTTGACTTCAGGGTTTCTAGTGTGATTCCATAATCTTCTTGTTTTATTCTTTGTGTAGATTAAATTTTTTATGCTTTTGGGTAGTTCATTTTTTTTATTGTGTGTGTTTATAAGTGATTTGTTTGATTTACTGTTCTGTAGTTCTCTTAATATAATAGTATTGAGTATTGATATTGCTTGGTCTATTTCTGGAGGGGTATTTAATATTTTAAATTTTGGGATGGATGTTTTTACATTATTTTTAAATTTGTGCCAATTGATTATGTGTGTGTTGATCTGAGGAATGGGTGAGTGTGTGGGGAGTGGATGTTGTGTTGTTATTATTACTGGTAGATGGTCTGAGTCCATTTCATGGTGTACTGTAGAGAAAAATGTTTGTTGTATATTTGTTATACCTATGTCTAATATATCTGGGTTCCTAGAGTGATCATATGGGTAGTAGGTTGGTTCATTGGGTGCTATTATATTAAGTTTGTGGTAGTTTATTAATTGTAGTAATTGTGTCCCAGCTGAATTATTACTTTTACTTCCCCACTGTATGTGTTTCCCATTAAGATCTCCTAAGATTATTGTTGGAGTGTGTTGATTAATAATACCGCTGAGATTGGTATTTTGGATTTTTATATTGGGGGGCTTATATGCTACTATTAGTGTAGTTTCCAGATTGTTGTTATTATTGAACTTAATTGCTGCTGTCTCAATACCAGGGGTGGTGGTAGTATTATTTGATAGCATGATATTGTGCTCTTTATGAGTATCATTACTCCTCCTCCATTATTATTTTGTCTGTCTGTCCTGATTACTTTATAATCTGGTATGGTGAATTTTACACTGCTGTTTAAATGAGTTTCAGTTATACATGCAAAGTCAATTTTCTTATCTTGCAAGAAGTATTTTAGTTCATTGACTTTATTGATTAATCCATTTGCATTCCAATTGAGCATGATTAACTTATTAATTTGTGTTTGTTGCATAATTATTATTAATGTATGCTGAGATGGATGATTGTATGTTACTTATTATGGATGGTATAATTGAGTTGATTATATTGATTATGTGAGTAGCTATCGTGTTGATCAGGGAGTTGAGAAAACTGTTCTCGTTTGTGTGTGCATGAGAGTTTAGATTTTGGGGGTTGTTACGCTGATTAAAATTTTGAGTTGTGTTTCTGTTGTTTATGTGTGTAAAGTTGGGGATGGTTTGAGTGGTTCTCAGTCCGGGAAAGTTAGTTTGGGTATTTTGAGGTGGCGCTGTTGAAGATTCATTGGTTCTAGTTCTATTTTGGGGACTGTTGAGGTTAGGGTTTTGGCTGATTTTTTTATAATAAGGGCATTCTACTGTTCTGAGGTCTGCTCGGTTGGTTTCCTTGACAATGATAACATTTGAATGGTTCGTTTTTATGGGGGCAAGTTGCAGAATAATGATTTTTGGAACAATAAATGCATGCTATTTTATGATTACAGTTATTTTTTGTATGGCCAAAGTCTAAACATCTCATGCATTGAATGGGGCCTTTAGGTCTCCTTCTCCTTTCAGCTTTTACAATGAGATTACAAATTTGATTTATTTCTAAAATAGTTTCTATGTTTTCTTCCCCACTGAATTCGGCTGCTATTACTGGAATTGGGTTATTGTCTTTTCGGAGTCTGGTTACTTTAATGAGTGATGGGTGTTTCTCTTTCAGTTCGGTGTATATTTCCTCTTCTGTGATTGATGTGTGTAGGTTTTTGAATACAACTGAGAATTTCTTATTTGCTGGGTCCTTGTAAGTATGAAATTGTCTTCCTGTGTTTATTAGATATTTGGTTATGTCTCTGAAGTCACTGATTTTTCTCTGGTTGTATTTTAACTCTATTATTTATGAATTGAAGTGTGAAACTATTTGTCACTTTGGTATTGATTTCCTTGCTAAAGTTCGTGATGTTAGTTATATTTGCGACATAGATTGGCGGGATTTTAACAGATTCTGACACACTTGGCGAGGTTTCATTTATGTAACTAAACCAATTTGATTGTTAGTTTCTAGTTCACTGCTCAGTGGCTGAAATCTGTTGCCAGTGGGGACCGAATATGAATACTGCGTTGAACTGTCTATGCTGGCTTGCTTTGATTGCAGATTAGACCGTTTTGTTTCGTTAGCCGAGGTAACATCATCAGAAGGACGCTTTAAAATTTTGCCCTGCGGCATGTTGGCCTGAAGCGTTACCTTGTAATGAGTCCAGGTTTTGCTGTCCGAACGAGGTCTGTTGATTTGGCTGAGGTCCCATTGTTGTTTGGCTTGATTGAGATTCCATTGATGTAACTTCTGAACTGATGGTTTCCGTTGCTTCTTCATACAACATCGATACGTTGAGTTCTGGGATGGAATAATCACTATTTAGTGCTGTTAAGGCATTACTGATGATCTGCCCGGTTGTCGGGCAGTACCCGTTGTGCATAATACGTAGCACTCACTAGTGGCACTGTTTCCACAGTCCACAAGATTTTCGGTGGTTCACAGTCTTTTCAAATTCACACGGCTATCACTGTTCACAACGATAAGCGAGGTCCGTTCGGTACGACAGTCGAGCGCGGAATGCGGGGCGGGTGCTATTCACGAAGGGTGGTTGGGCGGGGTGCGAGGGAGGCACGGGGGAGCAGAGCGGTGAGGGGGGCGAGGGGCGGCGGGGCGCGAGGAGCGGTGTGCGAGGTGTGGTGCGTGAGGTCTGGTGTGCGAGGGGTGGTGTGCGAAGGGAGGGGTGCGAGGAGGCACGGGGGAGCAAGAGCGGTGAGGGGGGCGAGGGGCGGCGGGGCGCGAGGAGCGGTGTGCGAGGTGTGGTGCGTGAGGTGTGGTGTGCGAGGGGTGGTGTGCGAAAGGAGGGGTGCGAAGGTGGCAAGGGGGAGCAAGGCGGTATGCGAGGGGAGGGATGTGAGTGTGGCATGGGTGTAGCAAGGGGAGGTGGGCGAGGGGTACCGGGCGCGAGGAGCGGTGCGCGAGGTGTGGTGCGCGAGTGGCGGTGTGCGAGGGGCGGTGTGCGAGGGACGCAAGGGGGAGCAAGGAGTGAGGGAGGCGAGGGGCGGCGGAGCGCGAGGAGCGGTGCGCGAGGAGCAGTGTGCGAGGGGCGGGGCGCGAAGGGCGTGCCGCAAGTAGGGCGGCGAAAGCGAGCCGCCGAAGAACGGGGCGCGAGTAGGCGTACGGGTCGCGAGGGGGCGACAAGTGGAGGCGGGGGGGCGAGGGTCTGGGGCGAGCGGATGAGGCAGGGCGAGGGGCAGGGCGTCAGGGGCGGGGCGCGAGGGCGGGCGCAGGTTGCGTGCTTGGGCGCGCGGGGTCAGGGGGCCATCGCGCGACGGCGTGGGCTCTCGCGTCCGCGGGCGTGGGCGGGGCGGGGCGGGGCGGGGCGGGGGGCGCCAAGGACGCGGAATTCGCGCACGCCGCGCCGCGGCCCCGTGGCCCTTGCGTGCCGCTGGCGGGCGAGAACGGGGCGGGGGCGCAGTCGTGGGCGCACTGACACTGCAAGTGTGTCCGCTTGCGTCGTAGCTGCACTTGCGCCCCACGAGAACTTCTCTTCTCGCGGCTCCAGGTTGGGGTGCGCTGACTGTTCAAAAGAACGCCAGTGCCAGTCTTCTTCGCTTTCTTGAGTATTTAATTTTTTAACACTCTTTTACACATTGTGGTTTACCACATTTAAAATCTTTGACCCTTATGAATAATTTCAATAACTTAGGGGGTCTTCCATAAATTACGTCACTCCATACGTTACATAAGTTACGTAAAAGGGGGAGGGAGGGGGTCTGGGGCAGCGTTACGCTGCGTTTACATAGGGGGTAGGGGAATGCGGTACAAGAGGGAGAGGGGGTGTTGAAAATACTAGAAATTTGCGTTACGTATTCATGGACGGCCCCTAGGAGAAACTAACTTTGTAGCAGAACAACATACTTTCCATATCTGTGATTATTGGAGCTCAAACTGCTGGTGGAATAACATCTTATCCTATTTAAATGATGAACTCAAGTCAGTGTTAGAACGTGAATTACTAGAATGACTAAAGTTAGAATTTTGATTTTTTTTAATTTACATTATATTTGTAAATACATTTGCATTCATTACTATATTTTACTTACCTCATCATGCAGAAAATGTAGAGGAATCTAGTAGTAAAGAAGAGTGAGATATACTATCCTTCCTCCATGTTACTAATATAAATCTGAATTTTCGAACGGTTTCTTAATATTTGACGTCCGTTCTATATTACACGAAACTATATTTATCAGATGTTGGTGAAACTAAAAACACATTCTTCACCATTGAGTGTTTGATGAATAGTGTGTATAGGTGTGTGTGTACTTTCAGTATTGTTTTATGTACAGTTCACTGATACTAAAGACATACATACCTATTAGGAATACGTTACTCTAGAACTAAGAAATACATTTTTGGAATATAATGTTGCATTCATTTTCGTTCTCAATCTGCCTTCCAGCAGAGAATATTGTCTTATAAGGTAAATCAATCCTGTTCTCTCACCTCGTTATTATTGCAGTTTAGGTCCGATTAACGGCAATGTGTGCATTGTCAATACTCTTTTCTTTCCTTTCTTTTGTTGTATACTCATTTCAATGTCAGTTTCGTTGTTTTCAACCGAGAGGCGCCCGAATCTTATGCAATAGTTTATTTCTATCCATAAAAACAAAATATTTGAATTAGGTTTGTTTAGCTATAAGTAATGGCAATTATTTCCCCAAAGAATAGAATTTGTATATGAATTTTACACTTATATTAATGTACATCAATAACAATTTTAATCATTACATACTTAAATACGTTTTTGCATCTCGTATCGACAACTAGCGAAACACTTAATAAGTAGTCTTTGTATAATGATATAGCATGATGTGCCATTATAATGACACACTACACAGCGATTGTGAGAAGAAACAGTTTTTTTTGTCGGCCCCATTACTCGAGTTGTGAGTTCAGTCGTTACTCGATTGCGATTTCGCATGCGCGACCGAATGTGATTACACATTCGCTCAGTCCTAATGACGCTCAGCCCTGATGAGCGTTGCTTGATAAGACAGACCTGCCGAGCTCCAATCCAATTAGCGGGAAATTTATTGTTATTATAATGTACAGGCTGTAAAACGGCAAGGTCTGTGATTGCACCTTACTCTTGGTTTATTGTGCGTCAGTGCTGATGCTCAATGAGTGTGGAGTTACTCTGCCTGCAAACTTATTTCTTTAATGCCTTTCTATAGCTTACTTATGCCCAAACATTGTAAAATTGTCTGTAGCGTTGTAGACAAGCAATTAATCTCCATTTTTGTGCAGTCAAGGTGTAACTGGATGAAATACCTTGGTCGAAATGGTAAAAGATATTCAAACAAACAAAAAGTACTTATCTTGTGGATGGCATGTAAACAGCACTAAAGCAATCATATCTATATTTAAGAATATTTAAATGACACCGAAATGAAATTAGTCCTGCTTTCATTTCCAGTCAATGTCGAACATGCTGTCGTTTAAGTATCATTACAAGCAAATAAGAATTTCAATTATAGCCATCTTTTACATCAACATTTGATGAATTTTCAGACTGACGGATTTAAGTTTGAAGAATAAAACATTTAACATAATTTTAAATAAAAGTTATATAATGAATATTTTACTTATATTTTCTTAGATTTTAAAACCTGTACTTTACTGAATAAACAAAGGGACGTATAAGGGAATTATACTATTAAATGAGAAAAACATTGTTTGGTTTTTACAATTTTTAATTTTCAGGTTTTCATTACTTCAGATAATTTTCGTTTACATAACTATTCAGCAAGAAAATTTACCCTTTTAAAATTATAAATAAAAGCCAGAGTAATATTAACAAATACGAAAGGTATGCTTGTGTGGTAAAGGAAAATAAATGCTAGAAGAACATTAAAAGTGGTTATCATATCTTGCAGTTCGATATTTAACGGCAACAACAATACACACATCGTGTAGAAATATTTTTTGTTGGTGATGATAAGAAGCAAATTAAAAACGGATGTTAATGAAGAAGTCCAAAATTTTCAAGTAAATGAAAACAGTCAAATAAAATGTCCGTATCTTTTTTACATTTTCCTCAAATGTAGCTAAATGACAACTTTTTTGTGAATATACTTACTTTCTTGGTTTTTATGTTTATTTAGGGAATATCTAGGAAGTACACAGAATTAAAGTACCTCGCAGGTCTTGAAATAACAGACTGGAAGAGTGTGAGAAGTTCCATTTTAATTTAGGGAAATGAAACCCTGGCGCTGGTTTCGCCGCCTAAACACAGTAGCTTCGCAGGCCTAATGCAGGGCGCAGGGTAAAGCGAGAAGTATCGTTTACAGGTCAGAAGAGCTGCAATCAATGCCATTCCCTCAAAGCCTCCTGTAATCTCCATCACGACGTGACGATTACGCGCGGAAGCACGGACTTCTGAGGGCGCGCCAACACGCACTCCTGGGGGCAATTACGGGCCTAATGGCGCAGAAGACAAACCCATTGGTGTACTATTTACTCAGACCTCAGCCCGGAGTCGCCCCACGTGCCGTCTGGCGCTGTCATTAGAAGGTGTGTCCTCAGATTAACAGGTCGTTTCCTGCTCGACCGTGACGTACGAAAAACAAAGACGTGGCTAGGGAGTGGCCATAGGCACATTCGGCATATGTAAGCACTATTGTCGTTGGCCAATCACCCAATCGATGAAAATAGTTCAATATTTTTGAATGTCATTTTTACGTAACAGAACATTAGAGCAGCTTTAAAATAAACAAAATGTATGTTTCAGGAAATCGATTGATTTTTATTTCAAACAAAATAATAATAATGATAATAATAATAATAATAATAATAATAATAATTAATAATAATAATATCACTTATATAAAAATATTTATTCTTAGTGTTACAATTTTCGAAGTTTTGTTATTTTGGCAGTTCACTGAGTCTTTCAGATGTATCACACAAACTTAATTTTTTTTATTCAAACTAATATTAATATCTAATTTATTCCAGCTTACTTAACCCACTTGTAGCGGGTAATACACAGTTTACGTTTTGTTTGAAATTAAATTGTGTTGATGACTTGACATGTTTATTTTTGTTAAAACTGTAATTACGTTTGTTTGTACTGATGTGTAATGAAAGGGTTCACTCTTGGCGTAGTTATAAAGCGACCAGAAATATATAAATTAAAAAAAGTGTTTTAAATATTTTTCCTTGTTTCACTTAAAAATTACGTAAAATTAAATAAAATTTTCAAAACCAAATATACATGTCATTAATGTACATGATCTAATTCTGGAAAACAAATTTCATTTGAAGAAAAAATTTCAATAATGTAGTTGTACGAGAGGGTCCCAAAATTTTAAACTTATGCAGTTTTCGAAAATTCACAATTAACAGTGAAAATCGGATCTGTCATCTTTATGAGTGAATCTATTCCATTCTTACAACAGATTTAATCTAAGAATTTGGAGATATTTTCGAGAAAAATAAAAATATTTTTGAAGCTTCGTGTAAAATATCCCTCAAAAATAAAATATCGGTTTCAAATTGAACGGCACGCGACATCAATCAGATTCACAGTACAATATCAATTTTGGTGAAAATTGTCCGCTACGGTTTAACCACTAACATTTTCACAGGTGGACGGGCAGACCGGCTTTGGTGGCTCAGGGCTCTGACACTGCAGTGCCTCTGACCGAGAGACCCCTGGGTTCGAGTCCCCAATGTGGCAGAATTTTCGAAACTAGCTAGGTAGCTGGGTCGAATTTACGTGCTGTTTGGAGGAGAAATCTACTGTCCGATTCCTCTGATCGGTTGTTACCCTTGATACTCTTGGTTCCCAGGCGAATGCCGGTGCTATCAAACAACCACGCGCACTCTGCCTTCCTCTTCCTTAACATACCCTACCCCTTGTTTACACTGACATGCACTTCACTGCCACTCATATCGAGAGACCAGTCGAGAGCATGGAGCATCTCCCAGCTGGGGCGGAACCAACCGGGTTGTGGAAAACCCGGCAAGCCGACGTAAAGGTCGCCGCCGGATCTACCTATCCAGTGGAGAACTCCGACACCTCTCGTAATTGGAAAATGCACTACGCATACGACACTAATGACCATAGCAGTCGACACGCCCGAAAATACGAAATAATGAATGAATGAATCACTCATTCAATTAATTAACTGACGAACAGACGTTTTGCCGTAACCAATTTTTTGATAGTGAATTCTGACTACACAACGTCTTAGAGAAAGTACGAAATATTTGCTTTGTATAGGAACAAGAATCATCCTCTTTTTCGGTATAAGGGACCTATAATATTATTTTTTCTGCCCAAAATCGTCGCTTTTCGCTGCTGCGTTACATACCTTTCTCTATAATACGAATGTAGTATGCGTGAAAGTAAAGCACTATTAAAGCTCTACATTTACATTCACAAGATTTAGGTTTCACCTATCGCTTGAGTCGTAAACAGAGTTCAGATAACAGAGGAAAACATCCAGCAGAAACCAAAGAATTCGCAACATGCCTCTACACAAGAATAAGACGCAAGGATTCATTGACTAGTTTTCATAATGGCATCTGACTATAACCCTGCACTCTCGTTGAAACAATAACGCTTATAATCAAACATTTCATGAATTGTAAAGGAGAGCGTTTACTTTCCGGGATCAATGGTTGCGCGTGGGGCAGTCACGAAGCCACGAGACGAGATCCTCGAGTACAGTGGTTTGAAGGTCGCGCAGCAACTCGGGCAAAATCTTTTCTTCAAAATTACATGATTTAAGCATATAAAAAAGAAGCATCGAGGGCGTCATGTTCTATACTATCCTTTTATGTCGGCCAATATTAAGAAAACAACTCGCAATTGTGGGAAGTATGAGTTTTTATAAAAAAGCCGGCTTGTCGTACATTGATTTCATTTTGAGATTCACACTTCTTAGCAATAGTTAAAGTTATACAATTAAAGTTTCCTCCCGTTAGGTTTCACTTCTTTCACTACTTTTGCAAAAAACAGTTGGTGGTAGTGAGTACGAGGACGGCGTGAAAAGAGTACGCGATGTTGAGTGACGGCGGCGACTGAAAATAATGGGACGCATTTTGGATGTATGGTCGAACTTGCTAGATACAGACCTCCTGGAATGAATTAGTGAGCTCAGTTCAGTGTACAATAAGATTGCGAAAAGTTAGCAAACTTAAACACTTATTGATGTCCACATGCCGTTAGAAAGTTAAAGAATATATGATTGAATCTATGAAAGAATAAATGATATATATGAATTTATAATATATTTATGATCGCGAATTTGACAAAACGTACATTACTTTAATATTTTTGTTTATATTTTTTTTAAAATTAAGTATGGCTAGGAGTAAAATTGTATCTATTGATTTGTTAGAAATGTACGCATAACATCA
>JAHLJT010008485.1:0-22655 GCA_031308135.1 Acheta domesticus | reverse complement strand
GCTGCACGTAGGGTACTAATGGCCTCAGTAGTTGACGGAGGACCGGAATCACAAATCAATCTGCGCTATACCAGCTGCGAACAATGATGTTCGAGCACATTGGCAACATTGTTCTTGGCATTGACTGGCAACATTCACTTGCCTTTCAACCAGTTTAATAGTATAACTAGCAAGAATTAATAGTTCATCGGAAATAGAATGAACATGTATCTACCGTGATTTGTTCAATTCTTCGTTTAAAATCCACACCAATAGATGTCCTGCTTTGTATTGTGATGCAGTTTCAGTTTATTGAAAGCGGTTGACATTTCGGATTCTGGCCCGAGAAAGCATACGTGCGAGAGGTGTACATATGTTTGTTAAAAAACGATGATTTTCGACACTTCTGTACCCTTGAAGTTTGAACATTTATTCAGAAATATTCTGGTTAGTACTATTCTTTGTACCTTTTCAGTGCCTCTTCCGTTTGTGTAATGGTATCGCTCGAGTTGAAATGGAAATGCGTGGAAATTTACCTTCATTGATGTTTACTTTCGGAATATCAAAAGCTTAGTAAAAGTATCACTGACTTAGTTTAACGGGTGCATCATCTCACAAGTTCAATGAAATATTGTGTACAAACGAAACATGTTTCGATTAGTTTTGTAACATAAATCTCTTCTGCAGCGAGTGAGAGTGCGTGCTGATGATGACCTAGCATTACGCAGCGCATTGCTCTATTATTATGCTCCGTAATTCAGATCAGTTCCTTCTCCTTTCAGCACGATGTTCCACAAGGTCCATCTTTCGGGTCATCCGCACCCGCCTTTTATCTTCTCGCTCATTTGCCCTTCCTCTGTTCTCCTTCCCCTTCGCTCTCACTCCTCCCTTCTTGGCTCCCTCTTTCAACACCATTCGGACTCTGAGAACATTGAAGATTAGCAGCAGCTGAGAATGTAACCAAGAGCTCTTCGTTTATTGATTTTGGCCCAATGCGGTTTTGCTGTAAAACGGTAATCGATAGCAACAAAAATTTACGGTACCAACGTATCGCTTTGTTTGGGGCTGTGATACGCGATTCGCTCGTCGATTGTAGATGCGCTGCGGTCGCCGGAGCTGTCGCGTATTGTTTGCAGCTCTGGTGAAACTGGCCTGTCCGTGCGAATAGTAACCGTGCGGCGAAGCAGTGTCGTGTTTACTGGCGGGTCAAGCATATATGACAAAGATTTCATGTGATCACGTTACTGTCACCGCGAAGCTGAACTGGCGCAAATGGTCGGAACATACGGACACCGAGAGGTCAAACAGTGAAACAATATAATCTCTAAGATTTTCGATGGGAGAATTATAAAAAAAAATCAGAAATATACTCGTAAATAATACAAATGATACTTTCAAGTACAAAATATACTCGTATATTCACTATGATCCTCTCCATAATGTTGCAGGAAATCCTTCACAGAAACTTTCCGTTTCGTACTGTGCAAATATACGTCATTATGAAATGAAATTAAATTGAAAGCAAATATTGAATCTCTGAATACGATGTCGGTAAATTTGAACACACACAAACGAACTTCATTTTTAAAGGCTTTACTAACATTCTTTTAAAAACCTTTAAACATAACAAAATTTCAATTACGTTGTTTGATATTACGTTATTCAATATTCAACATTCCATTTACTTTCATTACAAAACTGTATATTGACTTCATAAATGTAAAATATTAATTCCATAGTAATTAAATTTGCTGTTGTTGTATTTTTCTAATTCCAAAATCCAATATTATTAAAACGTTAATTAAATCGATCAAAATCAGTAAGAAAAATACATCCTAATTGTGGAAAACTACTTATGTAATTAATTACTTCACGCCTCTATACTGCACTTAGTGAGCCTTACAGCCTTGAATTTCTCGTTAGGTAATGAAGCATAAACAAAGCAATGAAGATACCATTTTGAATTTTCTGTATTAATTCGACCAAAAAATAGTATCAACATCGTAAGAAAATGTAATGAAACATTTATTTTAAGGAAAATAGTTTTTTCACAATATATCTCAGAACTCGGGAAATTCTGGATACAACTACTTTCTAGCTTCAACTTTTTGTAATTGTTTTGTAGATTGGAGGATCGTAACTTTCAACAAGAAATATAACACAACTTTTGATGAAATACTTCAATAAATCGCTACACGGAGGCAACAATTAAGTTTAGACTAAAATGTTTGTGTTTAGGGTCAACATTTTTAATGTTTAGACTCATTTGTAAGATAGTGACGCTTGTGAAGTGAGGAAATTTTAAAAGATATATGAGAAGGTATTCAATCATTCTAGATGAACGTTAAGACATTCTAAATGTGTGTTGCTCCAGATTGTTCAATTCACTGTTAGCTGCCAGAGTAATGCATTTTACCCATTAACCAGACCTGCAAAACGCCTGCTCCCGCGGGCATTCTACACTTGAGAGCCGATCGCCTGCCAGTGGCAGCGCCGAAAGTGCAAGTAGTGAGGAGTAGGAAGCTTTGCGGGGAGGGAGAAGTCTGACGTAGCACGACGCGGCGCGTAGATTGAATGCCTGGGCGTCTAATAATGATCCATGCTTCAAAATTAAATGCCCATTTGTTTAAATGGATTATGTCTAGTATTTCAAGTTACCTGGGTCATAATTCACTGTTTACGTTCTGTGCACTGCTGTATATCCACCTTTGTATCCACCAATATATGTATTTTCATTTTATATTTTTTTAAAGAAAATAACATGCTCATTGTGACTCTTACGCATTATTTTAAGCAATAGCTTTAAAATATATGCTTATATACAAGAAAAAATTATTATTTAATTCTAACACAAAATTGCAATTTAATAACTTATTGTTCACCAGGAATGTTATAATCTTCAAATCATAGAAAAATGAACAAAATCATGAGAGCAATCTCTCACATCAATATTGACATAAAAATAGAATATGTGGCAATTCCAAGAAGGGTAATGTTTAATACCACATTTGGGACCATTTTTCCCCATTATGAAATTGAATAAAACAGATCAACGAGCAAAATTCTGTGACTATATGTTACGGACAATCATAAGATAATCATGGGTATTGGTTAAATAGAATGCAAAGGGCTTTATATTTTTATATACGATCTCGTAAACGACTCTACACTCTTGTCAGAAATTAGAACAGAAAATAATCATGATAATGTTTTTGAAGAACAATATGTTTTTGCTTTGAGAGAACCGTCTTATTCAATTAAACATATTTAATAAAATAGTTTTATTGCTATCATCAAACAAAAACAATTCAGTATCAAATTGTGTGTTTAGCACAACACTAAATTTCCGATTACATCGTAGCAAAGCGAATTACATTGTAAACCCTACAAGCAATTATAATACTTGGTGTTGAAATCTATATGTGTAATTCGTTGTAGTTTTATATTTCGCCCTGTCATATACCGAGGACAAACATTTGCAACATAATACAAAAGACAATATTACTTGAACTGTATATGACCATCATGTTTTTGCCGATTGCTCTTTAAATTTTGGAACTGCGCATTCTGATTGGTGGTCCCCACTCCTAGATTGGGTCTCATCCCCACCCTTCATCGATTTTCTCATTTGCACCCGAGTTGCCCGCACGCAGCTCCTGAGGTCAGTGAAAGTTCAAAATGCTGTGCAGGTCTGCCATTAACTCTTTAACGGAATCTGTAGGTATGCATACCATTAACTCCATGTTATCTATTTATTGGTTATTTAGTGTTTCCGGGCGCATCAACGGCTAAGGACATTACTCCCGTAGGTGTAGTGCATGTTTTCCCACCACTGGGGAACCGACTCAGCTGGAACAAACTCTAAACTTTCCACTGATCTCCGCTGACATGCATGGTAGTGTAGTGCACACACATGTAACTGCCTGCAAGTGGTGAAGAGAGGACAAGGAAGAGGAAGGAACGATGGTGCGCGGTCGGTCGCGCGTTTGTTAGGGTACTGCTGCAGCATTCTCCTGAGTGTCGATCGAAGAATCCAACCGAAAACTACCGAGCAAAGCAGTCGGCCGCTAGAATTCTTCTCCAGACAGCGGGTGAAATCAATGTAGCTATTAGCTAGTGTCGAAAATCCTGCCATGTACCGCCGGAACTTGAACCAAAGGATCTCGCGGTGAGAGGCACTGCACTGCCGGACAAACATCACTTGATGTCCTGATCCACTGACCAGCTCACAGATGTGAGCAATAGCGTAACTTGTCCGGAATGGTCCAGATAAACAATTGCTCACCTTATTAGCTTAACCCGGCCGTCGTCGCCGTCTCGTGGTGGGAGGTAGAACTCGTTAAACGTCGATGGCAATAACGATAGTATTCAATAGTGCCGTACTATCAAAACTATCGATACTTCTGAATTCTATCGAATAATATCGGAATCATTTTTATTAAAATGTATACATTTAGATAATTCATTTTTAATTACAAATATTCCAGTAGGATGACTAATCTTTTATTTTATCTCTCATTAAATTTGAATACGTAGAGATCAATTGTTCAAACACTAGTTTCGACTTTATTTGTATTTTCTTAGAAAGACAAAGACAGACAAAATTCACGTTCACGACGAGCGTGGAAGAGCGTGAATGGTTTGAGTAAATACGACAATAGCCTTTATGCGCGGACACGTTTCCCAACAGGTTATAAGTTGGCAATATTTAATTGTTTCAAGTAGTATAGAGGTAATTGCCACATTTATTTCGAGGTGACGACACTCAAAGTCAAGAGAATGACAATACCATATACATTTTAAAATTTTTTGCATTTATGACCGAGAATTTATTGGAAAATTTGGTAAAATGATAGTTAAATTAATATTTTTATTATAGTATTATTATACCACAATATTAGTGTGTTATACTCCGCCGCCGATCGGCGAGTGAATACGAGAACTGGAAAGAAGGGATGAGGTAGAACGAGGGGTGAGACCTGCTGTGGACGGGGTGAGAGGTCATCAGGGGGTTAAGTGGAGGAGAGGAGCGAAGATTACGAGGGTTGGAGGGGAGCGAGGCAATGAAAGACGACTACGGGGTGAATGAGAAAGAGGTCAAGAGAGAGGGAGCATACTGATGAAGGAGCGAGGAGGTCAGAGAGGGAAGGCTGGTGAAAGGGGAGGACGGTGTGAAAGTGATGTGGGAATGAGAATGTGAGTGCGAGAGGCAAGTTAGTGAATAGGAAGAAGAAAATGAAAGAAAGATTGATTAGTGTTTCCAGGCGCGTCGATTGCAAGGTCTTTATTCTCGTAAGTATTGAAAATACATTTCTCTACGACTGCTCCAGAATGTATACATTTCTGCACATTATCGGATGCAGTAATGATGCCGATTCCACAAGCCGTGCGAGAATATTATTCTCACACGGCTGTCGCGACCAATCACATTCGTCTTAGTTCATTACACCACGACAGAGGGTTCTCGCAGTCGCCTACAGAGGCGCTGCGTGCTCTGCCGCGGCTGGTCGCAACTGTCCTTAAGTGAGCCACGAAATAGTATGCGAGTTGGTGTTGAGGTTAAGGCGCCCATTGGATATTTTTAAAATATCAATTTTAAAGTCGTAGAGAAAGTATAGTCTTATACTCGCGTAGAATGGCTATTGTTCACGTCGTTGAAATTCCGACACTCGCTCCTACGTCGCTCGTGTCGTAAACATCAACTCGTGAAAAATAGCTATCATTCTACGCTCGTTGAAGAATATACTATTATCACAGGAGGTGGTGCTGATCTTCCCCTGCTGCAAATGGTGCGTTTTGGATACCCACCTGCACGTTGGCTTGCGAGTTTTTCCCTGATCAGGTATTTCCACCAACGGGGCACCACCCCATCCATTAAAAGCTCTAAGCTCCAGACAAATGGTGTAGTGTTGTGATATAGCGCGCACGCATGTGTGTGTGTGTATGTATGTATGCGTGTAAGGGCTGAGGATAGAACAAAGAAGAGGAAACAAAGAGTGCGCGCGGTCCGTGCTCATTTGTTTGGATGCTGTTGGAGCATTCACCTGGTCTGGAGCAGAGAAACCACGGAAAACTGCCGATCAGCGCAGCCGACCGCTGGAGGGTAAACAGGCGAGTAAGAGAAATTGACTTGCTGAATGGGGACTACAGTATAGTGCGATTTTTATAACTTTGCCCCTCAAGCCCTTATGGCCACGATGGAATATCACACGGCATATCACGTCTTTCTCCGTCATGCCGCTAGATGTCGCATGATGGCAATCACTGCTTGATACAGTAGCGATCACGCGATATCTAGCGGCACGATTGAGAAAGACGCGAAATACCGTGACATATTCCATCGTGAGGACGGGTCTTGAGGAGAAAAGTTATAAAAATCGCACTGTAGGAGGTTGAGACATGCAAGTGGACAAGTGGGAGAGAAGGTAGAGATGGTGAAAGAGGAGACGTAGTGAGAGGGGACGTGTGTTGCGGGCCGATAGAGAGAGAGGTAAGAGGATGCGCAAGCCGAGACAAAGAGCCCCGCGCGGCCCACATCCGGAGCGGTCGCCGTTAGATTCGGATCTGAAACGGCCCGACCGACGACGCGTCGCCCCCACCATCGCCTTTCGCTGTTTTCTCGATGTTGGCGTCCTCTCGGCAACCGGCAACGTTTTCCACGATTATTTCTTCCTGAACGTCGCTCTAACTTTCCTTCCGCCTCTGGCCGCGCCTCAAGCCGCCTCAGTTCCGCGTTGACGCCGGGCTGTCGTTTTATCTCAACGACCGTTGCCTTTTAGCCTGTTTCCCACTGCTTCCTCAGGTAATACAATAACCGTTTCAGATTTTCTCAAGATCTTTTCATATAATACCACGAGTGTACTAAATTTGTTCTTATAATTATAGTGGACGACCGACATTTAATAAGACTATTCCTCGAGTAAAATTAGAGCCAACATTTTTATAATGTGACAAATATTAATTATAAACTGGTGGTGCTAAAACAGAACGCACTTTCTCTTCTTTAGTAATAATTATCTAATACTATTTATACCATAATTTCTCTCCGAATTAATATATCTCAGTCGTAATTTGTTTGTAAAACTCATTTGAAATCGTAGAAAATTTGGTGCGAAAATTAAATATTTTCAAGCAATAGATTTTTTATTCAAAACTTTAAATGAAATATATTTCTGGCATTGAATTCATTGTATAAGGTATGTAGTGTATTCAGGAACATATCCGATGATTTTTTTTCCGGCGTATAATATTCTGCGTAAGCAGTAAACGAGAAAGTTAAGTAATTACAAGTTAATAAATAATACAATACTGATAACATTCACAAACAAATGCAAATAGATCGAAAAATATATAATGGTAGTTATTAAAAACTATGGTATTATAATATTGTATAAATATATAAAAGTTTTAGTTTGCATTACCGCGAACGAAAGACAAGCGTCGTTATAGCCTTCTGTTATCAGTGCGACGTTACAACAAAGGGTTAAAACGAGCAATAATGACCGCTAATTCGTATGGCATACACATTTTGCCAATTATCATTGTTGATACCACAAGAAAATGAAAATGAATAGAAAAATATAATAATTAAAAATAATATGTAAATGCAAAACGGATCGATCGCTTTACTCTCCGTTTGAAACGAGAGAAAACCAAAATAGTATATCGTTTTCTTTGTTTATTGAGTAGACTTACACATGACGTACTCCATGACATACACGAGTTCCGTATTCCTGGCGTAGATGAATAGCGGAGGGCAGTAGGATCGAACTTAGTACAGTTATCCTAAACATGTGAACAATGTCCGTCGAACTATTTAACTATTCATTACACAATAAATACAACAATATCTGGAAGAATACACCAGTACAAATTAAATCATCTAAAGATAAGTAAATCTTGGTATAATTGTAATTGTTTTAGTACAACAAAGTTAATTGCAAAAGATAAAAGACAAAAAACCATGCCACCTCAGCACGCTATAGAGCGACTGTTTTAAGAAAGGACCGTTTTGACAACTAGTGCTGGCAACATAAATGAAGGTTCTGTGGTTGTTGGGTCTTTGAGCCCATTTGACTCTCCTTCCTTCTTCATTAGTTTCATTTGCAGTTGGCTAACTTGTGAATGGCTTCGACGCTTCCGTTTGTGATGTCGTCGTCCAACGACAATATAGTGCGCCACGTGCAGCAATTCAAATTAGAAGTTCAGTGCTATAACGCTCATCTGTACAAAATATTTTTTTTACAAACATTACATTAAATTTAATTTTTGTGTGATAAGTTTTATGTTTATTTTAAAACCTAGTCTTGAATGCGTACTGGGGCGCGTGTTTTCTGCTCCTGGGGGAGAGTAATGAACTACGTGGATGGGCGATTATGTCGTGGCACTCGTGCCACGGACTCCCACTCGTGGCATCGACCTTGACACACTGGTTCTATACCCTCGTCGCCTGAGTTCCACAACTCCACTGCCAGCGACCCAGAAGGGGCAGAGCACTGGAGGGGGATGGAAGGGGTTGGCGCAGTGCTGCTGCCAGGCGGCGTCGGTGGCAGGCAGCGGAAAAGGACGTCGTCACAGGGAATCCGGAGATTGCGGCATTGCTGCCGGGAGATAGCCGCGCCCCGCCACTCGCGCCTCCGCCCGCTCCCCGCCCCACATCCGCCGCCGGCCGCCACAGGCGCCACTGACGTACCGGCTGAGGTGGCTCAGGGTATCAGTTGATTTCGCTGCAGTTCTTCTGACGGGGAAGCCCTCCCGTCGGTGGCAGGAATCTGACATTAGCTTGTCAGCTATGTCGAATTCAGCTGCTGTCTGGAGGAGAATTCTAGTGGCCGACTGCTTTGATCGGTAGTTTAGCGTGGTTTTTTTTTATCAAACTAGGCGAATGACGGAGAAGTAGCCTCACAAACTGCCACGAACCGCGCGCGATCTTTCTTGTCCTAACCTCAACCCTCACACACTTACACTAACATGTACTACCACACATGTCGGAAAATGGATCGGGGAGCTTAGAGCTTGTCCCGGCTGGGGCGGTGCCTCGTGGTGGGAGATATCTGGTTGAGGCGAACCCTGCCGGCGCGGCGGTAGATCGCACCGGATCTTGTCATCTAGCGGGGAAGATCACAGCCACGTTCCGAGCAAAAAACATGCTCTACAATTACTGACCTAATGACTTTACCAGTTAACGCGCGCCGAATCACTAGTAATTAATCAACAATCATACACCATCGCCACTTTGGCCTCCGCCTAGGGATGGCAAAAAGCATGATTAAAATAAATTTCCAGTTACTAGTATTTTATTTGTGGATTTACGCAATCAACGAGGCAAATCGTTACGCTGTGGTGGTACGTGGTAATATCGTTAAGCTGCAATTTGAAACTTTACTATATAAAACTTTCATTAAGATAAACATTGAAGTTAAGATGACAATCAAAATTAAGGTACCCTATATGTTGTGATTGCAGGATCAGGTTTAGTCAACCACACAAATCTAATAATACATTTAATGTTTCCACATTATACAACTCAACAAAATACAACCAAAACGTTTTCGGGAAGCGTCCTTGCCCCAATGTTAAACTGATAAGCCGGCTTCACAGGTAGCCAACTGCTGCTGATAACGGCTGTAATCTCGGGGCGGGGGGGTGGCCCGCCGGGGCCGCTCTAGTAGCAGCCGCGCGACCCTTGACAAGACTGGAGCAATAGCCTGCGGGGAGGCACCGCCTGAATGTCCCACGTTCCGCCCAGGAGCCGTATCTCCTGTGACGATACTCCTCGGCACTCGTCCACGTATGGCCGCGTTGGTAGAGAGTTCCCTGCGTGACTAGCGCCGCGTCGCTGCTGACGCGGGGTTTTATCCCCCGCCCCTGGTGAGGGGAAGGGAAGGGGTTGTGCCCCTCCACTAGCGGAGCGGTGGAACGGCACCCCAGCTCCTCTCTAATTGTGGGGAAACCACACTATATTGGCGTGTTTTGTATCATGTTAGAACCATGACATTTTAACTTCGAAAGTTTCATCATCATTCATTTAAATATCGATATTCGATATTTTTAAACATCGATTTTTAATCGATGTTTCATCAAAATTGAAAACCTTTTGGTGATAATCGCAGAATCGATGAACCGATGTTTTGCTGAACTTTGACATCTCTGCCCCTGCTTCGACCAAGCCGCCTCCACCACCTGCCCTTTGGCAGAGGGTGCGACCCGCCTCCCCTACTGCGAACGGCTGACGGTTTCCTGCGCGAATCTGCGACTTTTCATGAATATACAATATAGATTTCCTGGAACCCCGCCGCTGCCGGCTTTCGCGATCGTATTTGCATACAGAAATGAACGTGGATTGGAGAAACTGCCTTAGAGTGAATGTTTTGGGGTAAAATAGCGATTTGGGTGAAGTGTTTTGCCTGGTCAAATAACATTTTTATGAAATAAAGTTCGTTGGCAACATTCTGGTTGAAATCGTTTCGTCCTGTTTAGTTCAGAAGGAATAGAGTTTTTGCTCAATTTCATGCTATTTGTTGGTATTATATTAATCAGAACAAAGGAATTTCACGCTGTTTTCTCTCAACTATAAAAGTACTACTGATTGTCTATATGAAACATAAAATTTTATTATATTACACGAATATACAAACAATGTACAGGTACAGAATATACCATCAATAGAACTGAAAATTGTAACTCCTAAACCAGTGACTGAGCGAAAAAGTCAACAAAACGAAATACTTTCACTGCACAACTATCTCCTGATATAGGATATGCAAACTGATAGTTTATTTTTTTTCATTTGTTTAATTACGAGGTTTCTTGGCGGTTGGTTCTCTTTACAAGTGTTTTACCTTACACGCCACTTCTAAAACAGTCACAGCATGACTACTACTTCCCCATTGACAAATTTTAGTGTGCCTGAAGAGAAACAAAAAAACCGTACGAAAGCTTGACGAGGAAAACATCAACTATCATGTTATGTAAATTAAATCATATTTTTCTGTGAAAGCAAATTTGATTCGAGGAATTGTAGTAAGTTAATTTAGTTTCATATATCAAACGGATTGGAGTCTACATTTAGTGAAATTATTCCTTGCAGTTGAAAAATAAAATATGAAAGAAGATATTTCACATTTGAAAAGTGATAAGAATGTACAAATACTTGCTTGCTTTGCGCTTTTTTGAACTAGGGTTGCAAGATGTTCACTATTTGAGTGAACTGTTCCCTATTTCTATTTTTATTTCACTAATTTCAGAATGGAAGTAGTGAACATGTAAAACGATCTTATCGAATAACGAAAAAACAACAACTTATTGTATGAGTGAAGTTAGTAGTTAAGTACACAGAGAATTTTATTTGAAGATTTGAACTAAAGTGTAAAACATAGCTTTCGCATAAAATGGAATAAAAGTTCAACTTCACACTTGGCTCCGTTTTTAAATAATAAAGAGAATGAAACATTATTATTACAACATCCTCTCCTCCTCTTCCTCCTCCTCCCTCCCCAGTTCACTTATTCGCTATATATCTATTGTAACTTTACATTAATTTAACGGCTTTTTAGAATCGGTTTAGAGTTTGAATAAATGCTTGGAGGATGTTCTATTATTATCAAAATTATTTTCTTTTTAATGACCCATGCACAGGGTAAAACACTACGCTTAGTTTTAAACTCTGTAATCAGCTTAACTGAGGCATCAAGCTCATTGCTATTTGTATATAAAATAGTATATCATTTAGTACGCTGTAAAAGCGTTTTAGGACGATTTTCTGCTTTATTAACGATAATATTATATGTCGTTTCTCGGAATTGTCCGTTCTACAAATTTTACAGGCACTCGAACGTTCCCCGCACCTCACTAGAATTGTCTCATCAAAAATCAAGACCACGGGAAGCAGCACGTAGCCTCCCCCGAACAAGGAGACGTGGTTGCCCATGGAATAATAAACAGTCGAGAAATGCAACGGCGAGCAGCAACATGGAAGTATGTACATTCAACGCAGCGTCTCGAGGGACCCCTACCAGGACCGAGATTTAACGAGTCGTTGTTTATTCCTTGACGTGGAGCGCACCGTCCGGGCCGCTGTCCCGGCTGGGAAGCGTCAATATTCAGGGCGGTTGCGAGAGCGGCGTCGCGCCCGCAGAGGGGACGGCGCACGCGACGACGGGGGCGGGGCGAGGTGGGGAAGAGGAGGGAGGGCGGAGGGGAAGGTGTGGGGGATAGGAGGGAGGGAAGCGGCGGATTGGAGGGACGGGGCGGGCCTGGGCGTGGCGGAGCGGGCAGGACGGGGTTGTGGCGGGCCAGGGTGGGCGGGCAGGGCGTTGCGGGGCGGGGCGGGCCAGGGTGGGCGGGCAGGGCATGGCGGGCGGGGCGGGGCGGGACGGAGGGCGTGGCGGAGCGGAGTAGGGCGTGGAGCAGCGGGGTAGGGCGGGGTGGAGTATGACAGAGCGGGGCGGGGCGGGAAAGGACGGATAGAGCAGGACGGCGGGGGCTGGCGAGGCGGAGCAGCGCGTGGCGAAGCAGGGCGAGGGCCGGGTGGAGCGGTGGAGTGGCGGGTTGAAGAGGCCTCAGGCGGGGAATGGGGGGGCGCGGAGAAACCGTTCAGGAACAAGCGGACGGGAGAAGCGAGATGGCAAGAAGCGGGTTGGTGAAGCGAGGTCGATAAAAGCGGAACGGGAAGTGGCGAGGTGGGTAAAGCGAGAAACGGGTCGGGAGAAGCGCAACGGGAGAAGGGGTCGATAGAAGCGGAACGGGAATGAGCGTGGTGGGAGAAACAGAAGCGGGTTCAGAGATGCTGGACAGGAAGTACGAGATGGAGGAACGAGGAGCGGGACGGAAGTAGTGAGGTGGCAGACACGAGAGAAACGGGACGGACGAACTGAGTGGGGGAAAGCGAGGGATGAAGGGGTCGGTCAGACGCAGATCGGGAACGGAAGACGCAGAAGGAAGTGGGCGAGACGCAGATGCTCAGGGCCGGGCAGGAAGAGAGGAGCGGAGTAGTGGCGGGTAAGTCGGGCCAAGCGGGAGAGTAGTAATGAAGTAGGAAAAGTGGAGCAAGAGGAAGGGTGTGTTAGGGAGGAACAGTGAATCTATGTACCTCTCTACTGGAGAGGTTTGAACACTTAAAGCGAAAGAAGCCTAATAACTGAAGTTTATTTATCAGTGCACTTACGTAAAAAACGAACAACAAAGTTAGTATTATAAAGGCCGATTACGATCATGAATATTGCAAAAAAAAGTTAGAGAAAAGTAAATCTCAAATATTCAAATTGAAGACAATAAAAGATTGTGGGCAGAAGATTTGTAAGAAATCAGAATGACGAGATGACCTTATCTCCGAACTTCAGTCTTATTTGTAGAAGAAAAGAAGAAAAGAATGCAAATGTTTCCATATTTTGTACAGTGAAGTGGTAAATTCTTGCGAGACTCAAAAGTTCTAAAGAAAATGAAAGAAGAGAGAGGGTCGCAAACTGGAAATGTGTTAAAGTGCGCAGTGTCGTCACAAGAACGAAAGAAGAAGTGTACGGGCCTCATCTCGAAAAGGTTACATCAAAATGAATAAGGAAAGAAATGAGAAGTCTGGAAAATGGAAAGTATGGAATGAAAGGAATCAGAAATGAGGACAGTAACGCTTATGAAATATGAGATTATGAGACAGGGAATGAGAGTTACAAACTGGAATATATGACTGAAATACAGGTTCAGAAATATAAGCATACTACATGTGTAGCTTAAAATAAAAGTTTTATAAAATGTGTTCACACACGTAAACGAAAGAAAAGTCACGTCTGATGGCTTTCAGGTTTGTAACGGGATTAAATGGTGTTGCCACAAGTATTCGATTTAATGATACGAGAGTAAGTTAATAAATACCTGCATTTTCGTCAAAATCGTCTGAAGTTAACTATAGTTATGTGCACCTATCCAGCCGTAAGATGACTTGGTTCAGTTTTCTTGGTTGGTAAATTACAGATTAATCACCTAGTGTTCACTTCAGTAGATGCAGCAGAAATGACTGCAAAACTTTGTCTCAAATAACAAGAACAAGCTTTCACAATTTGTTACTTGAGATCTGAATGCGAACTAAATGTCGAGATCCTCAGAATTTCAGGACAATGTGGATGTAATGGCTTCTCCTTGGTGAGAAATGGCAAGAAGTCACAGTCCCATCCCTAGTGAACCCAATACTGGGCGAGTCCGTGCCTTGATTATAGTAACTGATGAATGATTATTAATGAATTAAATCGAAAGACGGTTCCTTTGTTGAAAGACAACGCACATTCACATATCGTCAAGCTCTTCTCCAAACGAGTATTCGAGGTGTCAGAGCACCGTCGATGTGGGTGGGAATTTTCAAGTCTACATAACATTTCATTATACATATATTAGGATTGCCTTAACTTTTTTTATATAATCTTTTCCAAAGGTCTCGTGAATATAAAAAAAATAAGATTGATGTGCATCAAAAGCCTCGGTGATAACAAAAATTATGTGCCTTTAGTGATTTACGTTCTAAAACGTTTTATGTATTAAATGAAAAAAATAACACTATATCATAAGAAACAATACTTTCCCTTGTCAATATTTTACTCAATTTTTAATTTTAAATATTATCCAAATGATTACCAATTGCTTTGAAGTTATCATTTTTAGTGTCTTATTTTTCATCAATTAAAGTTAAAAAATAATTTTTTGATCAAATTACACAAAAAGACAATTTATATTCGTTTATAAATTTTATTTTCTTGATAAATAATTAGGTTTTCATGAACATTTACTGTATGGTAACTCTTAAAGGTCAAGTCGACTGTATTAGTATGTAGAAGCTTGAATTTTAAAATATTTTTTATAACGAAGTTTGAAATACTGTTAAATGAAACATAATGACACAAAATATTTTTTGTTCAATTTTGAAAACAAGTATAGTTTCTAGAAACATTTCTAGAACTCTTATTAGCTCTGTAGGATATCGAATATTTCTTTGATATCCAAGACCATGTACAATATACTGTTGTTGCTCAGATCAAAGGCCCAAATTAATCCGAAAACCCACATTTAAAACTTTAAATTGGATAGAAATTAATAGAAATAATTTTCATCAATTAAGTTTCATTATTTCATCAATTAATAGGCTGTATCGAAAAGAATATAATAAATGCTTAGTGCAAAAAAGTTAGTTTTCCAAGCAAGAGGCAACATCGGCACCCAGACGAACCGTTTTTAAATGGGTTTAGGGGCGCCACAACCCCATAAACACCCCATTTTTCGGCCTTTTTTCACTACAGTACATAAGGAAAAGGTGTGAAGAGCGCAGGAAAGGGGAGCGGGAGCAACCCGCGCAGCGCGCCCCGCGACCTGCGCTCGCCCAGCGCCAGCGGCGAGGTCGACACCTGCAGGCGCCGCCGCGGGCAACCCCGCGCTGCTTCCGGCGGCAGCGCCGTCGCGGATGGAGGTGCACCACGTCACATCCGGCGGGCCGGCGCCGCCTCCCCCGGCCCCCGCCCCCGCCCCCGCGCCCCGGGCGCCGATGCAGCCCGGCGGAGATGGGCTCCGCAGCCAGTCGCCTTCGATTTCCATGCCAGGCCCCATTTCCGCCGACGCCCCGCACCACTCTGCTCCGCCCCGCTCCTCGCCCCTTCCCGTCCCGCCCGCCCAACACCTCCGCCAAGCCCCCTCTTGCCCCGCCCCTCCTCCGCCCCGCCCCTGCTCTGCCCCGCCCCCCGCTCCGCTCCATCCGCCTCGACAACCCGCCCGTCCCGCCCCTCCGCTCCTCACCACCCTCCTCCACCCCGCCCCGCCCTGCCTCTCTCTCCCCCGCCCCAAAGAAAATTTCATCCGACAATGTTTTTCCACCTCGCCACGAGCCGGGATGCGCCCCGCCGGAAATGACTTCCGTTTTCGAAAGAGAAGAAAAATACCGGAACATTGCCGAGTGCAGCGGAAATCTGATGGGCGTTATTTCTTTTCCAAATATATAACGTCTGTGTGATGTTTGTCTGTGTTACCTTTCCCATCCCCCGAAAAGAGCTACCCGCTGCGTAACGTAATCCGCAGGGTGCTAACTATCCTCCTAGAGATAATTACAATTCATCAGAACTCTCCATGAGAAATTTAAAGCGGACAAAGGAACTGGCGGTAGAAAATTTTTCAAGATTTTTCGTTTGCCTCCTCATTCTATCATTTTCATTGTGATTATTATTCAACATTCCGTTTTACGTCAGCCTCGAATCTTAAAATATGAGTCTGGGATGCCAGGCGTAATAATTTAAACGGTAGCTCCAGAATAAACGGCTTAAACACACGGCTCATCAGAAAGCCGATTCGGGAGCCAAGAGCCATCCGCAGTGGCCGGAGCGGATGGCGGGAGCTGCACCGGGAGCAAGCGAAGCCTGGGGGAGGGTGTCGAGCTAGGGGGAGGAAATGTACAAGCGATAAGGCGGATTTTCAGTTTCACGGCCAGGTGTCGTAGCAAAATCTGTTTGAAATGGGAAGAGGAAACAAGCTGTTCTCGGAGCGTAAAACGGCAGCGTGCACTGACCGATGAATTTCTCATACCCTGGCGTTGACACTTGAATTTTTCATTGTGCTCCCCTTCGACTGTCGCCGCCCGGGAGCAAAGTAGTCTTGGCGCCACAGAGCCAAGGCTTAATATATGTACCTCATCGAGGCCAAATGCGCCATGGCTCAGTACATATAACGGGAAACAAGGAGAAATGTGTGCACAGAAGGAGATAAACCAGAAATCTGAGTAATGAAAAGGCCAATAGTTAGAATTGAGGTTGATTCACTGCAAAGTTACCGCACGCGCCGCCGATGATCACCACTAGCTTATAAATATAATAATCAGGAAGAATGAGAATCCGAAGAAAGTAGATTAGATAGTATGTAATTTATTAAAGAAGTTGTATAATGAATACATCCTCGTACAATCTTACAAAATATTATATAACAATTGCCTTGAAGAGATTAACAGCCTGTGCGCAAAACTGTGCTTTACACCATTTTCAAATAACTCAAGTTTTATACGTCATGAAAAATGCATGTAGTGCGTAGAATTAATATTACTACAAAATCATCGCACATAATTCTTAGCGCCTACAAATGTTCCACAAGAGTTCATCCATAAGAACGATAGTTTAGAAGATATTTTTTCAATCGCACAAGTGTATTGAGGAAAGCTGCATTCAAAAATTAATTGTTCCGAGTTATTTTTAATCCGTATTGATAAGCACAGGAGAACTTTTCTCTCTAATATTTTTTCTCATCAGGAACAAAATTAGAGAACAAAGTGAAGTAGCCAAATACATTTTCAGTCAGTGATACCGTAGCAATTTGGTCAAGAATCGTGAATATTCATTTAGATCAAAGTACAATTGAAATATTTTTTAAAATTAAAAAGTACAGCTGAGTAGTAGTAAATAATGTAGTACTGACCGAATACTTTGATATTTCAAAAATGCCCACATACTCGCTGATGTCCTTCCAGAAGGATGTCAAAATACACGGCTCGAAAAATTAAATCGTCATAACATCTGTTTTACAAAACAATTGTTTTAAAATGAGTTTTTGTAGGCATGTTTCTGCGGAAGTTTTCTCACTGCATAAAGAAACACACTTTTTATTCTCGCCCATCTGTTCTCAGATGAACTGGACGATCCACGCTGAAAATTACTGTTCTACAATGACGGTTCTTAACCACATAAATTCATTTTACTAAACCACTTAGTTATCCAATTTAAATACTACGATTCGACATCCACAACGCCATCAATACGATCTATACGAGATTCAAAACGTAACCGAATAATGGCCAATTTGTAATGGAATTTACACATATCCTTCTGGAAGGACGTCACCTTTATCTGAGTTAATGACATGTTGCTGTGATACATTTACATCATTCAGGCTGTTAAAGTAAAACCAAAAACATCGAAGTTATACTTATCACGAATTGTGGATTCCTGATTTCATTTCGCACTTGAAACATATTTGTGTTGTTTTCGTTTTTCAACGCCGCGTAAAATATGAAAGGTAGTTACAGACCAATGTTTGCCTTTTAACACTGATACATAAAAAATGGAAATTTATTATTACCGAATATCGCAATAACAGCCCTTTAGAAAGCTGTGCAAAAGATATTTATAAATTGTATCTAAAGAATGTGTGTGCCATGTTCGAATCGATATTTTATACATTCAGATGTAAATGTGACACAAATATTCAAAAAAATGGAAAAAATGAGAAAAGTAGAGTTTTCTGTCTTTTCTTTCAACTTATTGACACAGCTTTCTAACCCTACTTCCGTAATTTGTTTAATTTCAAAACCAGGAAATGTTGATTCTTTGACTGTAATACAACCTGGAATGTTGCTTGATGCAGCTCCTCTTTGCCATGTTCAAGTCTCAGATTTTTTTTAAATAAAGGCACTTAAACTTCCAGTCATTATTGGAATTAGAAAATACGAAAGAAAAAAAACAAGTAGACTTTCATCATATGTAGTTTACGTCTCGAATTTTAAGCGTTGAAATGTAAAAAGCATACATTTCAACTACACCACTACATCGACTTTCTCTTCACTACTGCTTTTTTAATGTTAATTAAGCGGCATCATCATCCCTCTCGTATACATTTTCCTTCATTTATCTTCACCAATTCAAGATTCTCTACGTATTCAATCTCGTTCCCCAAAAACATGACTTTCCATTGCATCTCTCTTCGTGACAAGTATGCACTTGTATTAAATATATTTAAAATATTATTTCAGTTAGTTAAACGTAACGTAGAGTGTGATAACTGATTACAACAATTGTTATGTATTGAGATTATGTCAGTGTAATGAAGTGATCCATGTCATCTCAATGACATTTAATCACTTAATTTATAAAATGAATAGAAAATACGTCAGTAAGTTCGGCTGGTGAGGAGAAAACGAGATGAAGTGTGACATTTCAATGATATATATAAATATATAAAATAATATTTTATATTAAAGTGTGTTTAATGTAGATCTATATTATATTTAATAATGACACATTATAATAATATAACAAAGGGTATTGGGTGTTGCAGTGGCAAAGATGACAGCACAGCATCGAAGTATTATAGAATCAATGGTAACAAAAACGACCAGAGAAGAAAGTATTATTGAGGAGAGAAAACTAGCAGATCGCTTAGAGGCGTGAGCGAGTAAAGATATATGTGGTTGAGGAAGAAGTTAGTTAACGTGACGAGATGTGCGTAGAAAATCGAGGTAAATCGGAATTTTGAAACAAACAATTCGTACAGTCGAAGTTGAGTTGAATGCCAAAACTATGTTTCCAGGGTGATCAGATGTTTAACCGGATGTTTTGTCGAAGACCAACAGAAAGGGAAAAGTGATTTGGCGTGTGTAACAAAAATAATGGTTGGAGTTGACCGTTAATAGAAGTGTTTTTAGAATCCAGGACTACGACGGCCAATGTCGCTGACGGAACCAAATTAATTATGTGCGCTCAGCTCTTCCCATTGTTGTCGTCGGTGTGTTATGCGTACGCATGAAAAAATTGAATGTTTATATATTTTTGGGTGGTGTAGAAAGTTACTAAAGAATTGTTTATGAATTTAAAGTCAACGGAAGAAAGGATTCTAAATAAAAGAACAGTAATTAATTTTTCACTATTGCAATAATCAATTTTTCGTGTTATTTCAAAATTTGATTTTTATGAGATCTATCTCTCATATTACTTTCCTAGCATAATAAATTTACCAACCGAATTCTCATACGAGCAATCATTTTCAGCCCATGATTTCACATAAGCAACGTAAAGAAGCCCTGAGTATGTTTAAATTAATAACAACAAATTAGTGAGTGTATTGTGAGAAATATAAATAAAACCGAGTTATCCAAAACTATAAATAACCAAATAGGGATCGTTTTTAAAACAGTTTATTTACATAATTGACAACAAAAAAATTACCACAAAAACTTAACCACGTCCTTTAACAAATATTTACCGCGGGGGCGTCCTCTTCGATTTGCAACCTGTTAGCTTGGCCTCATCCGTGTCGCAACACTAATGCATTGAGCATGGGATTCAGTCGGCATACGCAGTATGAGAATAGGAAGAATGACTCAATGAAACATTTGCATTTGTTCAATCAAAATTGAAAGTATTTTATTGTTTTAGGATATTTTTCTCGTGCGCTTGGCTGTCTAACGAAACCGTAGGTCTCACATTCTTAGAGATTGTCATATGTCTTCTTTCTAAATTCTCCGCGCATTTGGAAATTATTAATATCGATTCATTTTAAACAGTACGTGGTCTTGTAGATACATTTGTTTCTTATTTTCTCCAGTTTCGCCACCCACGGTTTCATCACGCCCCTCCCCGCAACTGTCATATTTCCGCGAGCGGGGGAGTGCACCGCTCATGCGCGTGGAACAAGGCGAGCCAGTTCGCATTGCGTCACGTAACGGGGCCGTACCGCACTTTTCCGACTTGTTGCTCCGCGAAAGCGGACTCTGCGAGGCGTGCAACTCGGGGCGGGAGGTGGCGAGTCACTAACCAGCTACGCCCCGCGAGCCATAATGGCCGTTGCTTCCGTGACTGCCCGAGTCATCCCACCCACGGCGCGCGCTCACGTCTGTGAGTCCGCTCGCCAACAAATCCACTCGCCTGCGAGCTGCTCGCCTACGGATCAACTCGCCTCCGAGTCCTCTTGCCTACATACCCCTCGTCTGCGAGACCGCTCGCCTCCAGATAAACTTGCCTGCGAGTCCGCTCGCCTCCAGATCAACTTGCCTGCGGAGTCCGCTCGCCTCCAGATCAACTTGCCTGCGAGTCCGCTCGCCTCCAGATCACTTCCTGTGAGTCCGCATCGCCTCCATAAGATCAGTTCGCCTCCGAGTCCGCTCGCCTACAGATAACTAGCCTCCGAGTCCGCTCGCCTACAGATCAACTAGCCTCCGAGTCCGCTTGTTTAAAAAAAACACTCACATCTACTCTCCTGCAAGTTTGCTCGACGACAATATGCTCGGCGCTGGTCTCCCAGGTCATTTGAAGTTTTGGGATTCGTTTGCCACTCACGCGTTCTACTACTATTTATTCTGGTCATCTGTCCTATAGTCGTAATGCCTGTTACAATCCTAATGACTTCCAGTTGTTGCTGCTATCTTGGGATAATCCTTAGATACGAATACACCTCTTTGACCTTCTCCCTCATTCTGGCTGTTAAAAGTTCGAGTATCTCTCTACTTCGCCTCGTACATGTGTCTACAGTTTGAGTGCATTATCAGTGTTTCCACAATTCCTTTATCAAGTATATAATTTCTCGCTACGTAATATTACATTATTACCTAATATCTGAATGTTACAGCTCAGCTAACAATGCATCTATTGTGTTCTTGCCATGGAGAACAAAATCCCCCACAAAGGAGAGAAAGGGAGTCTGACGTACAGTAGGAAACCGTACACCCAGTTATCACATTGCTCCGTTTCATGTATTTTGCAGAGTTAGCGTTTGGCTTGACTGATTCGACAGGTGTGCGATAATCTCTATTTGTAGTCGTCTGAATGAATATGCGCCGAGAAAAGGGAATCAAGTGATGCAAGAAAGATTTTCTCCTCCACGTTACCAAGATATTATTTGCAGAACGTCTAGCATAACATGTTATGCAACATTTCTGATGAAATTGAGATATTATAAAATTCGACGCCTTATAGATGTATTTATATGTTAGGTTTTTATTTAAAGATTCTCCACAAGATAGCAGTTAATTGATAAATTAATGTTCTTCGTCCCAATGTTACAATGAAATGTCCCAAACATTTATTTTCCTCTTTCTCGAAACTTCGTTTACTGGCATAGCATTGTTATTGCCCCGATACTTTATTTAAAAAAACATGCTGTAGCAAATATGCTACACGATACATCCATTTCTTGTACAGAAGATGTATGGAGGAAAATGTACATTATTCGTTCGTGGCGACGGTGGCAGGATTTTCGAACGGTCCATGGACGCTCGCAATCTTTCCTTCTTCTTCCTAATTCTATCTGCCCCTTGTCCTACGCACACTTACATATATTACACAAGCTTATAACTTGTGCTAACTTGTGCGGATGGGAGATAGCTCTTTGAGGAAAATTCCCGGAAGCAGGCGTGTAGTCGGCGCCAGATTTCATCATCAACGGGAGCGGGAGAAAGAATCAGCGTCAACTCCCGACGAAAAACTACACTTACAGGAACAATGACCTCTGCAGTTGAAGCGCCCGAATCACCATTAATTGCCGTAAAGGAGTAGATATTTTGAGGTATGAAAATCGTTGAACGTTTGCCTTCTGTAAGAGACACCTCCAGATTAGTAAAATAAAATAAAAATGATCACATGACCCATACCCAAGAGGAAAAACTCGTATTTATGTTTGAACGTGTTCTTTTGCCTTTCAACTAGATAATTTGTTAATAATATTTAGGATGATATTTTAATCGAATGCAAATAGATTATTATCATCGCACTTGTTATTGATTAAGCTTTTTACTTAATATAATACATAGGATGATTAAAAGATCGGAAAATTTTAAAAGGTGTGTTGGTAGGGGTGGTCGATTCATAACACTGAAATACGTACACCTGTCAATGACACGTTGCCATTTTGTTATCGTTGATCCTTTGAGTAGTGCGCAAACGTGCATTTGCGATCAA
>JAHLJT010008484.1:0-21565 GCA_031308135.1 Acheta domesticus | reverse complement strand
CGTTTGCGTGAGCTCGGCAGGACAGCGTCAGTGAGAAGCGGTGATGGTGGCCTCTACGGGCACAGTCAGCGTGAGCTCTGCAGAGAGGATCGGTGTAACGCGGCGCCGGAGCTGCCAGGAGCGTCATCGTGAGCGTGGGACAACGTAGGGTGGGCAGTATGGGCAAACGTCAGCGTGAGCCCTGCCAAGGGGGCATCTCTCTATAACGCCGCGGCGGCAGGTGCAGGCAGCGTCTGTGTAGACATAGCTGACGTGGATTTGCTGTGGTGGCATCTGGTGCTGGCAACGTCTGTGTGACCCGTGCCGAGGGCGCGTCGGGTTAACCGGACTATCGTACGACAGCGTTTGCGTGAGCTCGGCAGGACAGCGTCAGTGAGATGCGGTGGCGGCGGCCTGTACGGGCACTGTCAGCGTGAGCGCTGCAGAGACGATCGGTGTAACGCGGCGCCGGTGCTGCCAGGAGCGTCATGATGAGCGTGGGACAACGTAGGGTGGGCAGTATGGGCAACGTCAGCGTGTGCCCTGCCGAGGGGGCATCTCTCTATAACGCCGCGGCGGCAGGTGCAGGCAGCGTCTACGTTGACATTCCTGAAGTGGACTTGCTGTGATGGCATCAGGTGCTGGCAACGTCTGTGTGACCCCTGCCGGGGGTGCATCGGTTTAACGCCGCGGCTGCCGGTACGACAGCGTTTGCGTTGCCGCGGTATAAAGCGGCGGCGTCAAGTGTAGGCGGCGTCTGCGTCAGCGGTTGTGACACATCGGCGAGCGGTGCGGGCAACGTCTGCGTGAGCCCAGTGAAGGGCGCGTCCAAATGTCGGGGCGGGTGCCGCTGCGGGCAGCATGAGGTTAGCCTTGTTGAGGTATAACGCGGCGGTGGCAAGTGTAGGCGGCGTCTGCGTCAGCGGTTGTGACACATCGGCGAGCAGTGCGGGCAACGTCTGCGTGAGCCCAGTGAAGGGCGCGTCCAAATGTTGGGGCGGGTGCCGCTGCGGGCAGCGTTTAGGTTAGCCTTGTTGAGGTATAACGCGGCGGTGGCAAGTGTAGGCGGCGTCTGCGTGAGCCTAGTGAAGGGCGTATCTATGTGACTGGGCGGTGGGCCGCAGGGGGCAGCGTTTAGGTGATACGTGTCAAGGTTTAACGCGGCTGTGGCAAGTGTGTGCGGAGTCTGCGTCAGCGGTTGTGACGCATCGGCGAGCTGTGCGGGCAACGTCTGCGTGAACCCAGTGAAGGGCGCGTCTATGTGACGGGGCGGTGGCTGCTGCGGGCAGCGTTTAGGTGAGCCCTGTCGAGGTATGACGCGGCGGTGGCAAGTGTAGGCGGCGTCTGCGTCAGCGGTTGTGACGCAGCGGCGAGCGGTGCGGGCAACGTCTGCGTGAGCCCAGTGAAGGGCGCATCTCTATGTTGGGGTGGGTGCCGCTGCGGGCAGCGTTTATGTGAGCCCTGTCGAGGTATAACGTGGCGGTGGCAAGTGTAGGCGGCGTCTGCGTCAGCGGGTTCGTCACCGGTGATCGGTGCGGGCAACGTGTGCGTCAGTCCTGCCGAAGACTTGTATCTGTATAACGCTACGGCGGCAGGTGCGGGCAACGTCTGCGTGCGCCCAGTGAAGGGCGCGTCTATGTGACGGGGCGGTGGTCGCTGCGGGTAGGGTTTAGGTGAGATTTTGTCGAGGTATAACGCGGCGGTGCCAAGAGTAGGCGGCGTCTGCGTCAGTGGTTGTGACGTCTGCGTCAGTCCTGCCGAAGACTCCTCTATATAACGCGACGGCGGCAGGTGCGGGCAACGTCTGCGTGAGCCCAGTGAAGGGCGTATCTATGTGACGGGGCGTTGGCCGCAGAGGGCAGCGTTTAGGTGATACCTGTCAAGGTATAACGCGGCTGTGGCAAGTGTGTGCGGAGTCCTGCGTCAGCGGTTTTGACGCATCGGCGAGCTGTGCGGGCAACGTCTGCATGAGCCCAGTGAAGGGCGCGTCTATGTGACGGGGCGGTGGCTGCTGCGGGCAGCGTTTAGGTGAGGCCTGTCGAGGTATAACGCGGCGGTGGCAAGTGTAGGCGACGTCTGTCTCAGCGGTTGTTACGCATCGGCGAGCGGTGCGGGCAACGTCAGCGGGAGCCCAGTGATGGGCGCATCTATATGACGGGGCGGTGGCCGCTGCGTGCAGGGTTTAGGTGAGCCCTGTCGAGGTATAACGCGGCTGTGGCAAGTGTGTGCGGAGTCTGCGTCAGCGGTTGTGACGCAGCGGCGAGCGGTGCGAGCAACGTCTGCGTGAGCCCAGTGAAGGGCGCATCTCTATGTTGGGGTGGGTGCCGCTGCGGGGCAGCGTTTATGTGAGCCCTGTCGAGGTATAACGTGGCGGTGGCAAGTGTAGGCGGCGTCTGCGTCAGCGGTTCGTCACCGGTGATCGGTGCGGGCAACGTGTGCGTCAGTCCTGCCGAAGACTTGTATCTGTATAACGCTACGGCGGCAGGTGCGGGCAACGTCTGCGTGCGCCCAGTGAAGGGCGCGTCTATGTGACGGGGCGGTGGTCGCTGCGGGTAGGGTTTAGGTGAGATTGTCGAGGTATAACGCGGCGGTGCCAAGAGTAGGCGGCGTCCTGCGTCAGTGGTTGTGACGTCTGCGTCAGTCCTGCCGAAGACTCCTCTATATAACGCGACGGCGGCAGGTGCGGGCAACGTCTGCGTGAGCCCAGTGAAGGGCGTATCTATGTGACGGGGCGGTGGCCGCAGGGGGCAGCGTTTAGGTGATACCTGTCAAGGTATAACGCGGCTGTGGCAAGTGTGGTGCGGAGTCTGCGTCAGCGGTTTTGACGCATCGGCGAGCTGTGCGGGCAACGTCTGCATGAGCCCAGTGAAGGGCGCGTCTATGTGACGGGGCGGTGGCTGCTGCGGGCAGCGTTTAGGTGAGCCCTGTCGAGGTATGACGCGGTGGTGGCAAGTGTAGGCGGCGTCTGCGTAAGCGGGTTCGTCAGCGGTGATCGGTGCGGGCAACGTGTGCGTCAGTCCTGCCGAGGACTTGTATCTGTATAACGCTACGGCGGCAAGTGCGGGCAACGTCTGCGTGCGCCCAGTGAAGGGCGTATCTATGTGACGGGGCGGTGGCCGCAGGGGGCAGCGTTTAGGTGATACCTGTCAAGGTATAACGCGGCTGTGGCAAATGTGTGCGGAGTCTGCGTCAGCGGCTGTGACGCAGCGGCGAGCGGTTCGAGCAACGTCTGCGTGAGCCCAGTGAAGGGCGCATCTCTATGTTGGGGTGGGTGCCGCTGCGGGCAGCGTTTATGTGAGCCCTGTCGAGGTATAACGTGGCGGTGGCAAGTGTAGGCGGCGTCTGCGTCAGCGGTTGTGACGCAGCGGCGAGCGGTGTGGGCAACGTCAGCGGGAGCCCAGTGAAGGGCGCGTCTATATGACGGGGCGGTGGCCGCTGCGTGCAGGGTTTAGGTGAGCCCTGTCGAGGTATAACGCAGAGGCGCCAAGTGTAGGCGGCGTCTGCGTCAGTGGTTGTGACGTCTGCGTCAGTCCTGCCGAAGACTCCTCTATATAACGCGACGTCGGCAGGTGCGGGCAACGTCTGCGTGAGCCCAGTGAAGGGCGTATCTCTGTGACGGGGCGGTGGCCGCAGGGGAAGCGTTTAGGTGATACCTGTCAAGGAATAACGCGGCTGTGGCAAGTGTGTGCGGAGTCTGCGTCAGCGGTTGTGACGCAGCGGCGAGCGGTGCGAGCAACGTCTGCGTGAGCCCAGTGAAGGGCGCATCTTTATGTTGGGGTGGGTGCCGCTGCGGGCAGCGTTTATGTGAGCCCTGTCGAGGTATAACGTGGCGGTGGCAAGTGTAGGCGGCGTCTGCGTCAGCGGGTTCGTCAGCGGTGATCGGTGCGGGCAACGTGTGCGTCAGTCCTGCCGAAGACTTGTATCTGTATAACGCTACGGCGGCAGGTGCGGGCAACGTCTGCGTGCGCCCAGTGAAGGGCGCGTCTATGTGACGGGGCGGTGGTCGCTGCGGGTAGGGTTTAGGTGAGATTTGTCGAGGTATAACGTGGCGGTGCCAAGAGTAGGCGGCGTCTGCGTCAGTGGTTGTGACGTCTGCGTCAGTCCTGCCGAAGACTCCTCTATATAACGCGACGTCGGCAGGTGCGGGCAACGTCTGCGTGAGCCCAGTGAAGGGCGTATCTCTGTGACGGGGCGGTGGCCGCAGGGGAAGCGTTTAGGTGATACCTGTCAAGGAATAACGCGGCTGTGGCAAGTGTGTGCGGAGTCTGCGTCAGCGGTTGTGACGCAGCGGCGAGCGGTGCGAGCAACGTCTGCGTGAGCCCAGTGAAGGGCGCATCTCTATGTTGGGGTGGGTGCCGCTGCGGGCAGCGTTTATGTGAGCCCTGTCGAGGTATAACGTGGCGGTGGCAAGTGTAGGCGGCGTCTGCGTCAGCGGGTTCGTCACCGATGATCGGTGCGGGCAACGTGTGCGTCAGTCCTGCCGAAGACTTGTATCTGTATAACGCTACGGCGGCAGGTGCGGGCAACGTCTGCGTGCGCCCAGTGAAGGGCGTGTCTATGTGACGGGGCGGTGGTGGCTGCGGGTAGGGTTTAGGTGAGATTTGTCGAGGTATAACGCGGCGGTGCCAAGAGTAGGCGGCGTCTGCGTCAGTGGTTGTGACGTCTGCGTCAGTCCTGCCGAAGACTCCTCTATATAACGCGACGGCGGCAGGTGCGGGCAACGTCGGCGTGAGCCCAGTGAAGGGCGTATCTATGTGACGGGGCGGTGGCCGCAGAGGGCAGCGTTTAGGTGATACCTGTCAAGGTATAACGCGGCTGTGGCAAGTGTGTGCGGAGTCTGCGTCAGCGGTTTTGACGCATCGGCGAGCTGTGCGGGCAACGTCTGCATGAGCCCAGTGAAGGGCGCGTCTATGTGACGGGGCGGTGGCTGCTGCGGGCAGCGTTTAGGTGAGCCCTGTCGAGGTATGACGCGGCGGTGGCAAGTGTAGGCGGCGTCTGCGTCAGCGGGTTCGTCAGCGGTGATCGGTGCGGGCAACGTGTGCGTCAGTCCTGCCGAAGACTTGTATCTGTATAACGCTACGGCGGCAGGTGCGGGCAACGTCTGCATGCGCCCAGTGAAGAGCGCGTCTATGTGACGGGGCGGTGGTCGCTGCGGGTAGGGTTTAGGTGAGATTTGTCGAGGTATAACGGGCCGGTGCCAAGAGTAGGCGGCGTCTGCGTCAGTGGTTGTGACGTCTGCGTCAGTCCTGCCGAAGACTCCTCTATATAACGCGACGGCGGCAGGTGCGGGCAACGTCTGCGTGAGCCCAGTGAAGGGCGTATCTATGTGACGGGGCGGTGGCCGCAGGGGGCAGCGATTAGGTGATACCTGTCAAGGTATAACGCGGCTGTGGCAAGTGTGTGCGGAGTCGGCGTCAGCGGCTGTGACGCAGCGGCGAGCGGTGCGAGCAACGTCTGCGTGAGCCCAGTGAAGGGCGCATCTCTATGTTGGGGTGGGTGCCGCTGCGGGCAGCGTTTATGTGAGCCCTGTCGAGGTATAACGTGGCGGTGGCAAGTGTAGGCGGCGTCTGCGTCAGCGGGTTCGTCACCGGTGATCGGTGCGGGCAACGTGTGCGTCAGTCCTGCCGAAGACTTGTATCTGTATAACGCTACGGCGGCAGGTGCGGGCAACGTCTGCGTGCGCCCAGTGAAGGGCGCGTCTATGTGACGGGGCGGTGGTCGCTGCGGGTAGGGTTTAGGTGAGATTTGTCGAGGTATAACGCGGCGCTGCCAAGAGTAGGCGGCGTCTGCGTCAGTGGTTGTGACGTCTGCGTCAGTCCTGCCGAAGACTCCTCTATATAACGCGACGGCGGCAGGTGCGGGCAACGTCTGCGTGAGCCCAGTGAAGGGCGTATCTATGTGACGGGGCGGTGGCCGCAGAGGGCAGCGTTTAGGTGATACCTGTCAAGGTATAACGCGGCTGTGGCAAGTGTGTGCGGAGTCTGCGTCAGCGGTTTTGACGCATCGGCGAGCTGTGCGGGCAACGTCTGCATGAGCCCAGTGAAGGGCGCGTCTATGTTACGGGGCGGTGGCTGCTGCGGGCAGCGTTTAGGTGAGCCCTGTCGAGGTATAACGCGGCGGTGGCAAGTGTAGGCGGCGTCTGCGTCAGCGGTTGTGACCCAGCGGCGAGCGGTGCGGGCAACGTCTGCGTGAGCCCAGTGTAGGGCGCGTCTGTGACGGGGCGGTGGCTGCTGCGGGCAGCGTTTAGGTGAGCCCTGTCGAGGTATAACGCGGCGGTGGCAAGTGTAGGCGACGTCTGCGTCAGCGGTTGTGACGCAGCGGCGAGCGGTGCGGGCAACGTCTGCGTGAGCCCAGTGTAGGGCGCGTCTATGTGACGGGGCGGTGGCTGCTGCGGGCAGCGTTTAGGTGAGCCCTGTCGAGGTATAACGCGGCGGTGGCAAGTGTAGGCGACGTCTGCGTCAGCGGTTGTGACGCAGCGGCGAGCGGTGCGGGCAACGTCTGCGTGAGCCCAGTGTAGGGCGCGTCTATGTGACGGGGCGGTGGCTGCTGCGGGCAGCGTTTAGGTGAGCCCTGTCGAGGTATAACGCGGCGGTGGCAAGTGTAGGCGACGTCTGCGTCAGCGGTTGTGACGCAGCGGCGAGCGGTGCGGGCAACGTCTGCGTGAGCCCAGTGTAGGGCGCGTCTATGTGACGGGGCGGTGGCTGCTGCGGGCAGCGTTTAGGTGAGCCCTGTCGAGGTATAACGCGGCGGTGGCAAGTGTAGGCGACGTCTGCGTCAGCGGTTGTGACGCAGCGGCGAGCGGTGCGGGCAACGTCTGCGTGAGCCCAGTGTAGGGCGCGTCTATGTGACGGGGCGGTGGCTGCTGCGGGCAGCGTTTAGGTGAGCCCTGTCGAGGTATAACGCGGCGGTGGCAAGTGTAGGCGACGTCTGCGTCAGCGGTTGTGACGCAGCGGCGAGCGGTGCGGGCAACGTCTGCGTGAGCCCAGTGTAGGGCGCGTCTATGTGACGGGGCGGTGGCTGCTGCGGGCAGCGTTTAGGTGAGCCCTGTCGAGGTATAACGCGGCGGTGGCAAGTGTAGGCGACGTCTGCGTCAGCGGTTGTGACGCAGCGGCGAGCGGTGCGGGCAACGTCTGCGTTGGTCCTTCCGAGGACGCGTCTCTGTATAACGCGACGGCGGCGGGTGCGGGCAACGTCTGCATGAGCCCAGTGGAGGGCGCGTCTATGTAACGGGCGGTGGCTGCTGCGGGTCCACCCACTCTGACCTTGACGGAACCGACCGGAGGGATCTAGGGTCCCTGCGGGCACATTTCTAGTCGGTTCCGGCCGACGAAACGTAAGGGGGGACCTTGCCCATGGCCCAAGTGAATAATTGTATCCGACCTCAGTATTCCGGCACACCCGTATCTAAAAAGTATAGCTCAAAGTGTAGGCACATATCTAGGCAGTCTCCGGTGGGTGGACCGATGCCGGGCGATGTACGAACATAAAGGAGGCCCCTTAGGGGGCCTAAGTGGAAACCAGGCGGCCGCACGTCCCCAAGTCTCCGGCATACCCGTCGCTGATAGCTGAAAGCCAAAGGGTACGATAGGCTATTGACAAGATACACGGGCCGGGAAGCGAGTAAGCTCTGCTGGTCGAGTGCCAAATCCACTTTAAGGCCTGAAACGGGAATCGAAACTCCTGACTGTCGTCTGTTCCTTGCGTATGTCACGTCCTAAAGGTGTAGGCAGTGAATAGACGGGAAGGGGGCCCGGAGCCCCTCGGTCCTTGTCCAAGTGGTCCTCTGACGGGCTTTTGAATTCGTTGTGGCACATGGCCCGTTAACTCAATGGGTATTTGGGTGGGTTTCGACCCTGTAAAATGGGGCACTTTAAAGAATTCGTACTAATCACACTGGTTAGAAGGGATGTCAGCTGGAGCATCGCGACCCGATCCAGGCGTTGAATGGGAAGGATTGTGCTGCGTGCCGACGTGATTCGGTAATGGCCGTGGCGTGGAGTTTTCCACTACACGGGGTGAGGATAGAGCCTTACTGACAAGATACCCGCTAGGAGCTTGCTCCCCAAAGTAACAAATTCGAAATTTATATGCCTTTTCCCAACTCACTCTCATTCTTCCCGTTCCTCGATCGATTTTCCACTTTCCTGCCTTGCAACCAGCCGACCGACCCCTTTGCTCCCTTCTCAGCTTATCTGCCTCCTCGTCTCAGTTTTCACATTACACTCCGGCACACGCACCATGAAACAACCTAGGCCGTGACGTAGGCCCTCAAATCGGGTGATGACGTAGGTCGCGACGTCCCAATATACATAATGAATCACAATCATTTTTTCAATTCCTCGTTATACTAATGACAATTAAAAAGTCTTCTCTAATAAACGTTGTACAATACACTCATTTGCAACAAATAAACTTTCCGAAGTTGGCTGAGACATTTTTTGAAAACTAGCAACGTGCACCAGAGAGTAACACCATTCGTTGTATTGTGGTTCGTTTTTTGCGAAGTTTGCCGTTGGTGCAATCGTGATGGACAACCGTCGAGTGACATTGGACGACGTTGCAAAAGCTGTGCGCATGGCTGAGCACATCACATTGTGCTTGATGGGCTCCAATTTCATAAGTGTCTCCAAGATGGGTGCTCCGACAACTGACCTCGAAATTGAAACAGCGACGTGTCGATGCGTGTGAAGAACTTTTGCGGCGCTTTGAACGTGACGGTGATGCCGTCTTTAGACGAATCGTCATCGGGGACGAAACCTGGATCTGACCAGAGATTTGAATGGCTTCCACATCTACCTTACTTGCGCGATCTTGCCCCGAGCGATTTTGACATGTTTAGGCCACTCAAATGGAATGCAAGACGTCTCGGATGATGAGGTACGTCACGCGGTGCACGAGTGGTTGAGCCGTCTCCCAGAAACATTTTTTCTACAGGAATACACGTACTTCGGAAGCGCTGGCACACACAGATTGAGCGTGGGGGTGACAATGTGGAAAAGTGATCTAGATTTGTACCATGTGTGTAGAATAAATAATATTTAAAAAATAATTACGGTTTTCATTTGACACCCTCGTACGTACGTATACGAGAAAGTAAAAATTAACTCACATATTCGTTGAAATTATAAAATTTTAATAGTATTACCACTACTATAGTAATATTTAAAATTAGTGTGGTGTCTATGCACTAACTACATCCTCATAATACGAAAAAACGTCAATGAGTAGAACCAAATCTGCTTACATCTTACAAAAATACATACTTTTACGAACTGAAGCTTAATAATTTAATAAGAAATGAAATAAGTAACTAGTAAACTTCATGATGCTAACAAAATAAATATAATTATTTAAAATACATTCTATTTCACAAACGAACGTTTATTATTGAGGGACTATCACCTCTTAAACCATCTATTTTAATTCTAAAAGCAACTGGTCTATTTTTTAAACAAATACTATATAATATATTAATTTTTTATATTAAAGATAGCAGTTTTTATATAAAAATATTCTATCAACTCACATATTCGTTGAAATTATAATTTTTTACAATAAATTCTACTAAATCCCACTTTCTGACACCACTGGATCATATTCAAAGATGCATCTCGACGCAAATCAAAAATAAAACCTGCATTCATACCTGTCACCCCAGTAGATGCACAAGCCCATTAGAAGAAGGCATGAAACTATGCGAAAAAATAACACCCAAATCCATGCCAACAATACTTCTGGATATCTCGTAAATAAATCATAGAAGTCATTATGAAATACAACTTTCATTAAATAAAGAAACGAATGGAAAATAAACAGTTGCTTAGAAACGTATGAGGCTTCAAAAATTTTATGAAGAAATAAACCTACCCTTAATCTAGAAAGACAGAAGCTTTGATTAAAATCGAATCCTACAAACAGTTCACAGCGAACAGGAGTCGTCCCCTGATCTGATTAACAAGGGAACCGAAGCTCCCTGGGTTATAGATTACAAAAAATAATTGTACGAATCCCGACCACGTGATTCTTGTAAGCCTTTCTTTATTAATCTAGGTATTTTACCATTACCATGTCTCTTGATTTACGAATCAGTGGTTTTTGTCAAATGACTTAAGGGCCGGAATTTATTTTCAGCAAAAGGTGATGTCTTTAACTATAACCATCGACGTAGTAACCATATTCACCAGGTGGCAGTATCAACACCTAACTACAAAAATATTCACATACAATACATGTACTTTATTTTATAAAACTTTGCCAGATGACATTAAATGTGAAATTCGATACAAAAGTGAAAGTCCAAAATCAAATCTTTTCTGCTCCATTTCTATACAATTAGAGACTACACCAAACATCAAAAAGGAAAGTAATATTAATTTTATCAATGATATTTAATGTATTATTTAACACTTGTAAACAACTTGTAAGAAGTATTGTACATCAGCTTCTGAATCAATGACCCCATCTCAAACAGTTTCCCCGATTCTTGAGCAAATGCTGAGATGGCCCCTTGTTTTGCTACTAGACATAAATGTAACTTCATTATCTGTGCACGTCTTCTAAAATTCGGTAAGAAATAGTTATTCAAATTATAGTTCTCTATGTTGTCGCGCCAGGAAGTATTATTTCTTCAAGAAGGACATGATGAGAGATAAGAGCCCAAATCTATAGCTGATTTACACGAGCACTATTTACAATCTGTTTATTTACAAATATTTTACAACTATGTACATCTCTGAGTTTATGTTCGCTATCTACCCCCGTTACTCCACGCGCACTGCTCTCCTTCCCTTGGCTACTGCATCTTCCAGCCAGACGCTTTACCGCGCCGGGGCCGGACACCCAGTGCAAGGCGCCCGCAGGGCCACGAGGAATACACGTCCGCCCTCCGGCCAGCAGTTGCGACCGCACTCGAGCCACTCTCAAACCGAAATCCTTCTGCATCCTCGCTTCGCTGCTCACTTATTTTTGGCAGTCTCGTGGTCGCCCACAGACTCCCTGAGGGGTGAGGGTGGCCGCTCGGCCAACACATGCACGCCCATGGGGGGTCACTCTCCCCTGTCCTGCTCACCCTGCGCAATGGGGGTCACACTATTGTTCCCATGGCCGCCAGCCTTCCAATGCTAGTACGTCCGGAAGCTTGGCTGACAACTGATGACGTCACAGTATCATTAGTTTGCCGCCACCGCATTATAATACTTTGTTTTTACTTCACAAATGCGTAGAAAAGATAATGTACAGATTTAGTAAACAGAAAGTAAAAACAAACGTATTCAATAATTCCAGGAAGTATAGTGAACACTGGTAAGGAAACATCAGGTCCATATGGCATACGTCGTCTAGCTGATTGCAAATCATGGTACTCCCATTTTTTTTACTTTCCCGTATTCATACATATATACGGAGTAATATATGTCGTAATAGTCCTGCACGAGACGATTTTGTTCAAGAGCCGCGGCAGGTCGCAGAAAATCCGCTAGGCGTCAGGTCAGTAGGACAGGATTTCGAATGTAAGCTTTCATAATCCTCTTAATTTGCTTTTAAAGCCACAGCACATTCTACTCGCGACCGAACAATTGTGCTCTTGAACCCTCCTCTATCAACCCCTTGCGTAGGCCGAGACCGCCCGCAGCCGCCGCGCCGTGGGCCCGTGAACAAGCCCACTGCGAGCGAGCGCAGGATGCTCGAGCGCCCCGTACTCGAGGCTGAAATGCTGGAACCAGTACGAGCGAGCGAATAGCACGTCTTGCAGATCTCTAATACGTAGTACAGGGAAGGTTATGTAATGCTGTGGAAAATAGATTTCGAGATTTCAACGGAAAAACACGTTTTGGGGTTCCCTTACGCCGAAAAAGTGAGTTTTTTTTTCAAAATATCTGTGCGTCCCTCCGTCTGTCCGTCCGTCTGTGAACACCACTAGCGCCTAAAACATAAGTATAAATTCTTCCAAAATGGATATTCCCCAGTCTATTTTTCCCAAACATTTTCAGAATTCTCTCAAAAACTTATCCAATTTTTTTATTTAAATTTCTTGTAAGAATAAAGTAAAATACACTTATAAAGTGTGGCATAAATCCTATTTTTACGAATAACTGAATTTTCGAAAATTACAAAATTTTGAATTGGTTTCGGCGTCTTCCTACAACTACAATTTTGAAGATAGAAATTTTTCTTTCTGATAATTATTTTTCGCCATATTGAGTACTTTCATTGAGGTCGTGTACATTTTTTGAAAATTTTAATAGTTTTCGCGCAATATTGCGTGCAATATGAGCAAGTTTAAAAATTAACAAAAGCATGATTTTCTGAAAAACGGCTGAACATTTTTTCTTTAAACTTTTGGTACAGATAGCGCTAAATGTACTCTATGAGATAAATGCCATATTGCTCGGTTTTTTTCTTTTTCAAAAATTACAAAATTAATTTCTTTGACTTGTCTCTCACTTCGTTAATATTTATATTAAAAGCGATTTGTTCACACTATTATATTTATGAGTACATATATTTTAAATAATGTCATGAAAGTTTCTGGAAAACTCAACCGATATCTGTGAAAACTAGCTCAAAATTCAGGATTTTCAGAAACGCTGAAACTGTCATTTTCTCATAAATGGCACCAAAATTTCTCTTCAAACTTTTCGAAAAGATAGTACTAATTGCACTCTTTAATATCACGTAAAGTTCATTTTGGGATTTTTTTTAATTACACAACTAATTTTTTAAAGATCCTTCACACCGTTAAGATGCACATTTCCAGCAATTTGTAAACACTATTGTATTTGTGAGTTAAAGTGCTTCAAATGACGTTTTACGAAAACTCAAAAATTTCTGTGAAAAAGAGCGTCAAATTTCGAATTTACAGTAGCGTTTAAACATAATTTTCTTAAAAACGTCTCTAATTTTTTCAAATAAAATGTCTATTTAGGACGAGGCTTTACTGTTCTTTAATATTCTTAAAATAATATTTTCGTTCTGCCATTAGGAAACCGTACTATTAAAAAAATGTGAAAAAATGTACTATGGGCGGTGATAGATGGCAGCTGGCAAGAGTTCTAAATGATTGCTTATTGGTTTTTGTGGTAACAGAATGTGGTGTGCCAGCTGAACACTTCAAGTCTTGTTTATCATTCATTACTCGGAAGTTTGAAGAGCAAAATTTTAATTTATGCGTAGTTCATTAGCAATTAAATCGTTTTACAAGATGGCATATTTGTTTTGTAGTAACCGGTTGTGGTGTGCCAATTGACTATTGCACCACACTTAATTACTTGGAAGTGTGAATATATAAAAAAAATGGGTAGTTAATTAGCAATTGAATAGTTATAAATGGTGGCATACGTGTTTTGTGGTAACGGAAAGTTGTAGTGTCAGCGGAAGAAAGGTCCAAAATTATTTAACATCAATGACACGATGATAGATTCAATCTACTTTTTGAATCAATCTTTCTTCAATACGCCACAATTTATTTTTATGTGAGAGAGATTCGAGAAGTTTAGTGGATGATTTTTTGTATCCGACGCTCTGATTTGAATCAGCCGTTCTAATATCTCTGCTGGACTTGAGGACCTCCCAGAACCGCGCCCCCATCGCTCTCAAAGAATCTTCACAGTAGACCGTCTACTTTCCAAAGCGCTATTTTTCTGCATTGTAATGTTTGTTTGATCCAGTACCTGGATTCGGAGTGCAAGGATAGAAATTTGCCTCTCTCCCATGGAGGGAAAACTATGAAAGAGTTTATTTCCTACATATTTTTAAATAAATTAAAAATTAAAATGTATGCTACGCTATTCGTATACAACTTACCTATTACACAGGAATAATTGTTATGCTGCAGCAAAAAGCGACGTTTTATTTTACAAGATAAACTCATATTGTGGAGTGATGATACTGAAAAAGTGGATACCTCTCGTATCTTTAAGAAGTAAATTACTTTCTTCAAACACATTGTGCACTCAGAATCCACGTTTGGTGGATTCTGTTTGGGCAATGGCTGTTAGTCCGTGCCTCTGTACTTACGTGCATCATTCTGTCCGCCTATGTGCAAAGCTAGAGGCTAAGCCCTTCGGACGATTTTCTCCAAAATGGATATTCCGCCTCGATCTTACCGAACTACAAATAAGATCTGATACAAACAGCACGTCCATTCAGTACAACAGTTCTATGTGCCACCAACAGGCACCTCTCATGTTTTGACTGCAAAAAACCTGCCACTAGTTCGTCGAGCGTCCACCAAGAACGCTAAAACCATAGGGTCAGCCCAGGGGCTGTTAACTCCCATATAACGTGGTGGGAACCATTGTAGTGGCGCGCTCTACAACAGCTTCCTACTGAAACTAAAATAAGAACTGCTACCAACATTATTTAAATAGTGCGTGGATACGCGGGCCGCAATCATACGCGCTCGAACCAAAATACAACGCCGATGTTCGCGCTTTCATCAGCCTTTTCTTTCATCCATGTATATGAATAAATGGATTTTAGAAATAAATTAATCACGCAGTATTTAACTCATTATGAAATGTATTTAACAATCCGCTCGTAATAAAACTGGGGTAATCTATTTTTAATAATGAGTACAAATTAAGAAGTATACAAATTACGCACAAACATTACAAACGAATAGCAAAGATTTTCACGCCCTAGTTAGGTTTCTAATCTCTTTAGTCCCTAGGCCAGCGTTTCAGTATTTCGTATTTCTTGTCCAATTTTTGTGTGTGAAATTGGCTAGCCTTACTTGCAGCTGAATGCGGCGACACTAGCGCCTCCTATAGTAGCACCCTGTAGCTTTGTCCCCAATTTTGATGGAGAGTTGCAGGGCCCTGGGGCCTGCCTATGTAGTATTCGTATATTGTAGCTCGTTGCGTAGGGTGCTTTGTTTCGAAACTCCGTAGCAATATTTTTCCATGATCCAGCTGTATTTAGCGAGTCGAAGCGGAGGAAAACGCGAGAGATACGCAACCATGCACGAACAAGTTGTCAGAAACGTGAATAAAGCCCTAGACAGGTGACACATGTTTTCGAAATTATTAATGTTAGAAATCCGATTCTGACGCTAATGTGCTAACGGCCTAATATCTGTTATTTCAGAAATTTATCTTTTACGAACCAGTGATGGCGTTTTTCTTACAAGTCTTTCAACGAAGACTCACTTTCTCACACCACGAATGTAAAAGCGAGCTATTTTGACGCCTTGACAAGCCGATTTTCTCCATTTACATTTCTCCATTTACAACGGAGCATAGAGTTGGATGAACTCAAAGCCCTGCGTGTTTGAAACGAATAATTTTATTTTTGAAGTAGTTTGGATGAAGATTCAGTATTATTTTTAAATTTTTCCCGATATTTTAAATTAAATTGTTTCCGCGGATAGTGCACATGACGCATAAATATGGCAGTGATCGCATTTTCGTTCAACTCTCTATATTTTTCAAATTTGTAAATGTTCTAAAATTTTATCAGCATCTTCCAAAAACTACAGTATTGAAGAAAGACGTTTTTCCTATTTCTTTTAATTTTATTGTAGGGTAGTACAATAGACGTTGAAAACATTGCGCAGGCACCATTTTCGGCGAGCACTATGCATTTTCGAAAATTTCGTATATTTTGAGCATGTTCAAGTAAATGACTGTTTACCTTTATTTACTATTATTTACTACATATTTTTGGAATATATTTTTATTTTCGTGATTAATTATCTCTGGATTTTCTATCCCTATGTTATTATACAGTAATCCCTCAACATTCGCGAGAGTTAGGCTCCCGAAAAGTATCGCGAATGTCAAATCCGCAAATGTTGAGTCTACATTTTAATGAAGAAAGGTGGGTTAGGTTCCTGGATATCGAAAAGCTGTTTAAAAAAGAAAGAAAAATTCTAACAAACAATTGCAAAATTGAATAAGTGCTAGTAAAACAATTTGATACTAATTTCAAAGTTGAAAGTGATTTGGTTGTTTTTTTTAGTTCACTCTCCTCGTTGTTCTAATATCCAAACATGGAAAAGTCACTGCTTCTATTTCTCACTTAAATTTCGAAGTTTATTTCCATATTCATATCATATTCGAATGACCTTTCCACCAGAGCTTGTTGAAGTTTTAGAACTCCAATAACAGCTTTGACATGGAAATTGGTCCAGGACGCAGTTTCGCTTCTGTTACTTCATTACGTTCGAGGTTTTCTTTGTTGATGTTTTCCCAAAGCTGCTCTTCAGTGAGGTCATTATAATGAGAGTTGCTCATATCCTAAATGGCTTTTCTGTCCATGTGGCCAAAACCCTTACCTCCGATTTCACGCAACTGAATTGAATTATTTTACAATTGTATTATTCTATAAATGTGAATTGACATTCTAACATTGATACTTTTGCAAAATGTGATACTTTGAGCTCCGGTGTCTGCCGATATCGTTTCCCAGATAACGCTGATAAAGGAAATAAAATGTGCTAGCTTTCAAAAAAGTACGACCAAAGACGCACTCGCGAATTTTGAAGTCGCGAATGTTAAAACCGGTAGCATTTCTCTAATCGCGAATGTTCGGAACTCGCGGATAGCGAATTCGCGGATGTCGAGGGATTACTGTATACTCATTAGCCATTAACATTATAAGTGTTTGCTCAAAATTTGCAATGGTCTTTGTACGATCTTAATTATTTACTCTTATTTTCAAAATCCCATTTAGTCTGGCTCTAGGCATCGTGGTGTAAGCAACGTATCCCTTCGCTTATTGCTGTGCTCCGGTGCTCCACTCAACCAGTACTTAGTTGCGAGTTCAAACGGACGTCGCTACCAACGGCTCCCTAATTCTGTGTTTATTGTGTATCAGTATTGTTTATTGTGCACAATGAAATATTTTACTGCTTAGTGAAAGTTTAGTGGTGCTGCGAAAGCTGTATATTCGCATCAAGTCCCCCCGGGTTTGGGGGTCAACCGGTGTCAGCAGCCCACGTTCTAAATGGTGACATGCCAGATCAGTTCGCAGCAATGAATGGTGTGCTCCCATTCCCAACCAAGACAGCAGATATTCAACTTCAGGGGCAATTTAACACATCACAACCGCCCGCCCAGCAGCTGGAAGGAGAAACATCATGGACACTGACCAACCTTGAGTCAGTAAGCACTAGCGATGCTGATATTAACAGGTATGGAGTTGCTCCGCAACAATCAGTCAACAGTCTACTAGTGATTGTAATAAACATAATAAAGGTCAAAAACGTATGCACGAAGCTCCCCCAGAGGAAAACAATGGTTCTAAAAGAATAGTGTACAATGCGCCCACTAAGAATAGGTACCAAGGTTTTCAAAATGTGCCCGAAGAAAATTCGCAAAACAAAAGGGAAGCAAGTGAAGAAACGAGAATTAAAAGTCCGGTCCCGTGGCCGAGATTGCTAAGGCAGTAATGTCGTTAAAATACCCAATTTTATGTTCATAAAGTCCCTGACTATCCCTTATTTATCAGTGAATAGGAACCTATTACAAAAGACAATTTTACAACTAAATTATAAAAAAATACTGTAAAAATTAAATTTAGCTCAATAGAGGACTATAGAGAATACAAGAAATTTTGTGAAAAAGAGAAAATCGAACATCGTACATACAGTAACCTTACTCAAAAAACCTTTTCATTTGTTATAAAATATCTTGCAATTACCTATTCAGAATCGGAAATATTTAACGAACTTTCGAAAAACTTTCAAGTTTTAAAAGTTGTTAGGCTGTTCGAAAGAGTTAAACTGTTAACAACCACTGCTGCGGATTTAACTGATAATGAAAATAACAAAGTAATTTTAAGATTTAATAAGTTTATATATAGCATTGCCAGAAATAAAATTCACAATAAGCCTAATGCGCCAATCATGTGCCAAAATGGTCAGACTTTCGGTCATTCAGATGCAAATTAAGGAAAGCGATCTAGATGTGTGAGATGTCCAGACAATCATCATTATTCTCAATGTGATTAACCTAACCATAATGTACCGAAGTGTGTAAACTGCAGTGGGCTCACACGGCTAACTATAGAGGCTGCAAAGCATACAAAGCAGTTAAAAATATAACTGGATTCAGGCTAATCTTAAATTTTCAGCGTATATACGCAGTACTCAAATCACCATCCAAATCAGAACGCTCAACCTAATCACAATGCCCCTTAAGATTTTCCTCCTCTACTGCCTAACCCAACGCCCTTGCGTTATTTCGGTTATCGCACTAGTCAGCCGCCTAGACGAGACAATAGGAATTCGCCTCCAGTTCCACAAAATATGAATGTAATAAACGAAAACTTAATTAAAGCAATTATAAATAATATTCTTTCTGTAGTCATTCCTCAGTTTCATCAAATGATTGAAAGACTTATTTCAATGCATATTAATGGCACTGAATAAAATAGAGAAGTTTAACTTCTCAACTGGAATGCAAATGGCGTAAAGCGCCAAGTTCTACATCTCCATGACATAGATGTAGCGTGCATTTCAGAGACACATTTAAAGCCAGGAGATGATTTTCGATCCCCAAATGTTTATCCTACCGCAGTGATAGAATTTCTCTAATAGCATCAGGAGGTGTAGCAATTCTCATCAAAAGGAAAATTAAACACACATTGACACTATCCCCGTCCTCAAACGAAATAGAAACAATTATTATCAAGATCGAATTGGTCTCTTCTAACGTAATTGTAAATGAAACCACCCAACAAAACGTTTCCGTCGAGTTTCATGAAAGCATTATTTGATGGTAGATCGCAAATAATACTAGCAGGAGACCTGAGTTCGTGAACACCAAATTTGGAACTGCAATACTACTTCATATAATGACAAATTGCTTTAGAAATTTGCACTGCAAAGAAATCTTAATATATTAGCTCTTTCAGAACCTAGATGCTACCCCTATAACCCAAATGTAGTTCCTGACATTCAAAATATAGTGATTACACAAAATTTAAACCTACCGATTTACCAAAATGTGAAACTAGAATTAGATTCGGACCACAATCCAGTAATAATTTCATTCAAAGCTGAACCTCATATCAAAACGAAAAAATCATTGACGGAAAAGTAAATTGGAGTATGTATAGAAACTTTCTAACTAATGAATGTCAGTATCGGAAGATTCTTAAACATCTTTAGAAATAGACAATTGTATTAGCTTCCTCGAAACGTAATTAAAAATGCTATTAAAGATCTATTAAAGTCAGGAATTTCACCAAACTTATACCACTCTTCCAAATCCACTACTAAATTTAATTAAAGAAAAACATAATATTTGTAGATTGTGGCAATATTCACGTAATAAAACCTTTGAAGCAAAAATTAAATAGTATCTCTGTAAAAATTAACCAAGATTTAATAAATCATAAAGTTAGAAGCATTTTCAAAACTTTTAAGGCTACATCTCCCCAAACTCTAGGACATAGAATACAGTTAAAATGATTATAAAGGAAAATCTTTCTTCCTTCAGTTATCAACTAACACAGGACTAGGAATGACGGATTCCGAAAAAGCAGAAACTTTAGTGGAAAATTTTGAAAAAAATATAATATAGCAAGTCGACCCGAAGAGCTACGACCCAGCATTAACCTTGCTTTTCGAATCGAGCAGCCGACCGGAGCAGTCGCAGGGGACATGAAACACTACAAGATAGTGTAGATACGAACTATCAGTTTCGAAGCATCAGAAACACTTCAAAGATAGACAGAAGAACTAAATGTGCTTTAAATTGAAAGGGAAATGCAATTAACTGTGTGCATATTTGAAAAGATTGCGTGCTTGTATTTCAAAACTTAATGGGAAGTGGGAGTACGCACGTATTAGATCAATAGCAAACTCATCGTGAATGTCTCCTTTTTCCAGTTTTTGTGTGATTTAATATTTTTCTTCTATTGATATTCTTCTTCAACTGGTATTAGGACGCGGGATTTTACGAGAATTGATGAAGATTCTCAAGAACGAAGTTCGGAATCCCTACGCCAGCGATGGCTTCTAACAGCAGAGGAACGAGGCAAGGTCGCACGACGCACCCGCTCAGCTACATGCCACGCCGTTACCCCGAAGATCGCAAAACTCAAGTAAGAAAGTTCCAATGGGAATTTTAGTACTGCGAACTCTCTTTGCAATTCTCTGTATAAATTGCAGAAAACGATTAGTATCACGTTACTTAGTGTTAAGGAGTTTTCGAAATTGACGAGTATAAAAGACTAGAATCAATCACTCTTATCTTGAATAAACGGGGAATAAACAACTTGCAAGCATTTGTAAAAAGAGTTATTTAAATACTGTAATTGTAACAAAATTCTCAGTAACAGAGAAAATAAGCAATTCTTAAGTGTTTCTAAAGGTAATTTTTAGAAGGCCATTGTATTCTATGTAAAGGTCACGTGTAAAATTCTATGTAATTCATGATTTGTTTCTATTCTGAAAGATAAGTGAATAACAAAATGAGAGAGAAAGCAAGGATAGGGATTTTTCACTCGGAATCTCTGTATCAATTCAGTGACAAGCAATTGGATTAAAGTTTTGTACGTATTGTTAGTAACCAATTTATATGTGAGAGTATTGTCATAAGATTGTTTTTTGTTTTTCTTCCACACGACAATTGTGTAACTGTATATATTGTGTCTAATGTGCATGCAACAATATTAAAAGAGAGATTATAGTGTTTGTTGTTGAAAAGAAAAATTTAATTGTGAGTGATTTCGTGAACGCCACTAATGAAAGAATCCATGTCCCTAAGTCCCTTGTTTCTTTTATATGAACTACTGTCTTCCGACTGAGCTAGGAAGAATAACTGATGATTTTATATTTAAAAATCCCCAAAAAGACGGGACGGTCATATTAAATTGTGGGAACCAACAACATCATTGTGCTTACAGTTATTGTCAAATATGGAATGTTTTGTATATTTGCAATAGGACCAGTTAACATAACCGGTAAGTTTAAGTGGATCTGAAATTAAAATAAGCTGTGAAAATAACATTGACGTTTAATAGACTGTTTAAATGAAAAAAACTTCTACACATTGCCACAACCTTTTTTATCATAAATGAGAAAATGGGCCACGGACCGCGCGCAGTTTCCCAAAACGTGATATATAAAATTAAAACGTGGAAATAACTGTGGTAATGAATTAAATTAATAAAATTGTGAAAGGCTAATAAATTATTTAACATTCCAAGTTAAACAATTGCAAATTTACAAATACTACTTCCGAAAAAAAATTACAAATACTACTTCCGAGGGCCACTGGACCGGTCCACTTAACCTAACCTCCCGGCGGTCCAGTTAACCCCACAGCACAGTACTTTCTTTATATGTTTGAAAGCACACACGCCGCGAAGTACTATTAAAATATAAATACTATCATACAGAATAAATACTAACGATTAATTTGGTGTGAATATTCTTCCTGTGTTTGTTATTTAATCGCAATAAAATGCAAAGCAGATGAGTGGTATACAAATCTCCGACCTTTCAAAATAAAAATTCCGTACTGTACAAATTCAACATCTGACGTTTCCCTAAAAATCTTAGACACTATGTTTGTTTCCGAAACCTCTTCCTATGAAATTCTCAAAATAATCGGTAAATTAAAAAATAAATATTCGG
>JAHLJT010008483.1:0-22347 GCA_031308135.1 Acheta domesticus | reverse complement strand
TTGCTATCGCAGAGCTATTTTTATCATCGACAGAACCTTCGCCAATTGCATCTCGTTTTAAAAACAACACCTCTGCCAAAGAATATTTATATTACCACGAAGAAAGCGGCAATTCTGGAACATGCCACGTAGCAAATCCTTAGGAAAGAAGATGGGTTCAGGGCCCAGCAAACCCATTCTAAGCTGTTTCTAAGGGCTTCCTCTGTTCTTTCTGCAGACAACAAAGATAACAAGACGGAAAATATCCACATAGAAAACGAGAGATCTCGTACGCCATATCATACGAACATGAAGCACAGGATAACCTTACTGACAAAACAACTCCAATAATTCGCATGTACAAGATATAAGGAGAAATAAATGTAATTCAAAGTAGTAAAGAAAGAAATGGAAGTAAAAATCCATTACGAATAATAAGAGAAAGTAATCCAAAACTGATTTTACAGAATGCATGAAATTGATGTAATAATACCATAAGGTTATCATGAAATCATCATAGGATTCGGGTTCTTATTCATGTATTTTACTGTAGTGTGATAGTTTGCAAAGTACATAACTCATGTCTTTGGATCTTTTGGGAAAATATTAGTATTCTCTATATTGCATATTATTATTTGAATGTAGTATGTAAATGACATGACGACATTTAGAGTATGCTGAAAATGTTTTTGTCACTAAATTTTCATTGACTTTGACACCACTTTTCTCCATACTTACTTTTTAATAGTGCCATCGATATATATAGTATAATTGTATGTACGGATACATACGTGTACCTAAGCCAATAGTGTACTACATCAGTCAATTATGGCCATGAAGTCATTGTCACGAGGTTTACTACAATTTGTGTCGTTCACACTCCTTCGCGCCCTGTAGACCATACTCATCATCGTACTGATGGCTATACAGCTTGAGGCAGCGCTCACACCGCAAGCACTTGCGACCCTTGCTGCAGGCGGTTTTCCGTCTGTTCGTCTAAACTGAGGAAGATTTGGCGTTCAAGGGCGGACGACAGTAAACAAGAGTTCTGAAATCATTCCTCCGTCCACCAATGTAGAACACTAGAATCAAGCACATCCACATCGAGCATTAAGTTATTCACATCATACTCACAACTCCTCTGCCCCAAAAACCAGAACCATCCCTTTGAGATATTTAAACCTACGATTCCCTCTCATCTAGATTTTTTAATGATGTTATAAAAAGATCATATACTTATCTTTTATATTGATGTGATCTCCCGTCGATATTAGTTCTCTATCATCAAATAATTATCCTTTATTTCCATTAAAAGAACATATTTATTCATCATCAATCGGAGTACAATTCTCTCATCGCATTCCCTTTTCTCCATACATCAACAACCCCTTGGTTACCCATTTTACACGATACTATGTCATGACTACATGGTACAACAAATCCCCCCTTTCGTGTAAAATGTACGATTTTTCTTTTAATCTTCTTCATTTCTTTTTCTTGAAGTCTTGTATTTCAGATTACAGTCCTATTAACATTTAAATAACAAATAATAAAAACAGAATTACAGTTAAATACAGTAACATTTAAGAAATTAACACATTCATGTTCTTTAAGTGTTTTATCATGACAAAGCTATTTATATCTTTTGTCAAGATATCTGCTTGCATATCTTCTGATTTTTCATATTGTAGAATAATATTGCCATTATCTTTTTCTTCTTTAACATAGTAAAACTTGCGCTTTATATGCTTGTTTTCTAGCATTTACTTTGCTATTATCACACCAATCTAGTACAGCTTTACTGTCTATTTTAATTATTACTGGTTTCGTAAGAAACTGTTCTTGTTCCAGCTCTTCCAATAATTGTATAAACCAATTACATTCGCATGTTGAGTTGCATAATTGAACTAATTCCGATTCCATAGTAACAGTGTAACTAGTTTTTGCTTGTTACTTCTCCACGACACTAAATTATTCCCAATTTTAATAATATGTCCGCCAAAAGATTTACAATCTGTAGTAGTGCACCAACTTGCATCCGAGCTTATATTAAGTTTTCCCATTTTTATTTTCTATATGTAATTTATTTTTTTAGTTCCTTTAATATATCTTAATACTCGTTTTAAAGCACTCATGTGAATTTCTCTTGGATCTTTGGCATATTGGATAATTTACTTATAGTAAATGCTAAATCAGGTCTTGTTCCTGTTACTAAATAACCTATACATCCTAGCATTTCCATGTATTTTAATTTGTGAACTCTTTGTGAGTCGTCATACTGATCTAGTGATAAGCCAATCACCCCTGGAGTTTTAACTGGATTACATTCTGACATATCGAATCTTTTCAAAATATCGTCAATATAATCTTCTTGAGATAAATAAAAACCATTTAATCTCGTTTAATTGCAATACCTAAGTATTTAATGTTTTCCTTAATTTCCTTAATGGTTAATTCATTTTTAATGCATTCATCAGTTTATTTGTCTCTTCGTCAGTTTCTCCAATAATGATGCAATCATCAACATAAACTCCTATAGCAATGAATTTATTATTATATTTTCCCTTAAATACGCAAGGATCCATTTTAGTTCTCTCCAAACTATTTTATTTAGTATATTTAAAAATTTGTTATACCAACATTTTCCCGCTTCAGGAAGACCATACAAACTTTTACATATTTTAAGTACTTTCCCATCTTCTATATTTAATCCTTCAGGTACTTTCATGTAAATCTCCCTATCTAAATTTCCATTCAAATAGGCTGTCTCTACGTCCACAAATTTTACACTGTAGTTTTTAATACTAGCTATTGACAGTAGCAATCTAAATGATTCTGGTTTCATTACTGGACTAAAAAAATCTTCATAATTATTTTCCATTTCAATTTGATCCGTCTGCCACTAGCCTTGCTTTAAACTTTTTTCTGCCTTCAATTTCCTTTAAACTGAATATCCATTTTCCTTTAATAATATCTTTACCGTCTGGTTTATCTACTATTTCCCAAACATTATAATTCTTTAAAGACAGTAGTTCTTTGTTAATTGCTTCTATCCATTCTTCTTTATCTTTAGATATATAAACTTCTTTAACATTTTTTGGGATGATTTCATTTGTAGCACACGCCTGGTATCTTTCAGGTTGTTTTTTTTTCCCTCGACGATCTTCTTAAGTTGCTAGTATTATATTCATGTTGATTTAACTGTATGTCTTGTTCTTGAATCGGAACAACTGTTTTACAATCTTGATGATTTATGTTGAATTCTTCTGAATTTTCAGTATTTGTATCTTTATTAAGTAAATCAGTTGTCGGTTGATCATTATTTTCAAATTGAGATGTGATTGTGTTATTTTTATTTCTCTCTGATAAATTGTGAATAAACATGTAATCTAGTGAATTGATTTCTTGAGATTTATCGTATAAATCATTACAGTATCCATTTTCTGTTTCAAAGAATACTACATTCCTGCTTTCAATAATCTTGTTTTCTTCAGTATCATAAATTCTGTATGCTTTTCTTGTTCTTGAGTAACCAACAAAAATTCCTTGTTTACCTCGTTTATCAAATTTATGTTTTTGAAGGTCTTCATTTCTAAAGAATACTTTACATCCAAATATTCGTAAATGCTTTACAGAAGGTTTTTTACCTCTCCATATTTCCATCGGAGTTTTATTCTTTGCTTTATTGTATGACAGATTATGTAAATACGTTGCTGTTGATACAGCTTCTGCCCAAAACTTTATAGGAAGGTTGGAAGCTAAAAGGATAACACGTGCTGTGGTTATTAGTGTTCTATTAGCCCGTTCTGCAATTCCATTACTCTGCGGAGAGTGAATAGTTGTAAATTCTTGTTTAATACCTTTATTTTTACAATAACATGTAAATCTCCTGTTCGTAAATTCAGTACCATTATCCGATCTTAAATAGTTTACTTTTTCTCCAGTTTCGTTCTCTCTTCTCTCTATCAACTCTTCTATTTTTTCAGGAACCTCTGATTTTTCCTTAATAAATTCAGTAAAGTATCTTCGGCTGAATTCGTCGACTACGACCAAAACATACTTTTGCCCAGATATAGATGGATGTTTCATTGGACCGCAAACGTCAAGATGTAATCTTTCTAATATTCTTGTGGTTGTTTCTTGATACACTTTATTATGTGGTGATCTAGTAAGTTTACCTTGGATGCATGCATCACACGTTATTTCGGTTGCTGTAATATTATTTAGACCATAAACCATGTTGTCATTTTTCAATTTTAATAAATAATTATTATTTATATGTCCTAATCTTCTGTGCCATAATATTTTATTTTCAATTTAGTTTGTTGACATATTTCTTGATTGTAATTATTATTAAATTTCGTTGGTAAATTAATAATAAACATATTATTTGCGAATTTTCCTTGCATAATGAGCTCATTTGTTCCTTCATCATAAACCCTAGCGCCGTATTTATTTAATATTATTTTCTTATTGTGTTTACTAGACTTGGTACAGAAATAAGATTATTGTTACTTGCGGAACTAATAGAGTATCTTTAAATGTAATATTATGTTTAATATTTTGAGTGTCATTGAGTACATGAACTTCTCCCCTTGAAGTAGACTGTATATTTCTATCCTTTTCTGCTGTAGAAATATCAATTATTTCTGGTTTATAATGAGACAATAGATTAATGTCATTAACCATATGAGATGAACACGCTGAGTCTAGTATCCATTCTACATTAGTATATGATAATTTATTATTTTTATTAGAAACGATTTGTACATGTTCGTGTTTACTATTTATCTCACGATGTTCATTTGTTTGTATAGCATTGGAAGTATTGCAGCAGAAATCTTTATTACGTTCTTGAAAATATTTATTTCGTTTATTTCTATAAGAAGTATTATTATTTGAATACTTATTGGAATGGAAAGCTGATTTATTATTATTACTATTATATTTATTTTGTCTGTCTTGTAGAAACCAACAATCTTTAGAGTAATGTCCTGATTTACCGCAGTTGTAACATTTTTGTATTTTTCTTTCTCTAAATTTGAAAGCAAGATTATGGTTATTTTCTCTATCAATATTTTTTCGATGATCAAAATTAATTAATACTTCTCGTAACGTTTCGTAAGTGACATTAGTATTTGTCATTATTGCCGTTGTAACTTCGCTATATTCTCGGGGTAGACCACCTATTATGTATCCGATGATCTCGTTCTCTTCTATTATAGTTCCGAGTTCCTTTAAATCACTTACTAAGATGTGAATTCGGGTCAAATATTCTTCAACTGATTCTGTATGTGACTTTTTAATTTTAGCCAGCGCTATTTTTAATTGCACTTTTCTATTATTATGTATACCTTCGTACCTTCTCTTCAACAATTCCCACAATGTTTTAGCTTCATCTATCCCTCTTACTGTCATTAATATGGATGATGACAAACTTAAATTTATTATTCCAACTACCTCTTCGTTATCTTGTGTCCATTTGTCCCAATATTGTACCGCTCGTGGGTTTGTAGTATCGCGTTCTGGAGGAGATTCATTTAAAACATAATATAAATGTTTAATTTTTAGTAATGAAATGATTCTTACACTCCATACAGCAAAATTACTTCCATTAAAAATTTCAACCTTGTTGATTCCTATATTATCCATGTCGCGCGCTCTGCTACCATAAATGATGTTATAAAAAGATCAAATACTTATCTTTTATATTGATGTGATCTCCCGTCGATATTAGTTCTCTATCATCAAATAATTATCCTTTATTTCCATTAAAAGAACATATTTATTCATCATCAATCGAGTACAATTCTCTCCTCGCATTCCCTTTTTCTCAATACATCAACAACCCCTTGGTTACCCATTTTACACGATACTATGTCATGACTACATGGTACAACATTTAGCTTACATGAAATTTATTTATTTAATGACTGTATTTTATCGATATATTTTGTAAAATTGTAAATTAATTAATTTCATTTATTTGGTTATAATTGTTAACTTATTACATAATCAAAATTTTGTTTAATTTTCTCTAAAGGGATGAAGTATAACCTGACGAAACGTCAGAAAAAGAGAGTATACGATTATGACTCCATCCGAATGTTCAATATTCAACAATCTATCCACAGAGTCATTTTCATTCCTCCACCTCCTGTATAAACAAGTGAATCACATCTTCTCACCCAAGTGGAAACGAAACCTGTTCTGACACCGCCCTGGATACAGAATTTGTATATGGAAGCAATACAGCTTGAGCAAGTTGAATCGCCACAGGAGTTGCATATCAAACGAAACAGTTAATTTCAAATATTACTGATTTCCTTGTGGTTTACTAGATGAATATGATGGATACGTGATTATAAAGATATAATGCGAATGACGCCGGAGCAAGGACGGAGTAGAACCACACATTCGCTATTCGGCGAACAGCGAGCAACCGCTCGCCGAATTTCGAGTAGTGTGATGAGTTGGTTTGCTATTTGCCGGGTGACGAACGTTTGGCGCTCGCCCTACCCATCGCGTGTCGGTCTTTTGGACACATCAAAGAGAGCGAACATTCGCCGAACTCATCAGCTGCTCGGGATCGGGCGAGCAGTAGCTCGCTGCTCGGCGAACGCCGAATGTGTGGAGCCACCTTTAAAAAACTCAGCTTCGAAATCCCCTTGTCCTCGTGACGTGGAGCGCGGGTGGCGGCGGGGGAGGCGGAGCTTCCGAGCGCCGCCAGCTGAGCGCGCGCCGAACGCGCCCGTTGGCATGCGGAGGCGCCGCCGACGCCAGATCCGCGCTGCGCTCGACGCGGCCACGGGTTCCGCATTTCGGAACCCGCGGTTCACGCACGCCATCTGGCAGTTCTGGCCTCCTCCTCGGAATGTCTACTTATCTGCCGCGATTTCTGCTGGGGGTAAAAGAATGCGACGAAAATCTGACGGTGGAGCTGATTTCCAAAGTGGCGTATCTCCGATTAATAAAATTTTTCAGGAAGGAAAAGAATTTAAATTCAGCCTCATAGGTCAAGACAATATTGAACGGTTTTGCTTAGCATAAAGGAAATGTAATTTTGACACAACATTTGACAGCATGCGTCTTAAGAATATCTTGATAGTACAACTAGAAAACAAACACAAATGGAGAACTGTAACTTTGGAAATGAGATTTTTAAATCAAGACAAACAAACGTACAAACCCACATCGCTTTGTACGTCCTACCTAAAGCACCACCTAACTGGACCGACTGTGGTAGATATTTTGAGCCCAACTTAAAAGCTGGGAAAAATTATTTCAGTAAATAACTCTGTACGTTGATTGCTCTCCGTCGTTTAGTTTTGTGAATAATTAACGTTAAACTTTGGACTAGGCGCTTGTGCTCGTGTAACATGGGCTACGGTAAGTGAGCGGCCTCACCTTGCACTTTTTTTGAAAACGCAATTGGTAATAGTATCCGAGAAGTGGTGGGAGGACTATCGTGGTGATCTTCTTCGGCGCATTGGGAGATGGCGGCAGAATTCAAGGTACAACCCGGCAAAGTTGTGCGCGTCACACACGCCATGCGACGCAGATGCCTCCCTTGCGTTCACACAAACATGATAATCTATCCTAAATAACACTTAATAGTTTATTTTCTCTCCTTTCATATTCGTTAGGTAAGTAGACAATAATAGCAACAGGGAATAATATTAATGAAATATTTGGGTTACATTTTTTGCAAAATATGATCAATGACAAACGTTTTTTCAAAATTTTGAACCGGGTTTACACTATTCCCTTTTGCACTAATGAATAACTTAGTATACTCCATCACCGGTTCCTCTATGAGCAATGAGGACTGATTCACCCTTTATACCTCGGTTAACTCTTCGTAGTATACACTTCTCTCGTAATCTCCTTTCTCCCTTTCTCTTCCTCTCTCCCTCTTTCCCTCTTCCTCTCCCTCTTCCTCTCTCCCTCTCCCTCCCTTTTCTTCCCTCCCTCTCTTTCCCTCCCTCTCTTTCCCTCCCTTTCTTTCTCTCCTCTCTTTCCCTCGCTCCCTCCCTCTCTCCCTCCCTCTCTCCCTCCCCTCTCTCCCTCCCTCCCTCTCTCCCTCCCTCTCTCCCTCCCTCTCTCTTCCTCTCTCCTCCCTCCCTCCCTCTCTCCCTCCCTCTCTTCCTCTCTCTCTCCCTCCCTTTCCTCCCTCTCTCCCTCCCCTCCCTCCCTCCCCCTCTCTCCATTCCTTAGTCTCTCCCCCCACCCTCTCGAACACACAGACATCAGGCTTCTTCATTTACACAGTGTTTATAAAATCAGGTCGTTAATTAAGGTCATGTTCAAGCTTTTTAAAATCTGAGTAAGTTTCTAATAATTATGCGTCATATGAATGCAAATTTACACAAATATCTAAATACGATTTTCTCATGAACGTCTCCAATTGTTTCTTCAACTTTTTGTTGGGTGACCGGACGCAATTGAGATCCAGTACAAGATGGCTATTTTATGGTTGATTACCAGCTTATTAATACTCCTGGTTGTTTTCCTTGACAACTAGAACCATGTGATAGAACACGTAATGATTTAAACTCGTTTCATTACAAAGGAGGCAACGTACATTATCGAAACTTAGGTGCTGTGAGAAACTTGAGTTTGTACCAAGGCACATTGTGCCGAACAAACTGCCCGTTCAGCGATGCCCTCTATCATAAAATCGCCCTTCATTTCTATATACTGTCTTCTTACCTACACTGAAAAAATTGGTGATGCCATTACTTAAAGAAGAATATTTTTTTTGAAAATCAATACAGCCTAGGTTAATTTGGTCGTGAGCGAAGATATTGAACACAATAAAGGATTACGCAACGCATTATGAAAGCGGCAGGACCGCTGCCACGACGAGATGCTTATTGTCTGGGGATGCTGCGCGGCTGTGTCCTTTGCGAAGGTGAGGGGGAAGAGTGAAGGGGCGAAGGGGCGACGCGGGAGTGTGGGTCTTTCACCGCCCTACGTGGGCGACCGCTGCGAGTGTTGTCTTGTCTAATACGGAGGCGAATTGGACGGTCGCGCCGATGGCCGCGCCAGCAGCACACCTGTTGCTTCGCCACCGGTGCTAAGCCAATGTGCCGCCCACCTCGCGATTAATGTGGAAAATGTTACATATATCAACCTCGCACTGAGCATGCGTGATATGAGAATAGACGTAATACATGAATTCATGAAAATGTAGTTTCTCCTAAAGTTTGCTTCGATTATTTACGGAACCTAATAGAACTCTACAGTTTTTCAAAGGAATGTACTTGTAAAATTCCAACGCAATATTCAAATTGGTTTTGAATATTTGTCTTTTGGTGTGTCTCAAAGTTCAGTGGTGGTACTAAGAGAATAGGTATACCAAATACTTGAATAATTACTACAAACTCTTACAAATATTACAATAGTTTGGTTCCTTTTAGATGAGATAAGGAAATAGTGAATACTATTTCGAAACGATATCTTCATTGGTAATTGGATGCGAATAAACTGGCATTGTAGTATGCATTTACATGTACTTTCTTTGTTCTACTATTTATAGTAATCGTACGTGTCTTCTTTGCGTATTTACGAAATAAGATGTTCTTCCACTAATTAAATGTTTCCTTAATCTTTTACTCGCCGTTCCATTATCATTTCTCCACCCCTAATCTCTCAGAGAAGTGCAAGCATCCGCTCTGGCGGCTCCTTCCAAACGAGAAGAAACAAACTGAGAGTACAAACAAAAAGAGTTGCTCTTGAGAGTAACTATAAGGAGCTGGGCACGTGTGTGTGGCCTAGCGCGAGCGTCGCGGGTGCTGCTGCTCCGCCGTCGCCAACGCCGCCCCCTCAGCCAGCGCCTGGGACAAAGACGCCACGCTGGCTGGCGAGGCAGATGCCCCGCACGGCCATTGGCTGCTGTCACCTTACTCCCCGCACGAACATGCCCCGCAGTGCCCTGCACGTGCTTACCACTCCCATTTCGCTCTCGTCAATTTGCTCTTGCCTCTGACGCAAGTTTGGAAGTGGCGTCTTACACTTGGCTACTGAGATTCTAAAAGCGTATGCACTGCGATTATTCGTGGTAAATAATGTTGGAATTTATCTTTATAAACACAGTATCCAGCGGACGGCTAGACACATACGAGGTAATAATAGAGACGTAGTAAAACGCAATGTCCTTAATTGGAATCGGTTCTACTGACTGCTTTCCAAGAAGAATTACTTGAGTTAACATTATGTTTGAGACGTCTTAACAAGCCGCTAGTGCCTCCTCTTCTTTCACACTAGACAGTAAATACTCCCAATAGATCATTGTTGTGGTAAGCTTCATATACAATGTTGATTTTAATATCAAAGTTATAATATTTAGTGATGGTAAATTATGAAACAGCCATGGTCCTTGTATGATCTAGGTTTATGGTTTCACTCCGAAGAATTGCCTCACTCGTTGTAACAAGATTTTAAATATCTTATTTGTAGCCCTAATTAAATCCCTATGGGCAACGTGAAACGTAAGAATAGTTTGTAGTACTAGTCCAAAGACATTTAAAGGGGGAAATGATTTAAAAAGTCCTTAATTTTTTCTACATTTTAAAAATAATTTTCAATATAAATAAATCATATTTCTCGAAATGTTTTCTCCGACTTTTGCTTATATATAGTTATAATCTAATTTCTCGCCAGAGACGTATTTTGCTCTTGTCAAAATGTTTCAGCCAGCGAAGTCACAGTACAATCAACGTCTGAGCACAACGCTTTAGAAATGTACAGTATTTTAATTAATAGTTATTTTTTTTGTCTTGGCGACCCTCAGCGGCTGTTGAGACGCAGGGCTGCGCAGCGTTCGAGGACGTCTATTTGCTCCCCGCATTGCGCACAACGCGCGTCAGGTCCCGACAAAATGCGCCGGAGCGCGCAACACAACACAAACACGCGACGACTGCCAGCCGCACATATCACCCCACCCGGAGCGCATGTGCGAACGATCTGCGCGTCGCAGCGTCCCTTTCACTGTTCTCCGATGTAATTATAGTGACACCTGTTCTGGAGGTTCGATCACCTGGGAACGCGGTTATCCAGTCGGGAGCTTCAATGCCAACAATCAACACGTAACGATATTGAAAATTATTGGATAAACCGCGTCCAGTTGATCAAACGTCAGGATCCTCAATAATTAAATCGGAAGAGTGTGATAGAAATCCACTTGGCGTTGAGAAGATTTTTCTTTATGATATCTCTTCAAAAATTAGATTAATATAAGTTACAATTATTCAAAACATGAATAGTTTTCGTGTAGTTTGGTGCGTGAAATGATGGAACTTTTAAAACAAGATTTTTCCCAAATCCCTCAAAATTTGTTCTTTAATTTTTTCTCTAGTAAAACAAAGTACACTTATAAATGTAGCGCTTGCCCAATTTTCGTCAAATTCTCAATTTTCGAAAATTGCAAATTATTAAAAAAGTAGAAGAGGGAATAACTTCCCATTTCGACATGCCATTGCAGGTATTTTCCTCGAAGACCGGACTTCATAAATTATTTCTTTTTATGCACTCTGCCTCGATTCCACTTCGGGAGACACGTCCACAAATGGTCCGGTCACCGTGTCCGAGTCGAACTTTCGTTCCCCTAAATAAAAATAAAACTAAGGCACTAGCAGCTAATGATTGGGCTGGAAATTTCTTCAAGAACCTTACAAGAAGGTAGAGTGGTATTCCAGGAAAATATCGTAATTCTTCGCCTATGCAACGGACAATAGTGAATTTGCTGTGGTCACGGGGACCGCTCTACGGGAATTAATGGGTTAGTCCAGAAAGCGGAAATGAAATTGGAGCCAAATTTTCCTCCCTCTTCGAAGGTATTATCCTTGAAATATTTTCTTGAAATCTGTCTATTAGGGCCTGTTCTTACGAATTTTGTCAGAATAAGAGGAAAGGAAAGTTGCGCGGACGGTCTCCGCACGTGCGTCCCGGATGCAGATAACAACTCGGGCTCTCCCACTTCACATGTAAACAATGTTTAAAAACAAGGCAGTCAGCTGCGATGACACGTGAAGTAGTGAACCAACGCATTTGGGAGATCAATTGGGATATAAAAACTTAAGGTGTGTAGTTAGTGGTGATCTAAAAGTACACTGTGACATACTTCACTCCGTTTTTATCTTTGACTATATCCGTAATTATTTTTATCATTATCATTCTTGTCATCTTCGTAAGCCTTTGACTTTGATATCTGCAGCATTTAGTATAATGCTCTTCTATATACGATCGGCTGTGCAAATTATTCGTACCTGAGGATCTAGGAGAAAGCAATGAACAAAATATCGTACTGGTCAAGAGAAGAGAATTTTCAGTAAATCATTAGTATATTGTCACACATACGAATATTTGGATTTTGACGTTTGTTTTCTTTCTTCTACCTCCACACTATGCAGCTCCCATTGTTTGAAATCTTCCTTTGTCTTTTCGCAAATCTACCTTAAGCCGGTCTCGACTGCTGAAGAAAAAGCACACCTCAACACTATGCCTTTGACGAGTGAGCATCACCGAACTTTAGATAGGAATACTCTGTGGTGAGCGCTCAAGAAATACAAAACAGTGAACGTTCAGTGATTTTTGCAGAAAGCTACTTGCCTCAGTGCGAGGTGTCATTAGAAGCAATACCGTCATGCCATTCTACTAGCGAAACTGGCCGCCAGAGGCATATGTGGGAGGCACTGCCAAGCGATTTGAATCTCGCAATCTTCGAGGGTTGAATGGCCTGCATTTTAGCGCAAGCGCACAACACGAATTCTCGTGTGAATGCTCAGGATTTCTTGCTCAAAACAGCACATATCAGAACCCAGACCACTCCAGACGTAGGCCAGAATGTGCGCTTGTTAAGAAAAATCGAATCCAATCTCCATAATTGTTAAGCGCTTTTATCAGTAGTTTTACCGGTAATTTTAAACAAATAAAAAAAAACATATTTTGAAAACTTTTATTTTTATTAATGATAATGCCTGTATATTGCAGCACCGCAGCACGTACGTATCAGCTGTCACTAAATGAGACGGACAACCATAACTGCTCAAACATATGTTCGACGGAAATGCGTCGTCGTCGTTCTTAACAAACACTAGTGATCTATTAATATATTAACCAACAGGAGGACAAAAAGCAATTATTTCCTGACAGCAAACAATGGGTCAACTGGCTGTCGTTCAATGTGATTAGATGTTGATGCCATGGACTGTTCATGGTTCGTTGTCATGGTCGTGCAGCGATCATGGTATAAAAATCTAATCACATTGACAAACATTGTTGATCTTTTTAATGTATTTCCAACAGGGTAACAAGCAATTCTTTAGTCACAGTAAACAACTGGTCAACTGACTGCAGTTCAATTTGATTTGGATTTTATGCCACGAACGCACACCTCGTAGTAATAATATAAACTAAATCACTTCTAGGTAGGATTTTTATGAGTGAGACCTGTTTGCTATTATGCTTCCATCTACTAGCTTTTTGATTGATTTATTGAATTAGTGATTCTCAGAGCATAACGACTAAGGTGATTAGTCCCGTGAGTGTAGTGCATGTTTCTTGCTCGGGAAATGGCGATGATATTCTCCTGCTGAATGGTGAGCTACGGGCGCGTTACAGGGGGGGGAGAGGATATTCAAAATACTCCAAATTTGCGTTACGTAATTTATGGAGGGCCCCATGCTGTAAGCTCCCGACCGTCTCGTGACATGTGAGGTAGTGTAGTGCATGTAAATGTGTGTGTAAGTGAGGGGTAGGATAGGACAAGGACTAGGAAGGAAAGATCGCGCGCGATCAGAGCAGTCGGCCACTATTTCTTCTCCACACAGCGTCAGAAATAGACCTAACTATCTGACTGGAACCTAGTACATCCCAGTCAGAGGCACTGCAGTGATATCAGTGGTCGCCTTGAGCCATCTTAGCCAGTAGCAATAGGATGATCTAAACGTGGGTAGGATGTGTATGAGTGGGACCTGTTGGTTTGGTGCTTCCATCTACCCGCGTGTTGGCGCGCCCGCGCCCTGGGGAGCGGCGCCAGAGCAGGTCCCGCGCGGCCGGGGAGCACGCGAGCCGGAACAGACGAGCCCACGCGCGCTTGACCATCTGACGACGCTACTTGGATCAAACAGACGCATTAGCCTTCTCCATGGTTCATGACCGGATGGCATTTGCTTTAAATATATTGTTTTACTACAAGGAAATTCTTACAAGATTGAGATTTGTAAACTTCTAGATATATTTTAAGCATATTACGTCGTCAAATCACTCATATTACATCAACAAATTCATTATTTTCATCAACATCATTATTTCTAGACATGCTGTAATATTGGTGTATTAATATTTGGTATATTAAACCATAAATCACTTGCTTTGAAGCTGAGGTCTTATAATACACTGAATTCAACTGAACTAATGAGTGAACATGTATATCGGCTTCAAGATTTAAATGTCTATTGCCACGCCACGTGTAATATCGACTGTGATTTTATTTTCCTGCGCATCGTTTATCAAAAGATGTGATGAATGCCATCCTCATTTCTGAGCGTGCGATGTGGAGGGAGTCATGTGTCATGTCCTGGCCTTTCGTAGCCAGATGATTACACTGGTGGCTTATAGTAAGGTAGAGTGTTCATAAGAGGTGAATGATGGTGATAGATGAATAATTACGAATAAGATGTTCATATGGGGTAGGTTGTGTCGTGAGAATCCAATCACCCCTTAATTTTATGATAAAATCAACGAGCCCTAAGACGGGATTCAAACCCGCAGCTTTCAGCTCTGCATATCTCGACGCTGCTCCAACCCCTGCGACACCGAGGCTGACATTTATGGAATGCATGCGCGCAAAAATGTTCTTTAGCAAATTTTTTATCCATATTCCACATAGTGTCACCTTAAAAAATAAGAACCGTCGTAGTTGCCTTAGGGCTTCAACTGATGTCACTGCAGTGCGTCTCACCGAAAGGTCCTGGCTTTCGAGTCCCGACGGACGCAGGATTTTCGACATTAGGTTGAAGTCATCCGCTGTCTGGAGGAGAATTCTGGCGGCCGGCTGCTCTGATCGGTAGTTTTCCGTGATTTCTCCGATCAACACGAGGCGAATGCCGGAGCAGTACCCTAACAAACGGGCCACGGGCCGCGCGCCGATCTTTCCTTCCTGTTCCTTGTCCTATCCTCACCCCTTACATACAAACACTTTCACTTACAGGCACTCCACTTCAACAACAGTCACGACATGAGTCGGGAGTTCAGAGCTTGCCTCACTGGGGCAGTGCGTCGCTGGTGGGAGGTGTGTTGGGGGAGATCCCGCACAACAAGGTGTAGGTCGGTGTCGGCTCTGGCCGTCCAATGGGGGGAAAGATCACCGCCACCTCCCGTGATAAAAAATATATGCACGGTACTTGCAGAACTAATGACCAAATCAGTTGACACTAATCAGTCAGTGAGAAAATGCGTATTGCGGTTAGCGATGGTGTAGCGGTTAGCATAACAGATTGCTTTACCCAATTTCGCGGGTTCAAACCCGATCGAAGCCGTGGGCGAAAAAATTCTTCGTACGCCTTCCTTCGGAGGAGAAGCAAGCCGGCTGTCCATGTTAATAGATTTACTGACCGTAAAAGATCCTCAAGCCTAAATGAAGCCTCTGAGCTAAATTCAAATCGCCTGTTTCGTCGCCCGAGTAATACCTTCTTTCTCCGCTAGTTGGTGAAAGGAGAGTAGCGAAATTTGCGTGGTCAGACGCAAGAGCAGGCCTCATGGCCTGAGTCTCGCCACGTAAAATAAGGCATCCATTCAATTCAATTCAAAAATAAGAAATCGTTTTCGACCTCTTTCAGGACATTTCCCCACACATTTGAACGAAGCGTAACTGAGACCGCGAGAATGACAGGACCCGCGAGAATGACAGGGCGCTTCTTTTTTGCGCGTTTGGGGGGCGCCACGGGCGGCGCACGTGCGCAATGCCGGGGGGGGGGGCGGGGGCGAGGGAGGTGACGCGCGGGCGGCGGCGTGCGTCAATGCGGCGCCAGAAATACCACGCCTCGCTGCGCCCGGCGGCGGCGCCGAAACAGCGCACTGGGCACACGAGACCAAGTCGAACGCAGGTGGTCGGGGACTTGGCCGTTTCATCTCTGCTCCGTGTTAACAAGGTTATTCTTTTGCGGAGGAAATTTTATTTATTTGTTGCTCTAGGTGTTTGCGGTTAAATCTACGGTCACTGCGCAGGTCGTTCGCCAACAGATGACTCGGAGCAAAATCGTTCAACTTATTTTATCCGAAACACCCGAATGTTGCACCCGAAATCGTCGTAATACTTCCTTAAGTTTTTAAAGCATGTGCGAGAAGCAAGCTCAACACCAAATACTATCTGCGCACATTGTCTTGAGCACTCATTTCCTAAATGCTACAGAAGTGGTGGGGATTGGTTATTTCGAAGACCGTCTACTGTATCAAGTCTGTAGTTCGTTTTTCTATGCAAAATAGTTTCTATTGTTTTGGAGCGATCATTTCTCATATTCGACTTTGTCAACACGCTCGTCGCTGACATTTATTCTTAATTCACCTACTGTTAGTAAAGGAGGTCCCCCACTCCAGACTGATTTGACAGAACATAAGAATAAACCTCGGAGACATATTACTTAAGCCACTCCTAACGGACGTGTGACTCCAAACGATTTCTCCTTTCGCGTCCAATCAACATCGTCTGTCAAACAAATTTTAGCTCTGTCTCCGTGTTCCTTTCGCCCGAAATCCGAATGGGGACTCTGTGACTCAAGAAAACGCGTGCGTATAATGCACGTATTGCCGATGGTGTGGGTATTGTAGATGGCCTTGGCTTTCCAGCTGATTTCGCGCGAAAGGAACCGACAGAGCCAAAAGAAACTGAACTTGTCTGACAGATGATGTTTTTGGATGCGATCGAAAGAAGTCGTTTGGAATCACACGTTCGTTAGGAGTGGCTTAAGAAATGTCTCCGAGAATTATTTTTACTTTCTGTCAAATCAGACTAGATCACCCTTTTCATACGTGATAAAGCGATGGGAAATACGGAATGAAAAGTAAAATTTCTTCTTTTTGCATTATTGTGAAATGCTTTACTAATATAAGCCCCTAATGTCCTTAATTTTCAAGGGATACAAATTCTCAGAAAAAGAAATAAAATAAATAATCGGAAGAAGGTTTTCTGCAATCCTAATACCTACAAACGCTTCTATTTAGCTTTTGGTGCTCTTAAGTTGTTACTTGTATACACTTTCTTTCTACGTGTCTACAATATTTGTGCAATATAAATTTGAAATGAGAAGCGCAGCAGCGAAGGAGGAACGCCCTCGTGCCCACCAGCTTCATTGCTCATGCTGCTCGCTGAGGGAGAAGCGATAGCAACCGAGGGGCGCGCGCGAGAGCCGCCGTGCCAGGGGGCGCCTGGGCACAGAGGCTCAGATTTATCAAATTCCTCTTTTTCTCGCTATTACGTTCCTTAGGCGTACTTGGACATTGCCTCTCGCAGTTGAGAAGTGTAGTTACATTACCATTCTGATATTCGTCTTCCAGATCAAAATTCTCTTAAAACATGAATTAATGGTTGTAAACGATTATTTTTATTTCGTAAAAAGTATTTTTCTTAATAAAACACTTGATATTAGCTTACACATTACGATTACCTGCAATACTGGAAAGGATCCTTGTGTGACACCACAGCATATTAATGCTTACATATAACGAATTGAAATATAGGTGTTTATTATGTCAGTGAATGACATAAACGTATTTAGAACGTTAACTCAGTGGCAGGAGATTTGTGGGATCTCTAGGCGTGCGCCTGGCGCGCCATTCCATTAATGCGAGTGCGGCAGCCGCCTGGAGCTGCGTGGGCTGCGCATTTCGCGTGCGTCAGGAGCTGAATGGAGGCGGCGGCGGCGCCGCGGGGCGCGTGGCCCGAGCGTCTCCAGGAATAGCGAGGGCGCTTGCAGCCGGCGGGCGCATCCGCCGGATCCGGATGGCGCCCCTCCCCCCCCCGCCCCGCCCCCGCCTCCTCCACAGTCACCGCCCGAAGCCCCGCCCCGCCACGCCACGCCACCCCCGTCGCCACCAACTCTCCCATCGCCGCCGCCGCCGACGCCATCGCCCTAGTCCCCGTGCCGCCATGACCCCGTCCTTGCCCCGTCGCACCGCCACCCCACTTTCATCGCCAGCGCCAACGCCCCCGCCCCGCCCCCGCGACGGTCGAGGCACCCTTCACTGACACCAGGCCCCGCCCCCCACAGCCTTGCTGACGACGCACTGCTCCTCCCCTGCCAGGGAGGAGACCCAAAATTCCATGCTCCGCCAGGCGACATGCGAGGAGACGATGGTGAAGTGAAAGAAGGTGGAACGACAAGAAACGCGGGGGAGTGGGGTGCTGCAAATGACTCTTACAAATTCTTATAGAAAAGCCTCCCAAACGTACAAGGGTTCCGTGAGGGTGGGGAATGGTTCAGCACTTCTTCGCTGCCGGATCCCGAATATCTAAGCTCCGTCGGGATACCGCTCAACAAGCGCTGGCCTATTTCTATCGCCCCCCTTTAGTCTACCGATTGATAACCTCTCGTGGAGTAATTGATTTAAAGATATATGTCATTAATTCAGTAAATGCCACATAGCATTACATTTAAGTTCTTTTCTACGAATCGATTCATTGTCAAAATCTGCCTCTCTATCCTCACATTTGACTCAAAGCACTTCCATGGACCGCAGTCTAGCCTTCCCCGTCGCGATCACATCATGCATCACGATCCACCGTCGTCGCCCATGCGCTGCCCTCTTTCACCGCTCGCACTCTCTGACTACTACCTGACTGTCTCACACGATTTGTGACCTACACTCTCGTCTCTTCCCATACATCTCACACCCCCTTTATCCGCTGCGATATCACCTTTTCATGTATAATTTCGTCGTCAACGATCGAGCACATCGAGTGGACTCCTGCTTCTTGAACGGCGTTCGTCACTCAGCGCCCCTCTACTCGCCCGCCCCGCCGCCAGCGCTGCCTCCCAGAGGCGCATCCGCCGCCGCCGCCGCCGCCGCCGCCGCCGCCGCGACCTCGCCAGAGATTCATCGCCGCAATAAACCGCTCGAGGAACCTGCGCTCGTTATGAAGTAGTGTATCACGAAACGATGACGTAATGATGGGTATTAATACACGAGTGTGATATTACGATACGAGCGAGGAACGAGCGAATATTTCACACGAGTGAATTAATATCCATTACATAGAGTTTCTTACGGTACTTTTTCTACGTTTTTTATAAGTTTAACTTTTACATTAAATCGTTTCTTGATAGTTGACATGGAGGATTCAGCCAAGGCCACCAAGCGGACAGCTCTCTGACCCTGCTCTCGCATGCTTCCGCAGGTGACTGTGGTTACCATTCCAACTGCGAGGGAATACTGCACTAAAAAATAGGATGAAAGTGAGATTATGATACAATTTATTTTAAATAATATTCCTCCAAAAAAGACTAACAATAAAAGAAATTAAAACTGACAAGCGTATTATATAATATCAAATATAATTTTAATGTGCACAATCGAACGAAACATTTACTACAACGATTCTCAATGATTAATTGTCAATACTTGCTTTGTAAACTTCTCTTGATTGGTCAAGAACCTGTATCGTAATGAATCTGTATCGTAATGAGTATCATTATGCAACTGGTTATAGCCATCAAATGCAATGGGAGTAAAAAAACATAATTTAGCTTGCAGCACTGCTGTTGCATTGATAAATCTGCGCAGAAACCACATAGATATTTTGAAAACATAAGGCTTATCCACTGAAATCATTTATTTTCTTTCATCTAATTTTTGGTTATGTATTACGCGGTAAAGGAAATCAGAACAGAGTTTCTGTAACAAAAATTGAGTTTTTCGAATTTTTTCTTCCCTTACCATTTCCTCTTGAAAACGAGGCGTAAATATTGTTGATATGAACGGGAAGAATGTTTATTTTGAATATGTCACGTGTGCGAATATTCCTCTCTCCAACTGCTACTTTTCATCAGTGATTACCTATATACTTAATGTTGTGTCCAAAAAGAACCAGTAGATCCAGTTAAAATAAGTTTATTAACAAAGCAGCGTTTTCTCGGTACAAACAATGTTCCAGCGACCGGTAGAGTAAACCAGGTCGTAGCCAAATCTTCAATGTCCAGGAGATGTACCGAGAAGATCGTAGGTCGTTGCAATGTCCGGGTGACGTGCCGAGGGTGTTGCAGAAGTCCGAAGTAATACTGCGAGAGAGAGAGAGAGATCCGGGGGCGTTGCGTAGTCGACTGTGCTGTCTCCAATACTGCTGCGAAGTACACTCGATGCCGGACAGATTCCAACTGCCTGTCGCTGAGCAATACTTGTGCGGTTTCGTGAATCGCGCGTAAGGTGCAATGCACGTTCACTCCACCGCGGTGCAGCCATCCCTACCCTTACGGGCATCTATGGCCAATCCTGCAAAATGAAAAAGAAAAAACAGGTCAGAAGACATTAGCCAACTGGCGCGCGCATTGCGTGTGCAATAGTTAGAAAACAATGTTTATGTTACAAGTCTCATTTCGCTGTTTCAGATTTCTCTTACTCCAGGAATTGTTTCGGTCGCTTATACTTCGCCCGTGGAGCGGGTTCGTATGAAGCGACCTCGGAAATGAGAGTATTTTCCGAGTCAGCGGCTTTTCTGAAAAATTGAGAGGTTAGTTTTTTGAAATGTTCTACTAGCAGTGGCAATGATAGGTCGCGGTGCATATCTTTAATTAATGCATACCTAGGGGCGCAGAGGGCGGCCCTAAGACATTCATTTTGAACTACTTGCAGTTTATTTAAGTGACTTTCTGCAGCGATTGCCCAACTAGGGCATGCGTAGTCCATTTGTGGCCTGATAATTGCTTTATAAAGCGTGAGGCAGTTCGCCGTTGACAGTTTGCTCCGCTTGTGAAATAAGCATCGCAAGCGGCCTTTGGTCTGCCGCGCTTTCTTCCGCACGTTATCTATGTGCAGGTTAAAAGTGAGTGCGCTATCTAATGTCACTCCTAAATATTTAACATTTTTGGCCCAGTTTATTACATCGCCACAAAGCGCGAGCGGCCTCGGCTGCGTGAATCTTTGCCTTCGTGTGAAGAGTACCGCCGCACTCTTGCCCACGTTGACTTTTACCCGCCACAGCTTCAGCCACTCCTGGATCTGAAGTAAATGCTGATCCAAATACTTCTGGAGAAGCTCGATCTTTTTAGACGTGGCTATTACAGCCGTATCGTCTGCGTACAAGGCGAGTTCCGTTTGAGGGTGCGAAGGTATGTCGCGCACATACAGGCTGAAGAGCGTAGGAGCAAGCACGCTCCCTTGCGGTACTCCGGCCCGAATGGCGCGGCGGGTAGATTTCGCATTCAGAAGCGTTACTTGAAACGTTCTGTTTGCGAGGAAAGAGTGAACAAGGTGCACTAGGTAAGTTGGAAGGTTTATAGATTGGAGTTTGTAAAGGAGGCCGACGTGCCAGACCTTGTCAAATGCGCTGGCGACGTCGAGGAATACTCCACCTGTAAATCGGCTCTCGTTGAAGTTGCGCCTTATGCGATCTGTAATTCGCACAAGCTGATGAGTTGTGCTGTGGCCCGCGCGAAAGCCAAACTGCTCCTTATTCATTAGTGAATTTTCTGAAACAAATTTGAGAATTCTTTTTAGGATGAGTTTTTCACACAATTTACCGAGTGTATTTAATAAACTAATTGGTCTATACGACTCGGGCAGTTTTGGATTTTTTCCCTGCTTGTGGAAAGTTAGAACATGCGCATGTTTCCACTGACTCGGAAAGTGCTGAAACATAAAGATTGAATTAAACAGTGCGACTAAAAACACTATGGCTTGTTGCGGCAGCTTCTTCAGGACGTCGTTCGTGATGCCGTCCGGGCCGGGAGCTTTTCTAGCTTTCAACTCTGCAATAGCCGCTTTAACTTCTGTTTCATCTGTGAAACTCGGCTCGTCGGCGGGCGCGTGCAGTGCCGCCATCACCGTTTGTTGCACTTCTACAACGTGCGGTATAGGCGGCGCCTCCTCGACCGGCTGAAACTGAGATTCTAAAACATTAGCGAGGAGCTCCGCTTTCGCCTCGTTCGACTCAGCGAATTCTCCAGGGCTGATTTGCAGCGGCGGCACTGTAATAGGCTTCCTGGAAAGCGTGCGCGTGATTTTCCATAGTGAATTATCTTCCGGTTTGAGACCTGAAAGAAATTTTTCCCACTTCTGATTGCGATACTCTGCCAGTTCGATTTCAACTTTCCGCTTCAATCGATTAGCTCTCGCTTATCAGCGGGGTGTCGCGTGCTCTGCCACACTCTGCGC
>JAHLJT010008482.1:0-31269 GCA_031308135.1 Acheta domesticus | reverse complement strand
GCTCGGCTTACTCGGAAAACTGCTTTTTCAGTCTGTATTATAGCGTATTGGCAGGTCAGGGGGAGGCAAAAGTGAAAACCATGGAAGTGGAACCATTTACTGTCCGGGTGATTAACCAAATTTTCTCCCATAACTTGTTTTCGTGAAGTGCGATCTTAATAAAGGTAGTTTTCAAAGAAGAACCAAGGGGAATATTATTCGAATTAATTAATGGTTTGTGGTTATCTCTCACATCTCTCAATGAAAGCACGCATGCTTTCGCTCCAGTTTCTAAGAAGCGACAATCTCAGTTACCTACTTACTTTGAACGCTAAAATTCATCGCTTAGTTCATTAAAACACCATAAATAGACCTACATTCACCTAGAAGTAGAAGGATATACTGGAATAGACATTGTTGTATAAGGGTCACAAACATCAAGAAAAGACTTCGTTAAAACATAAGTGTTACTGAAGGTTTAATGCTCCTTTCGGTAAAAAGTGAAGTCTGCATGAAGGAAATAGAGCTGCAAGGTGAGCCATTTGCTAGTTCGTACGCGCTCGAGTGAGCACCGGAAGTTTGAGCTCGCTCCCAGTGGGCAATTCAAAAGTCAGGGCATTGACCATGACGGCATCTCCTCGCCTCTTGGGTAAGGAATATGTTGCCTATCGTTGCAATAGTGTTGTACAGCTAAGTTAGCAATAAACCTGACGATTCTTGCGGGCCCTTACCATTTATTATAGCTACATTTACGACATGTAAACAAACTGATTACGTAAGAAATTGTAATTAGTTAATAAATGTTATACAGATTTCTTTTCGAAGCCATGGATCAGGAGATTGTCATAGTTCTTTCTGAATTAATATTGGTCCTTTTTTGTAAAAATCACATTTTTCAGCTGCTCTAAGTTTCTCTCCCTTGATAAATTTGCATTAGGAATATAAAATATTCGCGCTATTTACATCAGCCTAAAGTAAAGTACACTTTTCAATCAGTTTCAACATAATTTGTATCATTGTTTAGATATTTCAATTTCACAACATATTTTAATTAATTCTTGAAATTCTATCTCAATGGTGGAGCCACAATTCAGACGCAACTGTTTTTATCGGCCGAGAGGTGTTCGCTTGTGTCGCGCCTTGTCGTGGATTCTAGTTCACCTACCGGATTTTAGCTGGACTGCCGTCATACTCGAGCGAAATCGTCTCGTGTTGTCAGAATTCTAGTAGGAAATGTATTCAGTAATATAAAATTTCATGAGCTAAGGCCTACAAATGGCTTAAGGTGTGTATCTTCCGAGCAGTTTCTATAATGTGTAAATGGGTATCGATGAAATTTTTTGATTTGCGGAGAAGAACTCGTAGATGTATGTGTAGCTAATGGCATTGACTTGGATTCTTAATTCCATCACTCCATAACTTTTGCCTTCAGTAAAGACACGCAGCTTCTTATTTATTGCCAGGATGTAGAATTAACAAGAGCAGACCCCCCCCGATCAGTATCCAGTAGAAACCAACAGTGTAAGAGGCAAGAGCTACTGGGGACTGAATAATGTATTGCTAGAATTTGCACACAGACGAGTCTCATCTTGACTAGCTTCCGAACCACTTAAATGTTTTGAGACAGTGAAATGCGGTTCTACCATTTCATGCGTAACCAAGGTTTTGAATAGGACACAAATTTACCCTTCTCAATTCTGTAGCAGGTCGGTGGGTATAATGTTAATTTTAAGTGGGACAATGGTCGTCTTAGGATTGATGCAAAAGAACGAAAGAAAATGTAACAATGCTTATTTAAAATAATAAATTGCTGAAGAGAATTCCCACCTTCCTTTATATGGATGCTATTTCGATGGAGCGCCGAGTTGACATTTGGTTTTAGGTGAAGAGTGCGAGACGAGTACAATACGAGGAGCGATTTTGGCATTTCCCCCTATTATTTACTTTTCCAAAAACATAATTCCAGTTTGTTGTTTACTTTTGCAAAAACAACAAAATTTAATTTAATCAAGTAAAACATGACTTTATAACCTGAAATGGTGCATAGGATTAAGTTATGCATCTTTTTTACTCCCCGCAAATGCTGAACTTCCCAAAAATAGCACGTAGGCTGTTGATAGGCAACTAAAATTAATAATACAACGTAAGAGTTCATCATACTATGTGTCTACACAAATATTTTGTATATTAAAGTTTTAAGCAATTCTAGTGAACAAAAAGTGTACAAAACTGTTTAGTTTTTGTCTGTACTTTATTGTACTGTTATTTGTTGTTAATACCAACGTAAATCAAATCAGTAACATATTTTAACACCGTATTACTATGTCAAATATTTAAGGTTTGAGCCCTTTTAAAACTAAAGCTTAAGTATAATATCCTGCGTTCCATCTACAAGGACAAAAGAGTTTTCACTCACTACTACCTTTCACTAAATATTACATCTGCACAAAACCGTGATCGTTTCTGCCTTTTTTTCTTGAACCATGTGGCAAGAGGCCTAATGTGCGTCGAGTGGGACCAGGGACAAGGAAAGAAGGCAGCATGGAGAGTAGGTCAGAGCGAGCAACACGTAAGCCAAGGCAGATGAAGAGCCTGCAGAAGAAAGAGTAGCAACAAAAAGCAGAACACGCTGCTCCACACGCGTTTGTTTTTAATTTCTCGCATGCGAAAAAAGTAACGCGAAGTATTGGTTATGTAATGCTGCGGAAAAATTATTTCGATATTTCAGCGGGAATACACGTTTTGGAGTTCCCTAATTTCGAAAACGTGTTGATTTTTTCAAACGTCCGTTCGTCTATGAACACTAGCGCCAAAATTAGTCTTTAGATATTTTCCAAAATTAATATTCATCAACCAATTTGACTGGACCCGAGGCCATGCGAATTTGAAACGAATTCGTTGAATTTTGGGGGATGCTTCACAAGAGCCCCTGGGACAATTACAAACTATTCTCAAATGTGTTTCAATTATTTCTTTAAATTTCTAGTAAGAATAGAGTGAACTACACTAATAACGATGGCTTATGTCTAATGTTGACAATAAAGCCATGAACTTTCAAACATTGACAACAATTCAAATTATTTGAATCCCCCTCGTACAACTACATTTTTGAAGAAATAGATGTCAAAATATTCTTCAAATACATTTAATTATTTTTTCTCCAAAATTAGTTCTTTAATTGTTATCATGCATTTTTTTTATATTATTAATAAATTGTAGGAAGATTTAAGTGAAATGTGGGCAACATTAATAAACCAAATTTTCCTAATAACTGCCCCAAAATTTTCCTTTAAATTTTGTTGTACGCATGGTGCTCAATGCGCTTAATACATGCATAACAATAAAAAATTACACAATTTTTTAAAATATCTCGCTCGTTTTGAATACTGTAAGTCCTAGCGCCATTGATAATATTTTTAAAAAAATAAACCCTTTGATGGGCCAGTTTCATATAATGATGAACCCCTTGTACATACAAAATATGTTGAGTCGGCATAATATTTGTGAAATGAAACACACGCCAAGTACTTAGGGGGGTAGGTTAGGCGTGTGTATGTTGTTCGCCTCATACGAAATAACGCCGGCTCCAGAGATCTCAGGAAGAGATTTGGTAGTCCTGGGTCGGGGTATGATGCAAATTCTAAATTATTAATTACATACACACATGGATGAGAATCGCATCGCCAGTAACGATGAGTGTTTATTGACTAAAAAGAGAAGAGAATCTTAAGAAATGCATGCGTTTGCGTAGCTTTTTGTATTTCTAATGCATACATTGTCGGCTAGTTACAAAACGTAATTCGTAAATTCGTCATTCCAAAGTCATTCCAAACGTAATTCGTCATTCCAAAGGTCGAATATTAATTGGCAGCGCCCTAGACAACTGAGTCTACTCCATTTCCTACCGTTGGCATGGCCCGTCGGCAATTTGCACGAGACGCGACAAACTGCGAACCACGTCGATGGCGCGTTGCGGGCAGCCTCTCGAGATGATATTATTTGCACCCCCTCTACAAATACATTACTGAAAGTAGAGATATTTTTTCTAAAATAAATTTTATTCTCCACAATTATTTTTTAATCATTGTCATGCCTATTTTTTTGAAAATATTGGTAAAGCATTCACCATTCTTATGCTTTTTGGTGGAGAGCATACAGGTGGAGACATTATTTGTAAACAACAAAACAATAGTTTGCGACATGGCTATTCCTTATTGCAATTCTGGAGATCATAGTTCAAAGACATAATTTTTAGTAAATCAAATTTAGCGCAAAAGGGAATTGTACGGCAAAAATTATTGATCGACAAGTTTCGCGTTAACTTTGCGGGGTTCGTATTTTCTCATCTGCGCGAATTGCCTGACACTTCCGAGTGTTGAGAAGACTTTTCTTCGAAAATTGCTCTGCACTCAGGTGCTGGCTACCTTACCAAAGCGCTGCCTGAGCGAGCCTGCCGGTAGGCAAGGCTAACTGATCTGCCAACTTCGTGATCCTCCGCAGTAATCTAGGGAGCGAAGGCTCCGCCCGAAGCTCCTGAGACGCAGTTCGATGCTGCTGTTATTCAGTCGCTGGTTTTCCGGGTTTGAGATCTATCGAGGTTGCCTTATAGTTAAAAGTTTATATGCGGGTGTTTAAGGCAGGGAAGTTTTACGGATTTATGATGCTGTACACGATGGAGGAGAATGGAGTATTAGAACTAACAGAGAAATTGATGAAATTTTGAAATATGAAAATTTTTGTTAGGTACATAAAGTAAGAAAGAATGTGTTAGGTTGGATCACATCGAAAGAATGGAAGATAGACGAACGCCTAAAACCATTATAAAGCAAGAATTGGTCAGAATACGGCGCCGGGGAAGACCAGAAAATAGATGGAGGGATGAAGTGGAAACAGATTTGCAGGCAATGAATGTACGACCTTGGCAAACAACTGCCCAAGATCGAGATAGATGGAAATCTGTGGTTGAAAAGGACAAACCTCACCTCGAACTGTAGTGCTGGAAGAAGAAGAAGAAATGCGGTGTTTTCTAGTCACGTTTTGGAGCTGGTTAGATTAGTGTCCTGGCGGTGGCAAATTTTCGATACCAGCTAAAAGGTGGAATCGCGATGCCTCTACCTCGTAAGTCACCAACTCATCGCTCGCGAGTGACCGATCATTCATTCTGCCTTTCCAGGTAACCAGATATATTAGTAAAGTTGGTTTGATTATTTTGTTTCTGTACGTGCCAACTGTTATGGCCCTATTAATCAACTAGCTCTGGCTGCTATTAGACCCATAAATGTAGTGCAGGTTTTATCACGGGGTGTGGCAGTAGTTTTTCCCTCTCTGGAACGTGCGATCCGACGCATTGCGAGGGACCTACAAGTCTACTTGCGTGTATTCCACTTCCAGGTATCTCTGCAATTGAGGCACCGCCTCGGACGAGACACTCTTTCGGATCTCGCCTGAACTCCCGACAAGTGTGTAGGGGTATGCGTGTGTGTGTGGTGTGTGTAAGGGTAAATGTATAGGGCCCATCTCCTATCATACCATCAGACTGCGGGAGGGCTGTGAGTACGTGGATGTGAAGTCAGAGCCCAACCTTGGCTCAGCGCCAGCAGCGCAGAGAAGTTCCCAGGTTGGAGGGCGAAGTGTCGAAACGCCAGTTGCTCTCCATTGGAGCCGTTGTGTGGGAACGAACATACGAGGCCTGCGCGGATGAACGAACAGAAGAGGCACGCCAGGATGGCCCCGCGCCAGTTCCCTGGGAATGCTCTGCCGTCTCCAGTGGCGCAGACACAAAATGAGACGGGTAGACGCCGAAGCGAAGGCGAGAAGTTTTGCAAGAGTGGATCCTCTGATACCATTCTGCACTTAAGTCCTGGACCATAAAAATGTATAGGTTGAATAACCTGTATTATTTGAAACCAAGGGGATGGTCTCCTAGAGTAATGGCTAGCGCATACTCCTCGCACCACTGTAGGTAGAGTTTCGATCCCTAGCCTATCCATGCGGAATAGTGGTTGACAAGGGGAGCTCTCGGGAGGTTTTCTCGGGATTCTCTCAAACCACCATTGCTCAGTCATCATTCACCTCATTATTGGTTCATCTGCTCATTGGATTCTCTAGGACAGTTCATCACAACTCCTAGGCCTAAATGATCTTAGTGGTTCAAGGCCTTTCAAACCAAATTAACTTCAAAAGAAATAAATATATATATAAAATAAATAAAACTGGGAATGCGCTGCGTAAAGAAACTTTTCCTTCTCTCTAGTTGTTGCTCAACTGCTCTTTTTTTGAACTGCATGGCATAGTTTAAAGATTTAAATTAAGGAATAAATTGTATTGCGAAAGAAATCTCCTACTTTAATATTTGAGGAGTAGAAGAGATTCGAAAATAAATTTGAATTTCCCAATTTTCATAATTCCATAGGTTTCAATGAAGGTTGAAACTTAACCATTTTTATAAATAGACTTTCCTCCACTCTTCAGCAAACAAAATTAAATAAAAATTCCAGCCATTTTCTAGAAAATTTTGAAAATGTTACAGGTTTCATGTAAAGCAACCCCCAAAATTAAAAAATCTTAAGGCACAAAAATAACGTGTTCTTAATTCTGACGTGTGTGCGAAGTATCAGCTCAAAAGGACCTTAACCCGGGATTTTTCGACCGAAAATTCTAGATTGCATTGTTGTGGTGATTCTAATACTTTTCATCCCTTTACTATAGTATAGGGAGGAAAAGTAAGAATAAATAAACAAAAAAACGTGGTCATTTTACGCAAACCTGCCTGTCGCAGGCCTGCCCTTAACCTCAAATTCCGCTCGGTGGCGCCTTGCGCGCGGCGCCGCCATTGCCGCCGCCGCCATCCGTCGCGAAGTGCCACAGCGCCGCGCAGCGCCCGCGGCGGCGGCCGGAGAAAGTCCTTCCGGTTGCGCAATGCTGCTTCTCTGTCGACTCGCGGCACAGCGGCACCTGCCCCCTCCCCTCCCTCCTTCCCCGCGACCGACACGCGCCAAGCGTCTCTCAGCTGGCGGAATAGGCAAAAAGACGTAAAAAAAGTTACTGGAAGGATCTGTGCCAAGACATCGGCCATTAAATGCAATAATGTCATAACTCCAAAAACAGTTTTGGGTGAAATACAGTTTGAGAAACGATTCGTTCACGCGCGGACGTGGACGATTCTTTCACGCGCGAGTTTACATGGAGGGAAAAAAAACTTGTGGGGCCAACAGGAGGCAAGAAAATAGAAAAAATTAAGAAAATATACACGCCAAACTCTTTCCGCGAGGGTCTTCGGCACGCGCCTCGTCCTCAACTTAGAACACGGTGTGAGGTATATTTTACACTGTGACTTAAAACTGCGTAGCGGTGCGTGAAAGTGCATCGGCCGCGCACGGTGTGGTCGCGCCACGAGTGACTCATTCTCAGAATCGACATGAATCGCATGAAATCGCGTGAATCGCAGAATTGCATGAAATAATCATATCACAAACTGCATTTCAAGTTTTTTATGTTTATTTCGCATTTTGATGAAACGACCAGACTCGGTTTGAGCCTGGTATGAGTTCTCCGGGGCCCCATGCAGTGAGGATTCCCGCAAATTCTGTAAAAACGAGAAGAATCCCCAAAATAAATTACCGGAGCTTCAAGGCAAAATGAAAGGAAGGGAAAAGAGTAGAAAATGCGTTCCGTTTGAGAAGAAATCCTCATATCTTCTCTTGTTTCCGGCTGAGAAAAAAATGTTTCTACGTAGGTCAAAGTAAGGATGGTTATATCCTATGTGAGATGGTCAGTTATGACTCTCAGTATTTCTTTAGTTTATATCATGTATATTGTGTTTTGTGTATATAAACAGAAAATTTAAAAACCTACTGTGGTCCTTGTAATGAGCTTACCATTTACTGCTGAGTTCCAATATACAAATTAATTAACCCACAAAAATTTCTTCAAAAATATTAGTCGCATCAAATATGTTTCTTTGCAAGTATTATTTAGCAGCACATTCTTAGTAGACATTTAAATTTATGTGTTTTCTTCCCTAAGCAAAAATGAGAATTGAAGAATGAAGGAATCAATTGTATCACAAAAGTCGCCACACGAAGACTTATCCGGCGCCCCTGCATGGGGATTAATCCGGCTCTGGAAACGTCGTGTGTAATTTTCCCTGTACTGGCGTTGAATCTGAGTGCAGAATCAAAACGTGGGCAAACATTTTCAAACCATTTCGTTTTGGGGATATTTTATTAAATCTTTTCATAAAAATCTCAACAAATTGACTCATTAGAAACAGCACTGATATCAAATCAAGACATTGTTGATGAAATACGATTTTTTGTTATAATAATTAAATTTGTTCAAAGAATCGGTTACCGCGATCGGGATTCTAACCCGGGTTTCTGGTTTTATGCCCAGGAGGCCCTTTTTGCTCTACCCACTTATTAAATTACCACAATTAAATCGCAATTCTGTGGTCACGGGGCAAAAGTTCTTAAGTCAAAAATCTTAGTTTGGAGAAAATAAGGGTTATATTATTGAGCCAGGGCTTTTTCCCTACGCTCAACGCTATTTTCCAATGCTTTTTTGTCGTTGAGGAGGCAACAATTGAATTCGGTCGTAAAATAAAATATAGATACTTAGCGTTTAGTTTCAGTACTTAACCCAATTTCGCCAAAAATTGACATCAGAACTTTTACCCCCTGACCACAGCACTATTAAAAGAATTTTTTACTCAATACGTAATGCAACGTGGATTTCTTTACTGTTGCGGAACATATTTCCGAGCGTAATTGCGTCCAAAAAGATGACAGGGTGGTAATAATTACATTTTTTGTTATGTTGAATTGTATGTGACCATTTCATCTGATGGTTGACTCATCGCTCATAAATTCAGGAATTTCACCATTAAGTAAAGTTCGTGATTGCCTTATTATGCCCTTGTTATTCTTAGATGAATGTGATGTACAATCACTACAGAAAGTGAAGGAATGCGAGCCGCATGCGACCTGTCGGGCTAACATCGCCTTAATGTAAAAGTAGGTAAAGTTTTGATTTTAAGGTTTTTTTTTTCTAGTAAATTCAGAAATTAAAAATCATTCCAATATCACTGCGTTATGCATGGTAGACACTGATGTCATACATGGTTCCAACTCCCTCCCCCCTCCCCCGGTTTCAGAGCAGCCGGGCAAACTGCCGAGATCAACAATACGGGGTCACGTGTGGATCGCCCGAGTAATGAAAATATGTCCCTCAATCTCATTAAAGGGTTTAGTTATGTCACTCGAGGCCTTGGACATCCCTATTCCATCAGCTGTGTGGTCTCAAATTGACATTCATAGTGATTGAATCATGACCCTTTTGTGAAATGTGAGAAAATATTTATGCGGTTGAGTCAGCGAGTTGTATGACTGAGCACATACAGCTCAAGAATAGTTTGTTTGCTTGCTTATTCAGCATTGGGTTCAGTGATCTTAGAGGCATTTACAGAAAGTGTTTCCATAGGTTGTCAAGAAAAAGAAAACACAATGTCATGAAAAACTTAATTGTCGTAGGTGCAGTATATTTGCACAATTTTCGAGGACACAGAAATACAAATGTTGATCCCACGGTGTGACAAATGTATCAATTCTTTGAAGAATTGACAAAATGTACTGAGCCACAAAGTAATTTTGTTGATGTGATTGATGTAAATTTGCTTATAAACTAAAAATTAGTATTCCTCATGTTTTTCTGTCATAAAAGTGATAATTGTATCTGATAATAATTTCTGTCATAATTGCTTAGTAAATATTCAAACTTACTTTCATGGCTCAATTTATTATATAACATTAACAGGGCGAGAGTGATTTTTGCTCAGTATCCACTAAACAGCAAGATGTAAATATTCAGTCGGTCTCATTTCGCTACTTTTTTCTTTTCTTGTGCATGGAATGTTTATGTCGACATCTCAGACAACTTGCACGAAACAGGTATCTGCCTTTTAGTGTCACGCTAACTACTTAATAACAGATTGTACTGCAGATTTCTCGCGAAAGATGACGCAAGAATATTGACCCATGTCTGACATGAAGAAGAGTGAAGCAATCACTCACTAACATTTTCGCAAATATTCCATGCTTATTAATCTTAGTCAAATAAAAAAGGTTTCTCATTAATGTTTTATATAGTTATTTATTTATTTAAAGTCAAAACAGAAAAAAACAGGTGTGTGTGGGATGGAGAAAAACAACATTTTGTGTTCAGAAGCTTAATAAAGGAAAATCTTAACTGTTTCTCGGTGAATCGAGACTGAACGAGAAATCGATTCAGGGTGGGGTCATTTATCCAGAAATTGAATACATACTTGTTACAGACACATTGAGCATTTTTACAAATGGTACAATATACCATATCATTAAAATGAAATAAATATGCCCAATGTATAGGCCTATAATAGGAAAAATTTAAACAAATGCCACTAATTTTTAAATGAACTGGAAAAGCAATAGTAGGTTTAATGGATATGTTTGAAAGCAGGGGCGGGATGAATCCTAAAATATTTTCGAACCCTGCAAGTCTTTCGACACCTTCGTGGATAATAATTCTAAAGATAATAATAAATATGGACAACAAGCGATACCCATGCGAGAACTCCCGCATGTGAAAACCTGATCCCCCGTTACCTCTCTCTACATCTGTATGAAATCCGCATAGGAAAATATATTGGCTGAAAGTATTTTTAGTACTCCAGGATTATAAACGTTATTTTTCGTTACAAGAAATCGTTCATAAAATGACATCTTACGGCACAGATTATGATGTATTTGCCGTTTATGGCGCATTGCTTCATCGCACATTTAGCCAATTGCAGCGAGAGAATCATGGAGAGGTAGCCGTAAACATAACAGCCAACCACCGTTTTTTCACCAATAAATTGGTGAAAAAACTATAAATTGAAAACCAATAAATTGGTTTCCAAAAAATAACTTTGAATCTCTTATAAATTTGAAATAGTGTTATACAAAAAATAGCGTATGCAACTTGTTTTTAATGTTGCTTTATTGCATTTGTACAAATCCGAAAACTCGCTCCTCCCGTCGCTTGTTTTAAAACACGGGCTTGTGCAATAAAGCATAACTTTAAAAACTAGTTGCGTAAAATACTATCAATAGAATTCGAAATAAAGTAAAGTTTACTGCACGCCTCACCCCTAGGCGCGCTCAGTTTTCTAGATGACTGCGAAAGGACCATCACTTCCGCGTCGTTTTCGAATTATCCCCGATCGATATCAAGAAACATCATTAGACGGGCTGCGATGGAATTTGAACCTGTCTAGTTTAGATGCATTTTAAACAAATATAAATATTTATAAAGTGAAGGTGAAATTCGTCACTTCGTGAAATTCTTTTGGGCACCGTATCTGTTGTGTTCGGGTGGTTGGAAAGCCGTGAAATCTCTCTCGTAAGATATTCAGTGAGAAGGAAACGTGCTATTACTGCATTAGTAAGAAGAAACAGTCGAATTCTGATATATATATTTATACTTGATTGACATCAATGTATGCAACCTGCTGTCGACTAATTATATTATAAAATGTAGAATGTAATAAATAAAAAGAAATACAATAACACGCATCATTATTATTATTATTATTATTATTATTATTATTATTATTATTATTATTATTATTATTAAGAAGTGTACTAGCACCAAGAAAAACGAATTACAATAATAAAGCTAAGTGGCATATAATCTAAACTTGAAGTAGTTTCTTGCAAAATTGATTACTCACTGCCCAGAACTTCGACAAGTCCTTCGAATTTACCTCCTTTGTTACTATCCTACACTACACTTCACTTCTCAATTGTTGTGTATTAGGACGAATGAGTCCACGTTGGATAACGGACATTTATTATACACAAAATAATGAATACAGATGCCGACGGTGCGAGGCAGAACGTGCCAAGGACGGCCGGAGGCCGTAGACGCGTAGAAAAGGGCCTTGGCTCGGGGAGCGGGGGGCGGCAGCCATAGTTGCGAAGAAGTCCGTAGCGCTAGCTGGGTCGATGTCCACGGAGAAGGAAGAGATGACACGGAGAAGGAAGGTGCACCGGTGTGGTACTGTTTCGTGTACGAAAGAGGAGGAACCAGACAGTTACACAGCTAAAAAATGTGAATAGGAAAACTGTCTTCTAATGCAAACTTCCTGACGCTCGCACTGTTACACAATCATTCGTAACCGAATACTCTCTGAACGTACCTCCGCTTTGCCGAGGATACGAAAAATGATCGGCACTGCTGGCCAGCCAGGTGATTCGCCTCGTTGCACCCTTTCATGGCTGGTCGAAAAGGTGACCCGCAAAGTTTAACCTTCCGGTGCATAAAGAGCCTCAGACTTATACTGTGCTTAAATGAACATCATTGTGCAAGTTAATATTCGTAACTGAAATTAACTCTAGAAAACTAAGCATTTGTTCCAGTCCGTTATAGGTTCGATTTTCTGCAAGAGAATTTCTCACTATTCTTTCTCTGGGGTTTTATTGCTTTTTTCGTCTACGTTCCACTCTACCGAAGTGGGTAGGTTGTGCCTCGGAGCCTCGGATTAATTTCTTTTAACTCTGACAACCGCAACATGCATTATACAAAAACGCAGAGTCTTGCCATTTTCCATGTTTCTTTGAGTTTCACGAATTAAATTTATATAACCTACTCTGAATCCTTTTCAAATTTTTCATCTAATTATGTCAAAACCCTTCATATTGTTCCGTGTTCCAGTTGTCGGTCGACCAAGAGATAAATACGTAATTCCTTTTGAGTACATTGTACACTCTTTGAATACGACTCTAATAAACAGCAGAGATCTCCAGGTTTTCCCTACAATAAAATTTACTTGACTCTCAGCTTAATTTACTATCTAAATTAATTTATTAGTGTCTACATTTCTCTTCAATTAAGTCATAGTTTTTGTGGAAGGAGAAAAGATATACATCGAGAGATATGTTTATATATTATCCACTTCCTTTTGGAAGTGACAATGCAGTGCCGATGCAATATGGTTATTCACGGAACACTTTGTTATACTTGCTTTATATTGAAGTATTGTTTTATGTATGCTTTCATTAGAAAGACAGTAATTTTTGTGTTCATGATTGAAATAAACTTTTATTATTTCGAAGAAAACTTTTACGATGTGTTCCCACAATTCTTTCGTAGGTGTTTTTGTGCTCGTAGTATAAGCTTTGTTAATTTTATAAAATGCAAAAAAGTTGTGAAGAAGAATTCAAAAGACCTAAACGATCGACGGTAACAACAGAAACGAAAATTAGTTTTCGAATGCATCACTTTCGTCTGTCGCAACGTTGACCGGGAGAGTGCGAGGCCTGACAGTGGCGGATTTTTGACACCAGCTGCAGAGCCCAGGAATGAGAAATTAAAAAATTAAAAATGAGGCGAGAAGAAAAATAACGAGAGATAAGGAATGGAAAATGAGAGTAAAATTCATGCTGCCGGCTGCTCTGGTAGGTAAACTTTAATCGAGGTACTTGCACTTCACCTCACTTGCAGTGAGGTAATAGCCCAAGAGTTGGATCACTTACCTTCGTAAAAATGGTTAAGAGTTCGCTCTCATATCAACACCTTAAAACACGAGTAGAGTTCTGGTCTCTAGGAACCCTTCTTTCTGTGAGATTGAACCCATGACCTTCTGCCCGAGCCAGCATTATGCGGTCGTCGCATCGTGCCTCATTGTTACGTCTCAGGAAGCAGAGGATCGAAAAAATGCCAGTTGCATTACGTGAGCGGCATCAGTGGGTCGCGGCCTCTGGGTCACAAGGTTCAGCACCTCCGCCCCCTCCTCCGGCTTCCGCCATCAAAACCCAACCCAAACACAAGACTCCACGCTGTCGTCAACGTATGCCCGCTCCGCTTCGTCCGTCTCAGATGCCGAATCATCCTCCACCGCCCTCGCTATATCGCCTGCCTCGGTGCAACTCCTCTGCTTCCTTGGCCTCCATCGCGGGTGCTTCGTATCCGGATCGGGTCCGTATCGGATCCTCCCTCCTCCTCCTCCTCGTCTGCCGCCGTCCGCCGTCTTCCGGGCCCCGCCCCGCCCCGCCCCGGCCCGCCGCGTCCCGCGCCTGGGTCGTGGTCGCGCGGGGGCGGAGGCGCTCGTTCCGTATCGGGTGGCGGCCAACAAGGTCGGAGAAAGCCCTGAGTGCTCGGCTTCGCTCCGCTCTGCGCTAGACGCGGCGCCTCGCGCGGGCGGCGAAAGCGAGCGCCCCGCCGCGGCGGCGGCGGCACTGACCGCCGACTGGCCGTCGACTCCGCAGGCGCCGGCGGCTACGCGGCCGCTGGCGAGGCTGTTTTTTGCGCAAGCAGCCCAAGGCGACGCGAACGGGTGTGGTTTATGCTATAAAAACAAGAGAAAGAGAAGTAAAGGATGTGAGTGGGAGAGAGAAATAGATGTGAGTGGGAGAGAGAAATAAATATGAGTGGGAGAGGAGAAATAGATGTGAGTGGGAGAGAGAAATAGATGTGAGTGGGAGAGAGAAATAAAGGATGGGAGTGGGAGAGAGAAATAAAGGATGGGAGTGGGAGAGAGAAATAAAGGATGGGAGTGGGAGAGAGAATAAACGATGGGAGTGGGAGAGAGAAATAAAGGATGGGAGTGGGGAGAGAAATAAAGGATGGGAGTGGGGAGAGAAATAAAGGTTGGGAGTGGGAGAGAGAAATAAAGGTTGGGAGTGGGAGAGAGAAATAAAGGATGGGAGTGGGAGAGAGAAATAAGGAATTGGAGTGGGAGAGAGAATGAAGGATGGAAGTGGGAGAGAGAATAAAGGATGGGAGTGGGAGAGAGAAATAAGGAATTGGAGTGGGAGAGAGAAATAAGGAATTGGAGTGGGAGAGAGAAATAAGGAATTGGAGTGGGAGAGAGAAATAGAGGATGGGAGTGGGAGGGAGAAATAAAGGATTGGAGAGAGAAATAAAGGTTGGGAGTGGGAGAGAGAAATGAACGAATGGATGGAATGTGGCGCCTCCAAACGAGAAAAAATCTAACTTTTTGTCCAAGCACAATATTGCATGTCACCTGTTTGTGGCGTTAAATTGACGTGTTTTTTCTAACCCTCCGAGTGGCTCCCGTCAGCTGTGTCTAATGCACTGGATACCATGACGTAAATGTCATTTTGATGTATTTTTTATTTTTCCAAATATTACACTTTTTTAATCTCAAGTCGTTAATATTTACAATAGAAGCTTTATATTTTATTGCTACAAATATTGACTACAAATGATTTCTTACGAACTTCCTTGACAACTCATAAGTTTTCTTTGAAAATTTGTGCATTTCTGAAAACTCTTAAACACCAATTTCTCATAAACGCCTCTAATTGTTTTGTTTATTTTTTTAAGGATTGTGCTAATGCACTGAATAACATGACAACAATGCCACTTTGATGTATTCTTTTCTTTTTTCAAAAATTACACAAATGTAATTTTTTAACAATATTTTCAATGCATTTCTTGTACATTAGAGCGTAAGTAAAAAACAATTGCTTCAAATAATTTCTTAAGACGTATTTCGAAAACTCGGAAGTTTTGGATGAAAATTATTTAAATGGCTCCTTTTTAGATAGTTTCTTGAGGGGGTGGAGTAGAATCGAAAAGATAGCATATCTATAGAGATAAGGAAACTAGTTAGTTTGAGAAAGTCTATGCTATTCATAGCATGTTGTTCTAACACCTGGGCACTTGGGAAAGGATCCATTGCACTCTTGACAGAAGCTGCGTTACTGGGTATTTGGATTCCATTCTTTGGGCTCCCAAATAAGTTTGCTTAGCAAATTCGCCAGTAGGGATCGACACAATCGTAGCCTCTGGCACAATCTTCACTTGCATCGTTCCATAACCAAACGACGATGGGACGTTTTTAGGGCTGGAATTGTTGAATGATTTAATTTTTTCTAACTTAGCCCGGATTCTTTTTCATGTTGCACGTGCATGCATGAGTGCATGCATGCATGGCCTCTGTTTGGCACCAGTACTAAGGGAGTACCCCCTTTCGCTGTTTTCAACTGTTCACGTCTCCGTGATGAACTTTCATATCTTTTAGCGTCATGATTCGAATGAATGAATATGTCATGATTTTTTCCGATCCCGTTCGCGTATGTGAGCACTCATTCAAATTAGGCGCCACGATTACCCAGCCCCATAAAAATCTCGCTAGCGTGTTAAATCACGTATTTCATACTGCGCTTTGATTTTTATTTGAAAAGCTTATTGAGTGGAATCATGAAAATCATGGAATATGATTTTTTAACATCACTTGTTCATTTGAAATTCAGAACAGGCACACAACAAGAATTTGATAGTTTTTCCAATTCACATAACAAAATACAATTGCAATTACATAGCCCAAAAGGAAGAACTGTAAAATCTTACAACAGGAGAAGTACGCCCTACAATATATTGTTTTATGTTTAATATTAATTGTTTGTAATAATTTAATGTTTAACATTTAAATATGTATTAAGCGACTAGTATGTTTCCATGAAGAGTGGTGTTTCACAAGGGTGGTTGGTTAATGGCGATATTTTTACCAAAGTGTTCTATTAATACTAGAAATCAATTTTAAGGACCTTTCTTCGTCTAATTAACATAATTAAACGGCTTTTACGTTTGAATGTGCACTTCTATACGACATTCTATACATGTCCTATCCATAAACTCACTTTTATGACACAAAAGAAAACATCGTAGGTGAGGCTTGGGTTAGCGCTTCGCACAGATTCCGAACGTAACCAAAGTATTCGGTGTTAGGGGGCAAGTCGAGAACTGTAATTTCCAACCTTGTTATTTTATTGTACCAGTTATTCTGTATGACGATAAGGTGAGGAAAGCTCTGTCAGTTCAAAGTTAAAGTTAATTTAAAGAATTAAACTTTAAGTCCAGTCATAAAATTAAGTTGCAGCTAGTTTCAGACGAAGACAGAAATTGGTATTCCCTCGGACGCCGCGCCATGCCTTGTGGCCAGGCCCCTCCCCCTGCCCTTCTGCGCTGAAACTGGTTGTGGTACAGAGTAGTTGTGGTGTTCGTACAACCAGGGCCCTATTTTGAAGCATAGGGCCAATGAGAGAAACTCTGTAAAAGATGTTAAGGTGCACTGCCTAGGGGAGCACCGACCGACGCAGAGAACTCATACGTTGGACGCTCTTTAATTTCAAATACATCGATATTGTTGCAATATCTTGAATATTGAATGTCATTAAAAGAAAATATATATTCCCAATATATAATACTTTTCGATTATCTGCGGTTTGTGGAACCGTGTGACTGAAGCACGAGCCGCCACTGATTAAGTCATATTCATATCTGCCGTTAGGAGAAATGAAACAAAGGAGTGATGGAGTGAGCAGCTGTGGCACCGTAACAGTGACCCCGGTATATTTTTACAGGATTTCCAGAATATCCCCCTCCCCTATTTCCTCAAGGATTCAAGCCCAAGCGAGGGCAGGTCGTGCAAAATTGTCTGGTCGCCCGAAATTGTCTGGGCTCGAAGGGTCGCGGGTTCGAATCCCTTGGCAGTTTGTGTGTGTTCATGTTGTCCTTAAGGGTTCCTCTGTTTATTTTGTCCTTATGCACGCATGTCCTTATGTACTCCCCTACAGTTACCCTAATGTTAAAAAATCACAATGGTTTGCTCTACGACCAAACAGTTAAAAAAGACCTTCGCCGAAAATTTTCCTGAAAGGTGTCTCTTAAAAGGGATAAATTAAGAAAATTGCTGTGAAGAGCTATTCGGGGGAGATGGGTAGTCTGTTAACAGGGATACGATTTACTTAAAATGTATGGCTTTTAGAGTCCGTTCGGGAAAAATCTGTCGTTGAAAGAAGTGGTAATTCAATAGGGGTGGTGTTTTCCGAAATTTCACTGTAAGTTGTAGTGGATACCAGGAAAACGAGCTATCCACCTTAATTGAAATGGTGATTTTAAACAGGAAATAGTCAACTATTTTCGTGAAAAAGAGTTGAGATATACATTTTCTTTGTTATTCTTCAAGCTACAGATCAATGTAAAAATGAAACTTGTCCAGCTTAAAGTAGATGTTCTATTGCCAACTAAAGACTGTCTAGAAAAGAGAAAGAAGTTCAGAACTAGTTTGTGACTCTTTCCAGGTAAAGCAGCTACCGCATGATAGATAATATTTGGTTACCTCGTAGCACCTGAGTACAAGTTGTATATTGATGGCCTTATCAAGTACTCATTCACGTACAGATTTGCCTTTCAAGAAAGTTTATATCTGAGCTGTTCTTCCAATCAACGTAAAGAATATAACCTAGGTTCAAAACATAGTAAAATACATATCGCATGAATATTTCAATTTGTACCAAAAATGTTTGACACAGACACAGACTCGAGTGGAAATGGATCCTGATATTATTAATTTAGTAAGAGTATTTGTCATGTCCATTATAGCACAATAAGTTAATTCACATCATTATATATTTATTCTATGATTATATTGTTTCATAAATTTCACAAAAATAGAGAAACATGTTTTTAAATATATTATAATCTATATGTAAATAAAAAGATAATGTGGATATGTCTGTCGCACATAAACAGCAAAACCTACTCGAACGATTTCGCTGAAATTTTCACACTTTGTTCTTACTAGTATCGGGAATGTTGAAAGAGTGGTTTCAATAAAATCGCACATGTGGGGTGTCATTGTTGTTGATTTGTGCGTTTGATGACTTCTTAGCGCCCCTGAACATAAATTCTATGCAACCCGCCGCCCCATTAAGTAGTAAGCGCGTAACATTGCGAAAACGAATTAAATCTATGAAAAACGGAAAGTCGAGGGGTCCAGATGCCATTTCAACTGATATAATTAAACTCGGAGGAGAGGCAATTTTACCGTATTTAACAAGATTATTTCATGTTTCAATCAACAATTCAAGAGTGCCCGACGATTGGAAGCTAGCTACCGTTGTTCGATTTTTAAAAGTGGTGACAGAACTATTTTAGCCAATTATAGACCGGTAAGTCTTACGTCAGTTGTATGTAGCTAATGGAACATTTGATAACTAACTATATTAGACAAGAATGGGAACAAAAAGAATGGCTCTTTCAGGGACAGCATGGTTTCAGGAATGGTTTCTCTTGCGAGAGTCAGATAGCATCATTGTTTCAGGATATAGCAGATGAAGTTGATGATAGTGGGAGGGTGGACGCCGTAATAGTAGATTTTGCGAAGGCATTTGATGTTGTGCCTCACGACAAACTGGTTCATAAATTACTGCAGTCAGGTATTGACACCAGAGTTGTCGCGTGGATTGATGAGCTTCTTCGAGATAGAAACCAGAAAGTCCGAGTTGGACAACAATTTTCAAATCTAGCAAAGGTAACTTCAGGATTCCCCAAGGAAGCGTTATTGGACCTCTCCTCTTTCTAGCTTTTGTGAATGACCTGCCAGACAATTTAATTTCAAAGGTACGACTATTTGCAGATGACTGTATATTATATCGAGTTATTCATTCAAAAGTAGATGAGGATATGTTTGCAGGATGATCTACATAGATTACATCTCTGGGCGGAAAAAAATAGCATGACAATAAATAGTTCGATAAAAGCAAAACCATTACGTTTGGTAGGGGCCGCAAGTATACTGAAACTCAATACCGTTTAGGCAACGAGAATATTCCAAGAGTCGTGTCTTGTAAGTATCTGGGAATAATTTTTGATAGCAAATTGAGTTGGGAAGATCAGGTAAACTTTGTCGTGGGGAAAGCGTGGAAATCTTTGCATTTTACTATGCGAATACTAAAAAAGAGTACTGCGAAAGCAAGAGAATTAGCTTATATATCTCTAGTTCGCCCATTAATGGAATACGGGACGGTTTGTTGGGACCCTTATAGAATATCACAAAAGGAATATTTGAATAGGAGTACAGAGAAGAGCATGTAAATTTATTTTCCGAAGCAATAGGAAGAAAGTAGAGTGGGAGTCATTAGAAATCAGGAGGGTTAAGGCAAGACTCTGTGCTTTGTACAAAGCGTATGTCGGTTATCCAGCTTGGAAAGATATCCACATCCGGCTCAGTAGACCCACGTATTTTAGTAGAGGGGATCACAAGCACAAAATACAGTTCAGGCCACAGAGAACAGATGTTGGAAAATTTTCCTTTACAAATAGATCTATAACGGACTGGAATAAGTTGCCTGCGACAGCCTTGGAACCCTTTCCTCTAGGTCTTCAGAGATTTAAAAGTAAATTAACTAATGATATTTGTAAATCTTATTAGTTAGTAAGTTATGTTCATTAGAATTATTTATTATTATTAGTAATTATTGTAACCATTATTAGTACTGTGATAATTATTAGATGCATTGGTTTATAATATTCATATTGACGTGTGGTGACGTGTTGTGAAGTGTGGTGCTATATAGAAGTAGAAAGAGAAGAGAAGTGAAGTGAAGTGAAGTGAAGTGAAGTGAAGTGGAGTGCAGTGTATAAAAAGTCGTATATGTTTAGTATAAAGTATCTGTACAGGACCACCATAATTAATAGAATTAGTAGTAATAATGCGGGTATTGTTATTAATGCATTTTTTTGTTAATATTGTTATCTTATTATTATCTTATTATTATTATTACTATTATTATTATTATTATTGTCTTAAAATAATTTTAAGTTACATTGTATTTAATTCATAATTATAATATGTAGATATAATATGTAAATTTTAGTGTTCCGCCACCAGGTTGTATAAACCTACCTGCGGAAATAATAAATATCTATCTAATCGCTGCATATTCTGCCCCTACGATTGTGAAATATCGAAACGTGATCTCGAAAAAGTAAATCAAATTTCTCCACGACAATGCCATAGCAAACGCATGCCTACACTTGAAGGGGAACATTTTAACAATAGAATACTTGATAACAATGTCCAAACCTGGTTAAACAACAAATCCATAATCGCGAGGAAGTCTTTCATCTATTAAAATGTTTGCAGAGCGTTGCGTAACTCGTCATTAACAATCACGTGACCAGTGGCGCGTGAAGTGTAATACACTGCAATACAGAAGCATTGCCGGGTCCACTAGTCTAGATATTTGACAAAGGAAATTAGACCAAGGTATACAACGGTTCTGTACATCACAGAAATGCAAATTTGAAGTTACAGAGTTGCCTAAGCAATCAATAACGATTAGTAGAACTGACTACTGTTGTGAAGAACATAAGTGTCCCAGATGCCAACTGTGGATGTTATTAAGATTTTGTCGTTGTTTTTTCTCAGATTTATGGAACAAGGATTTGTTTCCCTTTTCAAATCGCCGATTTAGTTTAACTAGTCGTGCTTCAAACAGTGAATATTGTCTCGTCTCTCTAATGATTACGTAAAATTATGTTATTTCTGTCCACATTAAGACATTTCAACCTTCACTTGTGAAATTCATTACTAATCGAAACGCATTAGGCGTGAAAAGTTAGGATTATTAATAAACATTAATTCGACAATCCAAAACCGTTCCATTCACCCAGAAACACCGCCCAACAATGAGAAGTTATTCTGAAAATTTCAAACTGCCGTGACGCAGCATTTCCAATGTTGCAATGCAACCTGATAACTCTTGAAAGATTCCAATATAAGAAATGCGGGAAATTCTTATCAGCAATTTAAAAATTTGCAAAATTACGCTAAATTACTACCATTTTTTTAACAATTGTAATTACATGAGCTTTTTTAAGGAAATTATGTTGTAGAACAAATTTCATTTAACAGAAAACAATTGTTATTAATATTGTACTTTTGCAGTGTCATTTTTGTTGTTTGCAGTTTTCGAAAATGCAAAGTTCACCGAAAAGGGGACCAGCACCACTTTCTTTACTGTACTTTCCTACATTCGAAGGGGAAAAAATGAAAAAAAAATGGGGTTGTTTTTAAGGAAACAATTGTTTGAAGTAGTTTAAAATTGCCTGTTTCAAAATTAAGCAAAAAGACTCATATTTTCGAAAAATTGTACGTGACCATGTCTTTAAGCAAATTATTTCATTAAAAAACTTATCTTTAATATTACAGTTGTAGGAAAACGCCGGAAAAATATTGAAGTTTTGCAAATTTCGAAAAATCAGGGATTTTAACGAAAATGAGACCATTTTTTAAGAGATCTTCTTTAAGAGACCATTTTCTAAGAAAAGTTAAATCAAAAAGTTGGTGCCATTTTTGAGAAAATTTTGAAAATATTAAAGTTTCGTGTGAAGTACTCCCAAATATTAAAATACGCACGTGAAAGCCGCAGGACCTCGAGTTCTTTCAGATCGATGGGGGAATATCAATTTTGGAGAAAATCGACGCAACGGTTTAGGCGCTAGCGTTGACCACAGACGGACATTTTACCGTCAATAGATATTTCAGAGTCAAGAACTCACAAAACTGTACTCTCCAGACTGCACAATATGTTAGTAAGTCATTTACGACATTCAAGAACCAGATTGGCCCACTTTTTCCTTACCAGGGCCCGGCAATAAGTCTTTAAATAATGAATATAATTTTAATTTTCGAGTGAAAATAAAACAATTATTTGACTCATTTATTAACTATTCAGTTAAAACGCATCTTACACTTCACTTTGAAACTACTCAAACTCTAGAGGAGTGAATAGGCTACTAAAGGAAAAGAAAATTAAATACTGAGGTAATGTTTTTTTCACATTTAATGCATGTTTTGTTTGTTTGTTTGTTTTTTCCATTTTGTATGTTTATCAAATTTCTGACTGAAAGACCGGGAGAGATGGCTCAGTGCATCAACCTGATATCACTGCAGTCCCTCTGACCGAGCGGTCCTAGGTTCGGAGTCCCGACGGCGGCAGGATTTTCGACACTAGCTTGTCAGCTGGGTCGAATTCGTCGCTGTCTGGAGGAAAATTCTAGCGGTCGGCTGCTCTGATCGGTAGTTTTCCGTGGTTTCTCCGATCAACACTAGGCGAATGCCGGGGCGGTACCCTAACAAATGGGCCACGGACCGCGCGCGATCTCTCCTTCCTCTTCCTTGTCCTACCCTCTCCTTTCACGCACGCACGCACGCACGCGCGCGCGCACGCCCACACACACGCACAAACACGCACACGCACATACGCACACACGCACACACGCACGCGCACGCACGCACGCACACGCACGCACCACACACACACACACACACACACACACACACACACACACACACACATGCAGTACACTACCACACATGCCGGGAGACCGGTCGGGAGCTTAGAGCTTGTCCCGGCTGGGGAGGTGCCCCGCTGGTGGGAGATACTTGGTTGAGGGGAAAACCCCGCTAGTCGACGGTAGGTCGGCGCCAGATCTTGCCATCCAGCGGGGAAAAAGATCATCGCCACCTCCCGCTCCACTCACTACACTTACAGGACTAATGACCTAAGTAGTTGACGCGCCCGGAAATACGAATCAATCAATCAATCTGACTGAAAGGGGAAAAAATGTTTCAACAGGAATGAGGTTGTATTTATTAAGATGATTAATCAAGATAATTCCACCTCATTAATTTTCATACTTCAACCCCTTTTTTCACAAGAGCTGCAACATACACTGATGAAATAACTTTGAATCAATCCAAACACGAAAGATGAACTTTCACAGTTGAATTACTGAACTAACACTACCAAGAAAAGAATTAAGAAGCACATTAAAAGCATTAAATGCTAATGGGAAGATAAAAGAATTGTAGCAACATTGGTCAACTATTAAGTAGGATAAAATTTGCCTCGCTATGCCAGTCCTTTAATACATTGCAATGGGATACAGAAGTGGTGGATGTACAAAGATTAAATGGAGTTCTGACTTGTATCATCCCACAAGCCTCCATAAGGATAGGTGATAAAAATGATGATGATGATGATGATGATAATGATGATGCTTTCACCATATTCATCATTGTCTGTTATGACTTCCCTTTGTCAGTATAATATTTGTTCTTAAACTTTGGATAAATATTTTCTCAAAAAGATATTATTAATTTTAAGAAACCTTGGAGTGCTTATCATGGTTATTTACATTATTATTATTTTTTTTCTTTTGCAGTGTGGGATTCTACTGGAAGACACAACACAGGATTCTTCTGGGGCAATATATACTGGACAGGCTCAAAAATGCAATGTGATTACATAGCAGAAGGTGAAGCCCCATTTTCAACTGCATTTAGTGTGTTAAAAATTGTAACTCACTTACCTCATCATCTGTCTGCCACTGTAAGTCAATTTTAACATTACGGTTTGCTCAGTGCTAATTTACATCACACCATTGCTAACTATTGTACTTCTGTAGTCTTCTGTAGTTCACCTGGAGTATGTTTGCCAGATGTCTGCAGTGATCATGACATAAAAACCTTAACAGAACTTGTTATGAATAATGGCACATTAAAATTTGGTGAACTTATTAATATCCGTTCACCTCACAATCCCTACATATTCTGGAAAGACCCAGTATTCTGGATACTTGTGTATGTACGCTTTGTTAATTTTCTTAAACAACTTTTTTCTCGTGTTTTCAAAGATTTTAATTAATATGCATTTATATTAACAGAGGAGTTTCCGTCTTTGCATTCTCAATGCTAGCTTTGGGGACAGCTTATGATTTCTACTTACTACAAAGGTGAGAACTTGAAAATTTTCTGGTTATTTTTTTTAAATGTGCAATGAAAAATTGTTAATAAATGTAGATTGTTGTAGAATGTAATAAAATGAGTTCAAGGAAGGAAACAAATGCATAAAATTCTGAATATGAGTGACAATAAAAAATAAATTATAAGAACTATTGTGTAGTCATAATCAAGAAAATTATTTTAGGAAAGAAGATTTTCCAAAAAACCATTCTATTGAATATAACACTACAAATTCCAATGGTAAAATTAATCATCAAAATGGTAGAATAACAACAATTCAAACTCTGGATCAGCTGTGTAATAACAACATTGGTAAGATCAACTTCAAGTATTGTATTACAATAATTTTTTTTAATGCACTCATGAGCAGTAGACTTATTTAACAAATGTTTTTGTTATAACAGTGAAAAATGTACACATTGATAATTCACCATCAAAAATGGAAAAGCACTGTCCTTTGATGGATAGCTTCCACTTAGATATTTCAAGTAAGTAAATAGTAATCGTATTAACTTCTTGTTGACAAGTAAAAAGCAACTAGCTAAATTTTCAATTTCATTTTTTATTCAGGATTGATGCGAGACATGATTTTGTCCTTCTCAATTAGACTTAATCTGAAAACTATTGTGATCGTGGAGTGGGAAGTGATACCATTCCTATAATACATGGTCTCCGTTTCCTCAGCATGATTTGGGTGGTTCTTGGTCACTCTTGTATTGTGGCTTTTAAGTATTCAGGTTTGTTGTGAAACAATATAACAATATTTTACAATAATAACAATATTTTAATTAGTGCTTATAGTTGAACTTTTTTGTAGTTCCATATCAGTTGCAAAACAATGTCAGTGCTTATTTTCAACTGTTTCAGACAACATGACTTATCGAGAAATCATGGAAAATAATTTTATTTTTCAAGCTATAACCAATGCTCCCTACTCTGTAGATACCTTTTTCTTTATCAGGTAATACTGGTTTTATTTGTATTTTTTTAATGTCTAAAAAAGGAAAGTACTAATATTATTTTAGTCACAACATTAATTCATATTACATTCCTCTGTTTCAGTGGTTTGTTGGTATCATTTTTATACTTTCGCACTGTGAAGAAAGTAGATGTAAATAGTTTCACAAAAACAACTGGTTTCAAGTCAGGATTTATTCAGTTTTTAGGTTTCTTAGGTTACCGTTATCTCAGGTGAGTCTTTCTTAATTAAAAAATGTTTTCTTAGTTGGTTATCTACATAGTAATACTACTAAAATTCAATATGAAATGAAAATAATGCCTACATAGTATTTTTAGAGAATTGACATAAAATATCTGGAGGTAATTTAAACTTTATATTGTAGTAGTAATACAGTGAATTTTCAAAGGACCATTTCACTTTCTTTTTTCTACATAAAACTAAAAATATTAAGTTTTCAAAAATCTCAATTTGCAATTTGTAATTTATAAAATAAAGTTGGTATTGTGGCATGTCATAACATCATCTACAGATATGAATATTTGTATGCATGGCACAGTGGCAGAAACAACGAGGACACTTTCCAAAGAGTAAGTTGCATCAATATTGGCAGGGACTGGGAATAAAAATTGTGCAAGTTGAGTTGCTTTACACTTTGGCAGCTAACAAGCTGGCAGCATTCCAATGAAGCCAAGTATTGTTTCATTTGACTCTAGAGAAGTGAAATATTTCAGGACATAGAAATTCTTATGCATGAATGTAGTATTCAAATGATATTTAAAGATTACATGTTCTGATTTTTATTCTTCTTAATTGCAATGTTATAAAATTTCAAAATTAACTAATAATTTAAAAACTGAAAAGTAAAATTTATGACATATAAATTCATGAATGGCTTTTCTGTTTCAGATTGACTGTACCTTACATGTTTGTTTTGGGTTGTGTTCAAGTATGTATGAAGTGGTTCCAGCACAATTCTGTGTTTGAGCCTCCAACACTTGATCATGTCAACTGTCCAGAATATTGGTGGAGGAATGCTCTTTACATCAACACACTGTTTCCAGTTCAAGACATGGTAGAAAAAATTATCTGATGATACAATTTGTTGCCTATTTTTATGATGGTGATAATATGAATCAAATAATTAAAAAAATCATTTATTTAAATCAACACAACTCCTTTTTCTCCTCTTTGTCAATTTTTTCCATAATCGTTTCTCCAGCAATCATTTCCATTAAAAAATGCACAAATTAACATTGTATAGAGCTGCAGAATAGCAATTAATAATAATTGAACATTTGCAAAAGAAATTATTTTTCAAGAGTTGCACAGAAAGCATTACAAGTACCTCGGGACTCATAACAAAACACAACTGGATATATAAGTTTACAATTCCTTTAGTTAACTTTTATACTAAAAACTGGCAAGCTTATTGCAAAGCCTAATATTTTCACAAAAAATGTATAATATTCTTTATTATGTATGTATATATGAGTGTGTATGTATACAGGGGTGACGAGAAGGGGTGGCAGCTATGGTAACTGGCCCCAAACCCAACTTAATTGGGGCCCCATTTTTTATTTTTTTATTATTTTCATTATTAAAAATAAATTAAAAAATGCATTCTCTTTTAATCCACATTTTAACATTCAGAAAGTACTTTATTAATATAAATATTACTTAAATTATAAACATTCCTTTCTTAATTTTTCTTTTTTTTTATTAGTGACAGTTTTCTGCACACTACCAATAAGAAAAATTTTTCTTTTCATATTACCTCTACTAAAATGTAAAACATAATACTTGAAAAGTTCTGATGCAATAAATGTATACTATTATTATTTATTTACAAAGTAACATAGTGGATGACAATATTCTTTCAAAAAGAATGTGAAATCTTTGATGTATTTAAATATCTTTAAAACAAAATTGAGTTTGATAACTGCCATCCTGTAAATATGAATGTGATTATTAATATAGCAATCTTAATTTTCTGTTGTTTCCCAATTAGTATTTAAAATTACTTGTTATTTATATTTTTTACTAACAAAGTGATTTAATTAGTGAGCCATTTTACTTTTAAATGTTGAATGTAAATATTTTCTACAGTGCATGTTGTGGAGCTGGTACCTTGCTGATGACACTCAGTTTTATGTATTGGGCTCAATTTTGTTAATTCTTGCAACAAGGTAAATGTAATTTATTGTTTCATAATAATTACAATAATTCTGTGATAATTTCTTTTAATTCATTGTTGTTCTCCAATGATTGTGTTTTCAGCCACTTCCGGTTTGCTGTTGCAATTACAGCAACATTTTTGGCAAGTTCATGGTGCACTACTGCTTTTGTAGCTTTCAGTAACAAGCACATGCCAAGGTACATTTTTCCCAGGACATTCTAAATCGGAAAAGATTATTAATAATATATAATTTGGAGAAGATTGTTAATATAATACATTTTCCTGTTTTTAGTATGGATGATCCCTTTGCTTTGTTTGATAAAATTTATGATAAACCTTGGACTCGCCTTGGCCCGTATCTGATTGGAATGTGTGTTGGATGGTATTTGTGTAAGAAAAATTGCACAATTAGGATGAGCAAGGTATGTACAGAATATTTTAATGATTTCAAACATCAAAGGTCGGAATAAATTTAAACCCTTTGTGAAATTGAATTATATATTTTTTACCAAAAGATATTTTCTTGTTTGTTTCTAGATCATGGCAGCAACAGGATGGGTTGTCTCAATAAGTCTTCTCTTTTATTTAGTATTTGGACTTTTTAAACAAGAACTCCATCCCATTATTGCAGCTATTTATTCATCTCTTAGTCACTCACTTTGGGCCCTTGGATTATCATGGATTGTCATTGCTTGCTGCACTGGATATGGAGGTTTGTAGTGGTTTCTTTCCACTTCTAATAGTAATCAAAACCATTATTGGCTATAAAGAGAGAAAAATTAGAAGAATATTAATTTATCATCCTCCTTCATTCATTTGGTGTATGTACCACCATTTTTAGTGCCATGTGGGTTTGACCATAGTCAGTTACAAGAGTAATGTTTCACTCCAGCAATAAGTGTATCCAATTGGGTGTTGGAAGGTTGAGGATTCGGCTTCCAGTGAAGACAAATATAGCTCTCAGTGACTGCCCTTTTTGAATATAAATATACTATAAATATATAATTACTACCAACTAAACTACTAACATAAGTAAAAACAAAGATAATAAATATTTCACTTTGTTTACATAATATCTATTTCAAACCTCTCAATATAATTCTCTAAATTTTCCACTTCTTCCTTTCTGCAAGAATAAAATTCAAAATATGAACAATAATTTAAATTCCAATCAGCAATAATTAGCTTTTCATATTTGCTTGAATTGGGAGAACAACTATGTTATTTAATATATATGATTCATTCAATAATTTCTTCTGCCTATAGGTTACATTAACAAACTATTATCCATGTCAATACTATATCCATTCAGCCGAGTAACATATTGTGCCTATCTTGTGCACCCAATAATAATAAGAGCGATTCCAATGACATCAGATGCACCTTTACATTTAACCAAAGAAACTGTGGTAAGTTTCTTTAATAAAATTTTTATTTTAATTATTGTTCTATTCTCTTTCAAATGTAATAAGTATTTTTTTTTCTATTTTAGGCTATGCTATTCCTTGGAGAACTGGTGGCATCTTATATTGTTGCCTTTGTTGTATCTCTTGCTTTTGAAGCACCAATCGTAGCTCTATTAAAAGTCATTAATCAATAAGGAAAGATGAACCTAAGAAAAATGACACCAAATAAGCATTGAAAAAATCCCAGAGCAAAAAGTGATGCAAAATACTGGTCTATATAAAAAAAACAAGCAACTATGACAAGATCATTATATAGTATTTATTGTTACTCTCTCTCTCCTCACATGGGAAAGTAATGTGTTAATTGCTTGATTCCTCTAGAAGATTTTTAATTCAGGACTGGTAATTTTAGGAATGATTTGCATCAAGATTCAACTTTTTTGCATTGTGTGATAGTGTTTGTATTATCATGTTAGAAATGCAGGTTGTAGTCTAATTTTTTTTCAGTTTTGATTTGATAGTGCAATTTGCAAGATATTCTGGCAGTTAAAATACTACCTACTCTATTGAATTGCACATCATTACAACTGAGATGCAATTGCACTCCTAAATGTGAAAATTTTATTTCATGTAGAACGATGCGTATCTTATTGATACAGATATGTCTCAGTTCTTCAGTGAGTGTGTTGTCTATTCCTTAACAGCACTTCGTATGGCTATGATACTAGAGACTATACAATGTGGAAGATAACATCCACTTCAACAAAGTACCTGAAAGCAGAAAATAAGTGTTGATCTAGTTGTAAACGTCTGTAGCTTAGCAAGTAGGCTATGATGTGATTTATTGCCATCAACTTCCATTGTTGATGAATAGTAACTGAATTGTTTTATATAGTAAAAACATGTATTAATAAGATATTAACTATTACAAAATGAGATGAAATTTCAATTGAGTTTCCACATTTTTGTGTTCAGCAGAGAAAAAATTATAGCATGTCATGAAGTTTTGATCTTCATTAAGTTTTTGTTTATGAGGATAATGAAAAGTATACTTGCAGATTGACTTGGTTTTGAATCTTACGGATATTCTGAAATAGATTATTATGGATACTCTGAAATAGATTGCATAATGTAACTTGTGTTTCTCTATTTATCAACAGAAGGATATCCTTGAACTGTAACAAAACAGTTTTATGGAAATGTTACTGGCATGAAAGAAAAGAAATGTATGCAAAGAAAATTTAAATATATATTACCATATATTTTGGAAGAATGTAAATGGCCAACACTAAAGAATATGTTGATGTGCTTATTAATGAAATATTTTAATAATTACATGACTGTTTTGTAAATAGGCAAGGTATTATAAATACATTCCTTTTTATAAAATAATTCTATTAAAATTTCTAATTTGAAACTGTTGGCTTTTGGTTGCCTGAGTTCAGCAAGCATGTATTCGTTTATCTAAATCTTCTAAAACAAACAACAATCAAGTAGTTGGTAAATCATTACAATGTATTTAAAAGAATTGTAAATCTTGTGAGAATTGTCATGGCATGGTCTGAAATATATCCTTGAAAAAGAGATAAAACAAGTTCAATGTTATTTAAATAACCACTGTATTTTGTAATAAAGACATCTATTTGCTAGAAAACAAATTTTCTAGTCATGTTGTCAGTTATGGACCTAGGTTTTTACCTGTTTGTTGATACAACTTTTGTACTTATAAAATTAAATAATTGTAAATAGTAATGTAACATCGAAAGAAACTTATGGAACTCAGAAACATCTTGGAACAATTGCAGAAAAATTATCTGTGCCAATTTCCATAAAAGAGACAAGTATTTCTCAAACTAAGAGGAGAATAACATCTCCCTTAGCCTCAGAATAACTAAGGAAAACAAGCATAACAGAATGTTCTGATTGGTTTAATTGGAATTGTGTGATTAGTCTTTGTATATGTTTCACTTTCTTCAATCTCTCAATAACTGTATCAAAACATCGTAAGCATTGTTTTTTAATTGCTTATGATTAGTTTTATCAGCAAAAAATTAATTTAAGTTTTCTGAATTAGATAATTTTTCCATTTTTGTTTACTCAGTTGTTT
>JAHLJT010008481.1:0-17045 GCA_031308135.1 Acheta domesticus | reverse complement strand
AGCCGAGGTATAAAAAGCGTAAATGCCTGATCCATGTAAAACAAACACAAATAATTCGAGTCAAGGTATAAAAACCAGTGGTGCTACAGAATGGCACAGACTTTCCCGTATTAGTTTTTCATTCCTTGGGTCTGGTCTAACTATTCGCAATGCCGCATACTCTTGCCAGCTGCAATTTATCTCCGCCCAAAGTACATTTTTTGACATTTTCTTAATTTTTTCGGTTTTCTTATAGTAGAACGAAATATTAATTTTAGAATATTAAGAACACAAAAACCTCGTCCTAAATGGAAATTTTCTTTGAAAAGTTGGAGCCGTTTTTAAGAGAGTGGCGTTAAAGCGCTACTAAAACGCGAAATTTGAAGCTGTTTTTCACAGAAAAGTTTTGAGTTTTCAAAAACTTCATTTGAAGCACAACACAACTTGAAGTATATCAACTCACAAATACAATCGTGTTAACGAATTGCTGGAAATGTGCATATTAAAGGTGTCAGAGATCTGAGAACAAACAAAAAAATATCCCAAAATGAACTTTACGTAATATGAAAGACTGCAATTGGCACCGTCCGTTCGAAAAGTTTGAAGAAAAAAATTTGGAGCCATTTATGAGAAAATGGCGTTTGAGCCTTTCTCAAAATGAATTTTGAACTAGTTTCCACAGGAAACGGTTGTTTTCGAGAAAACTTTCCTTAACATGATTTAAGCCACATGTACTCATAAATATAATATGTGAACAAATCGCCGTTAATGTAAATATGACGACGATGAGAAAGAAGTGAAAAAAATTACAATTTTGCAATTTTTGAAAAAAACAACAACAAAAGAATGGAGCAATATGTCGTTTATGTCATCTCATAGAGTACATTTAGCACTATCCGTACCAAAATTTAAAGAAAGAAACTTTGGAGCCGTTTTTGAGAATATCTTGTTTTTGTAATTTTTAAAACTTGCACTATTGCGAGCAATATTGCGCGAAAATTACTAAAATTTTCAAAAAATTGTACACGACCTTAAAGAAAGAATTCACTAAGAAGAACATTTTTTTTGAAGGAAAAATCTCTATGTGCAATGTTGTAGTGGAGAAGACATCGAAGAAATTTCGAACTTTTGCAATTTTCAAATATTCAGATTAAAAATGGAACCTTTACCACCTTAATAAGTGTAATTTTACTCTATTCTTACAAGAAGTTTAAAGAAAAAATTTGGAGCCGTTTTTGAGAAAATTTTGAAAATGACCGGGGGGCTCATGTAAAGTACCCACCAAAATAAAAATATCGGTTTCAAATTCAAGGGGCCACGAGATCAGCCACATCGATCGGAGAGTATCAATTTTGGAGAAAATCGGCTGACCGGTTTAGTCGCAGACCGGACAGGCAGGCAGACGGGACAGACGTTTTCCTTTCAATTGGCTTTCCGGTATCAAGGACCCACAAAACAGGGATTCTGGTTGCACCACGTGTTAGATTTTTTTTCTCGTAATTTTGCAACTGGATTTATCCACTTTTTCTGTTTTCAGGGCCCTGTAATACGAGTTTTTTTCTGCCGAAAATCCGCCGTTTTTTTTCGCCCAGCATTACATAACTTTTCCTATACTATACACGTATAGTATATGGGAAAGTAAAAAGTAATGATTTAGGCACCTAAAATTAGTAACAAAATTATGAAAATAGTCACTTTTAGGCATACAAAACTATGTTTTAGGCACTTAAAATAAGTTACAAATGATAATTCAGGCTATTAAAAACATTAGGCATGAAAAGTTGTTTCTGACATCTAACAATGATCACAAAGGGATTAAATTAGTCACTTGGATTGCACAGGCAACGCGCAGCTGCTATAAGCTTCAAGCTGTCAACAGCGCAAGCTGCGCCGGGAATTGTGCAATTGCCTAGAAGTACGTGCTGGTCGGAGACGAGTGTGAAAACATACTCTTTATATTGACTTACAGAGCTCTTTATATTGAGTGTGTTGGGTGAGAAATTTTGATGCGTAGTCGATTGTGTATTTGATCACGGAATATTCGTGTTTCGAGAAATTCTGGAGGAGTATTGCGTTCGGTTTAACAAATTTATAAAATGCGTAATTTAAATATGAGAATTCTTCAGAATTACTTGTTTTAGGCAAAAAATATTAAAATAGGCATCACCTCCCTTTTAAGACATTTTTAAGCACCATTAGATTATGTCAGTTGATCCAGTTTTCGTGATTCGTAAATGTATGCAATTATTTTCCACAACGTCCTAAAGGAACTAATAGGCATTTGTCTTGCAAATCCAAGGTGCTAATCGTAATATTAAGCTAGTAATACGAGGACAACACTATGATATTGTAGCACCACTAGTTTTGTAATAATATACTAAAAATAAAGATAAATAAAAGGAGTTTTTATTATACACAGAATATTATTTTTGTATATCAGCATTATAAAACGACCGTTTATTTTGCCAAGAAATCGCTCATAATCGGGCATTTCATTGCACAAATGATGACGTATTAGCATTTTAAGGCAAGAATGACTTGTTTCATCACATGTTCAGCCAATCGCAGCCGGGAGAATCGTGGGGAGGTAAAGGTAAACGAAACAGCCCGACTACCGTTTTCTCGCAAACTCGCTTCTAACGTCGCTCGTTTTCCAAAACATGTCCTTACACAATAATGCTTAACATTATAAACTAATTTCATAAAACAACTATTAACATTTATTTCAGTTATATATTAAATGAATATATCCTAAGCTCCAGAAACGATTATGCGGAAGTATTATAGTGCTTGGTTAAGTTTGTATTTTGCTCTATTTTTACTAATCCTACTTGATTCTTTATGAAATGAATGTAATAAATCGGATGTTTAGGCACTAAAAACTCGTCTTTTAAGCGCCTAAAAAAGGCACTGAAAATGACAAGAATAAGGTTAAAAAAGGCACAGTTGTAAATTACGTTCAAAACTCTAAATTACACTTATTTGGAATTTTTGCCTATATTATTTTGTAAACTTAAATGGACGAAACAAGTTATAAAATTTTAATGTAAAATTTCATTTACATATTTAAACTATTTTACATTTTATTCTTGATAGTTTTTCATTGCAATATATTACCAGTAAATTTTCAAAGATCACAATTTCAAATTTGCGACGATTAGGAGACAAAAATCAGTTTGAATTTGAAGAACGATCTCTCAGCATCTACTGATATGACTAGAATAAATTTTAGAAGTCCAACACTGACACATTTTGAGTATTAAATTTATTTTCACTTAAAATTTCGATGCCCTCGGTGTATTGTCATCGACCACGTTCTCAGAACATTGCTGGTATTTATGAAATAGGGAAATGGAGAAACCTCTGTTGGTACAATTTTAGGAATTCTCTCTTATTTTAAAATACAAAGACGCGTATTTCGTCATGATATCTTAGGATTGTATATAAAAATAATACGAGAACATAAAAGGCAAAAAAGTCCAATAATTCTAAAACATGTATTGATGCAAAAAAGGCATTTATGCTAAAAAAGCAAAAATAAGCATTATAAAACTTTATTAGAAGTCATCATTTGTCGTGATTTGTGCACATATTTTATCAGCCTTTAAATTAGTTCGCTTTAATAAAATAAGAATTTCCTTAAACATCCGATGTCTAGAAATGAAACTTTTCGAAGTGGAATTGATTAAACCTTCAACAGTTGTTTTGCACTTGTAAAGCGAATTAATTGAAAGTGAACATCTTTGACTCAGGAAACATTTGGAGCTGTTAAAGTTTAATAATGATATTTTGTGTTAATCACGTGAGATGATGAAATTTGATTGACAATGACACTTATTGTTCGAGGCAGTATATTTACTTTGTGAGATTTGAACGAATTAGCAATATTCGTCACGAACCCTTCTCATAATGTAATTAAAGAAACTGTTGTTCTCTTCACATCAGGTAAGAGAACACATCATAGATTACAATACCCTTCTCACACACATTTATGCCATTACGAATCAGAGAAATATACGAGAAATATTTTGAACTCATTAAATACGAATTTTCGGACTGAAGTAGTACTAGATGCTCTGCCTTTGAATACCTCGTAGCAATGATATTCGTTAACTCATGGGCTTGGTTAAAAAACGTAACCATTTGCGTAAATACATCTATTAATTAACTGTGATGACTCATTTTCTGTTCAGATTACATTAATTGATGCTTAAAATTCATGTTAAATAATCAGAATGTAATTTATTGAAATAAAGACGAGATTATGCATTTCTTAACTTCTCTAAATCTGATCTCTCTCTTCCCTTCGCACTTACCCTCACTACGCCAGCGATGAGGCCACACCCCGACGGCAAAGAGCAGACCCTTCATTGCAAACGCTTGAGGAATGAACGCGTCTCAATGCGGATTGATGACGGCGTCTCCTTTTAAGTTCTTTCAACGTCCGGCTGATCACCGTAACCGTCACATCGGCACTCTATACTTTTTTTTCCGAGGACGCTCCTTGATGGCATGTAATTCTCCCCTTAGTGGGCTCCTCCCCATATGAAGGCGGCTATTGTCTCACGCAAGACACCGTTCCAGAGATGGCTCGACAGTTCAAGAAAAATGCCTCCGTAGATATATGACATTTTGCCTTCAAAGTCGCCTGTATTCGTCTTCAAAGTCGTTATGCGTGCCATGTCGTGACTGCAGATCTTGCATTACATGCATGAATAAAATGCAAGACTCTTATCAAAACGCGTGGTTCCATGGAAATGAGTAATTACTTAGAAATCTTCAGCGGCCCACCGACATAAAGACATGCTCACACCGTTCCAATCACCTACTTAATATACCCTTGAACAGAATCAACCGTAGATTCGACGCTCATTCAAGGTCGGCTCACATTATGTCGTTGCATAAACTAACAAACCACTGAGAATGTGTAATATGCGAACATTGTGAATTCGTGATTAAGCAACGAAAGCAAGGTTTTCATTTTTTCTGTGCATACTTAAAACCTCGTGGCATAGAATGTAGCGAGTGAAAAACCTGTAATATCAATTTCCTTCTTTGCATACTTATTTACTGGGGAAACCTTGGCGATATTTACATCTTAGGTGCATTCGCTTCGTTGATCCCCACACTTGCTTCCAGGGAGACAGGAATTGGGCTTTTCACAACATTCCGTCTTTCTTTTATGGTGATTTTATATTTTTTGTTTCACTAACAATTTTTACATTTGTTCATTAATAATATATTATGAAACTAGCTTATAAAATTAAACTTTTTCTTGAAGAAAATTACCAAACGAGCAACGTTTGGAATGGGTTTGGTAATTTTTATGGGCGTAAAAAAGAAACCCAAACGAATTTCGTAAACTCGTTTTTGATTAATATCAAGACAATTTGGTTTAGATGCGAAAATAATTTTGGAGATAAATTAAAACTTAGTACTTCCGAGTGTTTAGATACATCTGACGCCATATTTTTGTACTCGTGTTGATGTAAATGACTAGAAATGGCTTAAAATTAAGAAGCTATCTATTTATTTATTTAATTATATACTTATTTTACCTCAAAAAAGTTATAAACTGTGTGTGACGTACTCTGGGGAGTGTAATCTGCACCTGGTTTCTGGAACTCCAGGATTCCTATCGAACTCATATACAAATTAAGTTCAATTATAAACACACACAGCAACAAACGTTTTCGGTAAGAATAGATAAGAAAATATTCACTCCCGTGCAATAAAAAAACAATTTGCAAAGGCAAATGAGCGACAAATTGTGGCTATATATCCCTTACCACGCCCTACATGAAGGAATGGATTTACTGCCATGAGAACTTGAACGATTATCTGAATAACTATATTCCCCATTGAGCTCTAGAAAACGAGCACAGACAGTGACCTTACATTTATGTCCAGAAGCTAAATGAGAACCATCTCAGCTTTTGCTTAAAGTATATGGGAAACTGGACAAAAAACATGGTCAAGATGGGGATCATTTACCCAGAAGCTGAGGTACAATGCTTGTTGCAGGCATATTTAGTCTTTTTCAATTATACAATACAAATGGTAAAATTTTACTTAGCACTTAAACTTGTGTTTAAATTTTAATCGTTTAATGTCATCTGGCAAGGTGTTGTAAAATAATCTACACGGTATGTGCATTTTTTTGTACTGAGCTGTTGATACTGACATGTAATATATACGAGAAGGTACTACAGTGAGTGTTAAAAAAGATCTTAATTAGTTGAAAGCATATGTCCACCTTTGAGTAAGTAATTTTTCACAAAACTCACAGATTCGTAAATCAGAGGCAAAGTAACGGAATCAAGAGATAAGCAATGGTAGAATTCCCAACTTAATAAAGACATAGCATCATAGGCTTTCACGGGCGGAGTCAAGATGAGAAATATCTTACGGACTGGTATGCCGTGATCCAATTGGCATTGAAGGGCCAAACGTTTTGTCCACGACTACGGTGGACATCAGTAACGGCTGGGACGCGGGCGCAGTATCTCTTGATTTCTCTACTTTGCCTCTGATTTACGAATCTGTGATTTTTGTCAAAAATGACTTACTCAAGGGTGGCTATATGCTTCCAACCAATTAAGATCTCCATAACACTCAATGTAGTACGTACTCGTATACATTACGTGTCAGTGTCAACAGCTCAGTAGAAAAAAATGCACATACCATACATGTAGATTATTTTACAACACCTTGCCAGATGACATTAAACGATTAAAATGTATACACAAGTTTAAGTGCTAAGTAAAATCTTACCAATTGTATTGTATAATTGAAAAAGGCTAAATATGCAAATTACATACTTAATAAAGACAGACTTACACGAATCACGTTGGTGGGATTTGCTTATTATTCGTGAGATTCTTTTCTGTATTCTCAGAGTTTTAGGATGTGTCTCCCCAAAATATTATGCCATATTTCAGGCGGGAGTAAAATTCGCGAAGTGCGCACGAGCATTATGAAGGCTGTCTGAATTTGTAAGAATTCTGAACGCGGAGCACTATGAACTTAATTTAGTTTAAATTATTTTAAATGGGCATTCCATTTGAGGTTTAACTAAGGTGACAATTTTTTTTAAATTAAAAGGTAGACGAAAAAATATATGGACAAAGTACCACATAAATAAATGAAAAATTGTATTAATTCAAACAAAAATATACTAATTATGCTTACATCCATTTTAATTATTTAACTAAGCGGGTATTTTCCATTGAATAAAGAGGTTTTTGACAATATATGATATTCTAAGAGCATATTGAAAATTTCGGAGCAAAATATCTCCTACGTTTTGGATTTTACGTTAAGTGCTGCAGCTAGCGTATCAACATTCAATCTTGATTTCCCACTTGATTAACTAGATGAACACATTAACACATTGGTTTTAAAATATTGAAAAGGACAGGAAGGAGGACACTTTCAAAGGAAGGACAACATTGACAAAAGAAGGACTGTCCTCCCTAAAGGAGGACAATCGGACACCTTAGTTTAACTACACTGAGAAATCCAAACATTTTGTTAACTTAACATCATTGGTATCAGTTGTAATATCATCTAATGGATGTATCTACCACTGGAAATATTAGAAAATCATTCATCTCACGAAGAGTTATGGAATTACGAGTACAAAACTTTTGGAATTAAATGAACGTAGAATAGAATAATAATACATAGAATACTAATACATAGAATATTAACGGCGAGGCTTCTGTTCTCATGTAACATTTTCATGTTCTCATGTTAATATTTTCAGCATTTACGAACGACTCTGTGTTAAAGCAAATGATAGGAGTTATTATTAATAGTATCATTGTATTCATGAGAACAAATCCGTTATGTGATAAATATGTCCATTATGACTTAATAGATCGTATAGAAAGAACTACGACGTAATGATGTGGTCAACAAAATTTCATTAACAATTTAGTGTTTTAAAAAAGTAAATATATAATGAAAGTACACAACAAATCTTATTGCATCCTAATAACAAATTAGCTTTTAATCAACGAGAGGTAAGCGGATAAAAATAATTTCCACATTATAATAACTAAAAACAGCCGTAAGCAAGGGCATGAGAATTAGGACAGTGACTTCGGAAACCAGATGGATGTTCACAGGATTAAAAAAAATTTATTAAGCTTTCCAACGCTTCTAGTATGCAAAAAAAATCCTGGCTAACCACCTTCATAACGTTCGGTTTGATTGATTAGTGATTTCGAGCGCGTTAACGGCTAAAAATCATTAGTTCCGTAAGTGTAGTTCATGATTTCCTCGGGAGGTGGCGGGATCTTCTCCCGCAGGATGGTGAGATCCGGCGCCCACCTACCGTCGGCTAAAGGGGTTTCCCTCAACCAGGTATCTTCCACCACTGCCCCAGTAAGTGCATGTAAGTGTGTGTGTGTGTGTGTGTGTGTGTGTGTGAGTAAGGGGAGGATAGGATAGGGAATGGGAAGGAAAAATCGCACGTGGTCCGTGGCCCATTCGTCAGGCTACTGCTCCAGCAATCACCTGGTGTTGATCGAAGAAGCCTCGGAAAACTAGCGATCAGGGCAGCCGGCCATTAGAATTCTCTTCCAGAGAGCGACTCAATTCGATCTAGCTATTTAGCTAGTGTCGAAAACCCTGCCACTGTCGAGGCTCGAACCTAGTAGAAGCACTGCAGTATAATATGGTTAGAAGCACTGCGTCCCGGTTAGAAGCACTGCAGTATCATCATATATCGTTCGTCAATTCACGTTCTAATCTGGTGTCCCTTTTAGCAGGAACTACCCAAGCAGGAGAGAATATTACTGAAACCGCCGTTGTCTTTTGGAGAGTACAAATATCGTTCACGGCGAATACGAAAGTAAACTAGCGGTACTTCAGAAAGGCACATGCTTTCTCGTACTAGTTTGTACTACATGTACTCGTACTAATCTCTTGATCCTAAGCTAGCTTTTCGGTTTTGTCTCATCGTCTTCCTTGCTGCTATATATATCGGCTCATTAAATACATTTTTCCACAGTTTGAAAAACACATTTTGAATCCACACAACGGGGATTGTAAGGTACCTATTAGGAAAGAAAATTACTACACATAGGATCAAGAAAATAGTATATTCAACGAGCGTATAATGATGGCTATTATTCACGAGTTGATGTTTATGACACAAGCGACGTAGGAGCAAATGTGGTAAATTCTACGAATGAATTATAGACATTATATGCGAGTAGGAGACTATTCGTTCTCTATGACTTTGAAGTATTCGTACAAACAGGAACTCTTACAGCTAGTCCTTGTATCTAAGGACTCTACTTACAAGATACTAAACAGCGCACGCAATGTACAAGCTGCAAATGCTAGCATATGCAATTTCGCACGACGCACAGTGGGGCAGGAGACGGTAAAACATGAGAAAAATTCAAAAATCAAAAGTCGACCGATTCATGTTTACTGATTGTTGTTGCGTACAGGAAGGAGTACTCTATTTAAATCATGCACCAATTTGTTTCCTGGCGTGTTTTGAGACGAGTTTTGCATTGGCACATCTGGTCAGTCGGTAAGCTTACGCAGGGCGCGCTGAATGTATGCTAGTGTTTTTGAGTTTGTATAATGTAAACGCGAAGGAATTTTGGAACTAAATTAACATGGCTGATACATCAAAAGCTAAGTAAAAGTATATCGACATAATATTCCGAATATTTAGTGCCTGTTTGCTTACAAAAAATTGTTTGTCAACCTTTGGCAAAATTGCAAGAAATGCATGAATTGATAAAGATTTAGTTACCTTCCAAATGCGTCCAAGCAAAACTTTTTGTTGCATTAAATTGAACATACATTCTACTTGAACTATTTAATGAGAAATTTTGCCCGTTTTTGCCCCTTTCGAAAAAAAATACTTTTTTCTACGTTCGTGCGTTCTTCTTTTTCAGTATCTCCGGAAGCGACGTTAGACATATCTAGAATGAACTTAGTCTTATGAAGGGAACAGGGTACAAGAATATTCAAAAATAGGTTTGTTTCTTGAAAGAACGCATTAGAGTAATAATTAATTGCCCAAAACCTCTGAAAATGAATACAATTGTTTAGTTTCCAATATAAGCAGAAATGTTCCGAACAGAATGTACGATAGATTTTTTAATATAAATGAAAGATGGCTTCAGACATCATAGTGCTTTCCTATATATAAAGACAGTGTCAGTGAAGCATATATCTCTGGTTCCAGTATCTTTCTGTCATCTATCGTCCCGCTGCAGTTGCTAACAAGGAATTCCGAAGAAAAGAAACGGTACTTTGGCAAAACCCATGCCCATCGTTTACTCCACATTGCAGATCAAATAGAATGCAGTTGAAACGAGAGAGTGCGGAGCTTTCAGCAGCTGAAAAAACATGCATTGACAGTCAGATCTCTAACCCTTCATGATCAATCTGATATGTAAGAATATTATTTTAAGGCACTGTTTGATATTTGCTATGATTGACGGGAAGATTTGTAATGCTCTGACCGACACGAAATTCTCACAAATGCTATTTATGTTGAGAGACTTCTAAACAATGCGGTGATATCGAAAAATGTCTAAATATGGAAGTTCACTCCCAAGATTTGGAATTTGGTATTTCAGTACTGCACATTTGGATTCGATGCTTTGAGTGCCTGCTGCACATATCCTACAAAATTCCACTTAAATCGTGGCAGGCATGAGAAGAAGCCAAGATGATAGTCTGAAAATACGAAAAATAGAGAAAGAATTACAAGAAAATATGATTTTATTTGTGAACAGACCAAAGCCTGGATTTAGCAATTCTACTGATAGTAATATTGCAAGATCGTTTTTGAAAATCCTGAGATATCGGCATGTGTAACAGGTCTTGATCGAGAACTAATAGAACGATTTCGCATAGTGCTCATCGCTATTTACAGTGTGTTTCGTATTTAGAAAAGTTCCAAACTTTTTGTGTTAATACAGCCAGGTTATCTGTGGAAAAATACCCTTGGTACTGTACGCCGCCAACAGTACACAAAATACTTATTGTCCAGCAGTGTTGGCAAAATCTTTACTACCTATTGGTCAGTTATCTGAAGAGACACGTAATAGGGACATTCATAAATTTAGGGAAGACTTTTCTCATAAGTGTAGACAAAACCAATAAAGACATTTTTTTACCGACTTCTGGTGTCATCTGACCCTGTCATCATAAGCTACAGACCACTTCCTGCAAAGAAAATTGAAGAAGAAAATAGAAGTTTTAAATATGATGTTGCTTGGAAAAGCACAATGTGAAACAGAAGATAATGATACTGATGAGTCTTCAGATTCATTATGTTGATAAGAACTAGGTCATACAATGACGATACACACAGATAAAGGCAATCATTAAGTGTAACCTTTTCTTCATTAACAGACTTTGTATCTGCAAGTTTTGAAACAACGTTTTTATAACGCACTGTAACTTGAAATTAACAAATAATGTTATATTTTGCTTTATTTATGTTATTTAACATCTTTTGTTATCAACTCAGTCCATTACTGCTCTTGTGTTCACTTAAAATATTTATTCTCAACTTTGGAGGCCTCCTGCCCCACTGTGCGACGGTAAAGTTGAAATTGTAATTTCGAGTACTGAGAACAAATTTTTGATAAACACTATTTTTGTTCTGTGATTTTTATGTGTATTCAGTGTAATTAGCAAAGAATGTTAAACCCAGTTTAATTGATTTTTGTGTACTTGTTTGTATTTCATCTCATCACCCAAAAAGATCCCACTACCCTGAGTTACAACAAAGCTCGCAAGAGCATGATATCTGCGAATTCGCAACAGACGCCTGGGAATTGATAGGCAGGGATTTTTGTCAGAATATATATATATATAATATATATATATATTATATATTATAATATATATATAATATATATATAACATAATTATAAACATATATAATAATGTAATATAATAATTATATTTATAATTATTTAATATAAATTTACTTCGTCTAACACGATGTGCGTGCATCCATGTTTTCTGGGTCCTTGATACAGAAAAATCGATTGACGGCAAAACGTCGGTCCATCTGCGAACAACGCTTGTGGCTAAACCGTATGTAGGATTTCCATCAAAATTGATATTCCTCAATCTATCTGACTGATGTCGTGACTCCTTGAATTTGAAACCGTTGTTTTCATTTTGGGATGTACTTTACATGACGTTCTTGGGACATTTTAAAAATGTTCAAAAAAGTTTTTTCTTAATGAATGTGTTCTTTAGTAACAAATCTTCAAAGAAGGTTATGCTCAGTTTTTTCGAAAATATGAGTATTGCGTTAAACATAGCCTATTTTTAAATTTTACCCAATTATTTTCTCAGAAACGGCTCAACATTTTTTCTTTGAATGTTTGATTTATTTAGTCAAAAAAACTGTATATGACGTATGGGGGAGAAGATCATTTGCGCACGTTTTCTTAAGTCCCACAATCCCTTCCCAACATTTTAACCATAAATAGTTGAAAGATGAATGAAAGTTTAAAAAATCAAAATAAATAATAAAAAAATTTAAAAAGCACGAGATTATCGACATTTGAAAAACAATTTTCGTTCCCGAGTTACAGAAAACTTATTTGCATCGGCAAACGAACTCCAGATTTGATTTTTCTGCATTTCTAAAAAGATAGTAACTCACTCCAGCTCTTGTCCTATCACTACAAGCAAGAGGAGAGTTCAACAAAGCGTACGCAGAGTAAAGCTACGTTTATGGCCAGAAGCAAAACAAGGGGCCATCACAGCATTTGCTCAATGGGTCAAGAAAACTGGACAAAAACCTGATCGAAATGGGGGTCATTAACCCGGAAGCAGAAGTACGTTACTTGTTACAGACTTAGTCAAAAAACAGTAAAAACTGTATATGAAGTGTGGGGGAGAAGGTCATCTGCGCACGTTTTCTTGAGTCCCACAATTGCTTCCCAACATTTTAACCATAAATAGTTGACAGATGAACATCTAAGTCTTTTTTTATAATTATACATTACAAATGAAAATTAATGCATTATGTATCATTGTTTTGTTAAAATAATTCCCTGACAGCAGATATAAAAGAAAAATCTCGTCTTCACTCTGATGTCTCAGGACGTGTCACTTGTCACTATGCTATTCCAAAGGGAGTGTCGGAAATTTAAAACTAAATTTCGTGTTTAACCAGATCACTTTAATCACGTTCTCTAAATACTTTTCCGTTCCCGCGTTTGACAGGTTTCCGGCTTATAGAGATCATTTTCCCGTACAAAATCGTTCCGTTCTGAGATTTTTTCATCCGGGATGTCAGGTTTCCGTTTTATATAGGTTCCGTCTTAAACAGGTTTTACAGTAGTTGGTCACAAACTCTTGTTTTTGATTGTGTACGTCTAAGTATTTATATCAGCTGTAATGCTGCTCAACCGACCGCCCATTCTTTTTGAATGCCATGATTTCTACATTTTCGCGCCTTGCATTATTCGAGAAAGATAGACCAAATATCACTGGGATAGAGCTCGTTTAAAACTGAAGGTTATTTATTATCCGTTCACTCTAAGAAAAAAACCTGATGTACACAAACCGAAGAAATCTTTGCGGCACACTACGCTTCTGATTGGAAAATTCCTGGCAGTGGCGTAGCGTCAGGAGACGCTAAGATGCTGAGCATCCCCACGTAAAATATTAATCAAAGAATCATAAATATTGTATTGATAATCTTCCAAGTGAGTGAAACACTACGAGTGAAACACGTTTTGTAATTTAATTAATTTTAAAGTGATTTCCTGTGATTGAATTCGGCGCGTTGTTATAAGCTGGGCTCTGATTGCTTGGACGCTAAAATGCTTCTAGCGTGTGCCACGAGATGGCGACGAGCAATGACGCATGCGTAGACGGCGAGGTACCCCCTCCCCTCTTCACTTCTGCCCTTGGATTCTCGAGTCCCGAGAAGCTTTTACATACGGCTTATGAGCAAGTTGCTCGTTTGTGCACGAGAGCGCAACACACTTGAAGTTGTCAGAGAAATATTTTTCTTTCTCACTCGTGATTCTGTGCTTGGGCACGGGCACAAACAGTAGAAATAGTGCTTGCCTTCTAATTCTTAATTAATATCTAAGAAGTTGAATCCTTACTAAATATATTACATTTTATTTTGGTTTGAAACAATCGTAGATAAATTCACAAGTGATCTCATTGCCAATCGCGCATGAGAGCTAAAGCTCAGTCATTTCGTAATTCGCTTTCAGGAAGTCTCCTGACATAAATCTGTATTGTACCATTTATTTCAGTAACTTAGATTCTAGAGAATATTAAAAGTAATGATGTCTTCGGTTCGCGTTATTGTTGAGCATCCCCAAACGCGCGAGTCACGCTACGCTACTGATTCCTAACGCACTACTTTCGAGTACGCGAGCAGCATACCCCGCCAATTCAAATTGAATAAGATCTGTCACGCAAATGCCATACTCATGCAACTACTTTACTTATGACCAGTCTGCATCAGGAAGGAAAATTATTTCCTCTCTGTCCTGAATAAGATTTCTTCTCCCTCTTCTTTGAAACACAAAACCGGACGTCAATAATTCGTATAAATTGCTTCACGTAAAATTCGGATCATGTTCACAAGCTGCAACAATTTCGCAAGCGTTGGTGGTTCGTTTCTCAAGAAAAAGGAATGCGTTTTGATTGAACAGCACTGACTTTAAAGTCGTCCTATGCTTCAGTCCCAGGTTTCTTCCGCTTGTAATTGCCCCTTGCTCCTTGTCAAAGAATACAAAAAACTTTAATAATAATTTCACAAAACTTTAACAATTTCACAAAACTCTTGCAGTGTTGCGAAACACAAAATTAAAGGCTCACACTGACCAAGCGATGCTACCTGACTAACACAGCAAACAAAAACCAAATGAATGTAACATTGAAAGGTTACGAGGCACACATGGCCGGGTTGTCGAACCACACCACTGTCACAGCACCACCGCTCCTACAAATCACACCGCTGTCCAGTAGAGGGTCTCAATGCAGAAATCGTGAAAAATGCCCTTCACCGCCGTGGATGCTTCATGCTCCCGGTCCACCATAGCTCCATCCGCTTGGCCCACACTCCACCAGCTGTGTCGCCCGCTGGCCGCACATGCTCTGGGCGGTGCCCCGGGTTCGACCCCGGGCAGGGCTCAGAGGGGCGGGCAGCCGGCTAGCTGGCGGCGGGGGGGGGGGGGCGGACGTAGGCAGGGGGAGAGATACGGGCGCGACGGCGCGATGGTGTTGGTGGCGGCGGTGACGGTGGTGATGTAGTGACGTCACCGGTGTCGGCGGCGAGGGTAGCTGATTGCAACCTGGCAGGGCGGCGGAAGAGCTGTCACATGCATCAAGGCGCGGGGAAACAATGATTTAATTAATGTCTTCATTCCATCTCATTGATTGATTGATTTTTTTTTTTTTTTTTTTTTTTTTTTTTTTTTTTTTTTTTAGGTGGGACGCGCGAATGTTGGAATTGGCGCCCCCATGACACCCTGGTCTAGCATGGAACTCCCATAATTTAGCGGGAAGCACTCCAAAGAGTGCCCAGGTGGGCGGAAGTCGCAGGAACTTGTCCGCGCCGAGCAAAATGTGCTAACATTTATTGGGGCCGGGCGCATGGCGATGCTCGGGTTCGGCACTGTCCGTCTCCCACTCACTTCTTTCAGCAACAAGCACTGAGAAGTCCACCACAGTTCTGCATTATCTTGAGAGACTCCATTCCTACTATAAACGAGTGAGGAGGGCATACAACAAACGAAAGCGTAGGCGTTTGCCTAGCGTACATATTGTAATCACCTCGAACCATTACTGAGTACCTCGTAACAATTACCTTAACCTAGAAGTAACAAAATCACATAGAATTTGTAGCAGTGCTTAATCAAAAAATTATACCAATTAGTACAACAAGGAATTAATAAAACGCATAAAATGTCAAAGAACACCAAAAAAACCAAGTGGCAGGCCCACGCAGTATGACCTAAAAAATGATAGTGGTACGCCTGTTCACCAGGCGGCGAAGCGAAAGAAAAATCAGCTGAGCATCTCTGGTCGACAGAGGGGGAAAAGTAGAGATAAATATCATGGATTGGGGCTTACTCGTGGGAGGACCTAGCCAGTGCACATAACTTTTGTACTGGTCGCAATAACTTGCCCTGGCTAGTTCGTACTTCAACAGTACGCACGACTCCTGCTTGATCAGGGAACAATTTCTCCACTACACCTAATTTCCAGTGAGAGGGCGGAGATTCCTCAATTAAAAGTACTAAATCATTTACAGCTAGTGGTGGTGACTCCCTTTTCCACTTCACCCTTTGTTGCAAGGTGTGGAGGTAATTGCGCGACCAATATTTCCAAATTATTGCTAATTTGTTATTTAAATGGCGGAACTGTTGTGCAGGAGTAATCTGCACAAGAGACGAGTCAGTATCTATAGGAAAAGTATTAAGCGCGTGCCCGTAGACTAAGTGATTCGGGGTTAAAATCAAATTCACATCCGAATCTGTAGACGTGACTTCAAGCGGTCTTGAGTTTAAACAAGCTTCTATTTTGGCTAAGAGGGTGTACAATGTAAGCAAGGGCACAACTTGTTGCCCTAAAGCGCGACGCAAATGGAATTTAAGACTTTTAACACAAGCCTCAGCTAACGAGTTTCGGTGAGGAGCGTAGGTGGGGCAAAAGTGCCAGGAGGTACCCTGCACTGATAAAAAATTGGTGATAACCTCTAAATCCCGAGCGGAAAGAACAAAGCGATTAGCCTCGGCTAGGATACGACTAGCACTTTTGAATGTACTAGCGTTATCACTGTACATGTGCACAGGATAACCTCTTCTCGAACCAAAACGTTCAAAGGCCGCAATGAATTGAGAGGAGGATAGATTTTCGACGATTTCTAAATGCGAAGCTTTCGTGGAATGGCATATAAATACAGCAATCCAAGTCTTCTGAGACATTTTTGATCTCGTGAGAGACGGCCTTGTCAAAATTGGGCCCACAATAATCTACGGATGTGTGAGCCCATGGCCGAGAAGGATTTACGCGGCTAGGGGGCC
>JAHLJT010008479.1:27422-79622 GCA_031308135.1 Acheta domesticus | reverse complement strand
CAGGAATTCAAATACGTTTATAGAGAGAACCAACGAGTACAATCGAACCAAACTAAGAAAATAATTAAATACACATTATATACTAATTTATTACCACAAACAAAAATTTATTGCGTTGCCGTTTATGAAAAAAACATTGTTCAAAACTTTAGCATATTCAACTATGCCAGAATTCAAATACGATTATTTCGTATAGAGAGAACAAAGGAGCACAATCAAACCAAACAACCAAATCAAATCACGCCCGTTTTTGCCCCCGAAGATAAGTTGCAATTAATTTGAAATTGTGGTAATTAATTGCCAATTAATTACCACAATTTATCATTAGATACAATTAAATCATTAGACATGTTTAATTCCGGTGAGCTGATATGGCTGTTCCAGCTTGATGCAACTCACCGCATAAAGGGAATGAGCAGTGCGAAGAGACACAACGTAAAAAGTGGATTTACTATCGACTGGAGTCTCTCGGGAAATCCAATAATTGAGCATGAAGATCATGACACCCGAAAACAAAGATCCCTTCTGATGCGTCACTGCATGTCACATGCTCGAGAAAGGAAATGCTTAAGATAACATGCCGTCATTCAAGGTCAAAAGGGCCGTCCAAAATGCAGTTGACACACATTTCCTTGCATGACGTGGCGAAGAAATAAAAAACAATTATTAACAAAAATATTTGAGGCATTATTATCACAAATGCATTGATGTATAAGCCCTTAATGTAAATATTTACACAAGAGATATTTAAAAAAACGTTTCTTTGATTAAAATTGATTGATTAATTAATTAATTAATTAAGGTTTAGAGGGCGCTTCAACTGTCAAGGTCATTGGCGCCCATGTCGAAGTATTTTAAAAAGGGAATAGGTTCAGTATGTGTTACAGATGGAACCTACCCCCTGATTAAAAACATATACATAAAAAGAGACTTGAATTCTACATCGAGTATTCAAGTAGTATGACAAAAAGGATATATAACAAACACGTAAAATTCATAGTAAAACTAAAAATTGGCTGTAAAGGGGCCAAAAATAAAACAAAAAAAATAAAACACTATTCTTATCTCTCAAATAAGATTATATATTCCGATTTCCCTCAAGAAACAAAAAAGTTTTGAGAGCGCAGAATCGTCATCCCCGAGCACCTCCCTTAGCAAGTTGCCCAGGCCATGTCTTCGTCGGTTACCAACATATTTCCTGCAGTTCAGGAGGACGTGTTCCACACACAGAACCGTCCCGCATGAGTCACATACGGGAGGAGTTTCTCCTCGAAGGAAGACACCGTGAGAAAAATGGCAGTGTCCAATACGAAGACGGGTTAAAATCACTTCTTCACGCCTAGAGGAGCGAGATGAGGAACGCCAGGGAATTACAGAATTCTTTATCCCACTTAGTTTAAAAGTGGTATTGTGCCACTCTGTTTGCCACGCTCTAAACAAAAATCGTTTCAAGTAAGCCTTAACATCGGACAATGGCACAGCAGGAACGTCGATACGAGTATTAAGAGTAGCTGATTTCGCCGCCAGGTCGCTAGCTCATTCCCTGTGATTCCCACATGGCCTGGAACCCAACTAAGAACCAGGTCATAGTTGCGGGACATGAGAATATGAATCAGGTTTTGAACTGATTTTGTCAGGTAGTCTGACGAAGGCCGGGAGACAGCCTGAAGAGAACTGAGAGAGTCAGAACAGAGAACTACTCGCTGCAGCGTCGTTGACTCGATGTACTTTAGGGCTTTGAGTATTGCATACATTTCAGCAGTGAATGTACTGCACTGTGAATGAAGACGATATGATTTGGAGACCCAGATGCAATGAAAACTACACGCCACTGCGTCATTGTGCTTGCACCCGTCCGTGTACAAGAATAGATGATCCGGATAGGCTTCCCTCATACCCTGAAACTGCTTCTGGTAAACCAGAGGACTAGTATTTTGTTTGGAAAGATTGGAGAGTCTGAGGTCAATATTGGGGAGAAGGAGTTTCCAAGGGGGAATCAGGTCATTTGGGGGTTTCACAGGAGTGGAAAGATCGACATTAAGTCCTCGCAAAAGATTTCGCAATCGAATGCTTGGGGGCTGGGGTAGCGATGTTCGAAGAATATAAGAAGATTCATATTGTGGGCGAGTGATTATTCGGCGACAAGGATGATTAAAGAGTCCTGACACTTTAGCACCATAAGACGCTAATTGAATATCTCGCCTTATTTTTAAGGATGGCTCCCCAGCGTCAGCTAGAATGCACTCGATTCGGCTGGTGCGATACGCACCTGTTGAGAGGCGAATACCAGCGTGGTGTATGCTGTTGATGGGTCGAAGGGTGGAAGGAGCTGCAGAACCATACACTTCACTACCGTAATCCAATGCTGAGCGAATGAGTGCTCTGTATAACCGCAGTAGGGTAATGCGGTCGGCTCCCCATGAAGTGCGGATATGAGAGCGCCACGTGAGGGACTTGTCAAAAGTCAGCCCCAGAAACCTGGCAGAGTCAGTGAATGGAAGCTGATTTCCTCCCAAGTACAGGGTTGGATCGCTATGCAAGTGGTATATTCTGCAGAAGTGCACTCCAGTACTTTTAGTAGGTGAGAACTTAAAACCTGTCGACATGATCCATTCATGCAGCTTGTTGAGCACCAGTTGGAGTTGCCTCTGGATCATACTTATGCTGCTGGATGAAAAAAAATGGCAAAATCATCTACAAACAGCGAATCCTTCACAGGTTCCCTCACGACCGACGCTATACTATTTATGGCTATGGCAAACAGAGTGACACTTAGCACCGAGCCTTGGGGGATGCCGTTTTGAAGGGAGTGACTGCTAGACAGTTTGTCACCAATGCAAACTGAAAGATCTGTTCGATTAGAAATTTTGGAAGAATAAGGGGAGTTTCCCCCTGAATCCCCACGAGTGCAAGGTTGCCATACCTTCAAGTGGTGTCATAGGCCTTTTCTATATCGAATAGTACAGCCACAAGGTGTTGTCTCAGAACGAACGAGGTTGAAATTTCCGTTGCCAAAGTGACGAGATGGTCCAGGGTTGACCGGTGTTTCCTGAAACCGCACTGAATTGGTGTGAGTAGGTTTCCGCACTCCAAGGTCCAGACCAAGCGCTGGTTTACCATCCGTTCCAGCACTTTCCAAACGCAGCTAGTGAGAGCGAGAGGTCGGTAGCTCGATGACAACGACCGATCCTTTCCGTCCTTCAGAGCTGGGATAACTATGGCTTCTCGCCATACAGCAGGGATGGTGTGCTCTTCCCAGATGCGATTATAAAGGCGGAGGGGAAATTGCATCGCCACATCAGAAAGATGTTGTAGCATTAGGTTGTGTATTTTATCAGGACCTGGGGCAGTTCTTTTTGCCAATGCGAGAGCAGAGCGCAATTACGATATAGAGAAAGGGTATTGTAATCCTCAGACGCTCTGCAGAAGAAATCCAACGGACGGCTCTCCATCCTTTCTTTGATCAAAAGAAAGTCAGGAGCGTAGTTCGCCGAACTTGACATGTCTTCATAGTGCGCGGCGAGTTTCTCTACAATCATACCTGGAGATGTAATCATTTCTCCGTTTTTCAAGAGACCTGGCATCGTATTTGGTGAAGAGTGTCCTTTTATCTGTCGAATTTTTCTCCATACCAGGCGTGGTGGCGTGTGACAATTCAGAGACGAAACGTACGCTCTCCACGATGCATTTTTGCTCTCTAAGATAGTTCTCCTAGCCTTCGCCCTGCTTCTTTTATACTCGATTAAGTTATCCACGGTTGGATAATGTCTGAGACGTGCCAGTGCCTTTTTTCGAGCACTGACCGCTCTCGAGCAGTTCACATTCCACCACGGAACGAAAGGATGTCGCGGTTTACCACTTGACTTCGGAATTGCGATGGAAGAAGCAGCGAGTACAGCGCTATTAAAATGTTCAGTCATTTCATCCACATTTCCGAAGGGACCGTCTGACAGGTTAACATTATTTTGGAATGTCGACCAGTCAGCCCGTCGCACGATCCATTGAGGGGCCGTGCAAAATTACGGCAAAGATGATCAATGTGGACAATCGTGGGGTAATGGTCGCTTTCATAAAGATCTTCTAATACGGTCCACCGCATAGCAGTAGCAAGTGAAGAGCTGCAACGGGTTACATCAATAGCCGTGCTAGAATTCGTAGCTACGGCAAAATGCGTTGGTTCCCCAGTGTTGAGAATAGCCAAGTTCATGGTGTCGATGACAGATTCCAAAATAGCACCTCTTTGACAAGTACGAGAGGAACCCCAAAGAGGGCTATGGGCGTTTACATCACCCACAACCAAGAAAGGTGTGGGCAATTGGTCTGTTAGACTTAGGAGGTCATCAACCGACACCGTTTGTCTTGGGGGAATATAGATATGGCATACAGTGAGTGAGAGGGACGGGAGATACACCTGCACACAAACTTATGTTTTTTTTCGTTTTTTTAAATTCTGGCCCTCAAGAAAATGTGCGCAGATAAATTTCTTTCCCCACACGTCATATACAGTTTTTACTGTTTTTTGACAAATAAATAAATAAAAAAACTGTTTGAAGGTCGGTTTGAACGGGGATTTCTGCAGAATGCAGCGAATCCTGGACCAAAGTAGTAACTCCGCCGTGCGCGCGGAGGCCGTCATCACATCAACCCTATAAGGAGTGAAACCGCGAAAGTGTATGGGCCGTGGTGTAGAAAGATGCGTTTCCTGTAAACAGAAAATTGAAGGTGTATAACGGGACAACAGGAGTTTTAATTCGTCCCGTCGCAGAGAAAATCCGTTCAGATTCCAGGATAGGAGAGCCGTTGTTTAAGAAGTTAAGAGGATTTCTTCTTTTCTTTTTTCCGCCTCTGCCGCCCGAAGGAGCGAGTGTCCAGCCCGGCTGCAGTTTCCTCCGAGGCAGACTCATCCTGACCACTGCTGGACAGGCTGATTGATCGCTCAGAGCGAGTCTCAGGAGTCGGGGTAGGTGGTCGGAGTTTGGAGGATCTATCAACATTTTTTTGTCCAAGCCAGAAGGCCGTGTTACATCAGCCTTCTTGCGCGGCTGAGAAGTGGATTCTTGTTCTGTCTTTGTCTGTTTTACCTTCTTGGGTGGTGTTTTGTATTTTGTGAGAATTATTATTTTCTAACCTTGCAGAGGCGATGTCTCCTCAGGGAAGTCCACTGGGGATACCTGGCAACAGAAGTTCGCTACTGGGGGAGTAGCAGGGGAAGACTGAATACTCGTCGCTTTGACCGTGTTCGCCAGAGTGCTAGAGAAAGAACGCCTGAGATCCACAGGGTTCTTCACCAGGTACCGGCGTTTCGCTTCCGGAAAAGATACCTTCTCCGTCACCCTAATCCTTTGAATCTCCCTCTCTCTCAGATATGTGGGGCACTTGTTAGACTTGGCCGCATGGTCTCCTTCACAGTTTACCCAGCGGACTGGTGATGAACAAGGTTTCGGATCATGCGCGGATTTACCGCACTTTGCGCAAGCAGGGCTTACGGCCATGCGCCTTTGTTGGGTATGACCGAACCTCTGACACTTAAAGCAGCGCAGGGGGTTCGGCACATACTGCCGCACGCGAAGGTTATAATAACCACAGCTAACTTTCTATGGGAGAGAAGGGAGATTAAATGTCAGGATCAAGGTGGAAGTGGGGATCTCTTTCCCATTCTCCTTCCTATACACCTCCGTTACACCGTAGCTAGTGAAAAAGGAAAGAAGTTTATCCTAGTTTTCAGACGCAAAGTCTTCATGGTTGACCACTCCCTTACATAGGTTAAGGGTAGGGTGAGTGGTCACTTCCACTTGGAGGCCGGCAACCCGCTTAGTTTTTATAATCTTGTCTATTTGTTCATCGGTGCGCGTTTCAAAGAGAATGGTACCATTTCTCTGTCGCACGAACACTTTTAAAAGTTTTCTCAGTTTCAGAGCAAGACATCAAGAGAAACCGAGGCTTTCTTGGTTTATCTTCTTCCCGGAGGAAGAAGCTATTTAGATCAACTGTTCTGTCACATCTCCTCTTCCTTGCGGAAGAGGGAAGGGGGGATTGTTGAGTATCCATGAGATGGACATGAATTCATCTCCGTGCTCCCAACCCACCATGGAGTCCAACAAGGGGACACCCCAGTGGGGTGCCAGGGCTGACACGGAGATATAGTAGGGGAATGTCACAGCGCTGCACCACCGTGGATCCTCCCGCTCACCCTGGAGCTCAGTGCAAGACCTAGTCCGAGCCGATTGATCGGGAGTGGGTTAGCTCCCGACCGCCCGTCTAGAAGAGTCCGAGGCCAAAGCGAGTGTATTGACACCTACAAGGAATGTTCCCCAAAATACGTAAACGTACCCCTTAGTGCAAGCCAAAAAACGTAGCACCGGGACTACTTGGGAAACAAACAAGTGAGGAAGAGAAAGGAGTGAAAAGGATATACGTGACATGAAATGAAAAGCAAGACGATGAAAAAATGGGGAAAGGAACACTTGAGAGTCTTCTCTGCATCCCCTCATCAGGACGTGGACCAACCCACCTCGACGGGATATTTCCTCGAAGATACCAGGAATTGTACTTGGACCCGGTAGTGCAATCAGTGAAGTCGTCACAAAAATCACTGCACTCAGTTTCCAGGTTCGCGATTTCCAATCTATCATCTAATAGAGAAGAATAAAACAATTAATGTTTCAAGTCCACTTTAAATGAGTCATAGTAACAAACACCACAAAAGGACAAGTCTTTGTACATTGTACATTAAACCGTACATGTATAATTTAGATTGTACATGAAGATATTTAAATCAGTAGAAAATACATGAATTGTTGTTGTAGATTTAGTAGAATGTGATATTCTTCTTATGATTAGAGACCGGAAAAATATGTAGTATTAAACGTCAAAATATGTACATAAGTGAAAACAGTAAGAATATGTAAAAATATGTAAAATCCGATAAAATATGTAATTTTAAAATTCTCTAATTAAAGCCAATTACTTAGCATGAAATTACATTTAGAAAAACTGCTCACTTTACATCTTACAACTTTCTTGTAAGTAGTAAAAGCATCTATTGTAATCCAGGACCCTAGTTTATCAGCCGGACTAATCGCAATAGAAGCAAACTGGTGATATGTACGACCAGCAAACATACACTGTAGCATCTTCATCGAAGTGTTACATGTCGGCGATCGCAAATTTTTCTCGGAAATTAAGGTTACAGATCACAAAACGCGGTGTCAATGATATTTTGGACATCTAGATTTCCCCAATAATATAGGAAAATGATTAACTAAACACATATCTTCACAAAAAATATGGATTTAAATTGAAGAAAATTGATAAAATTATAAAATACATTGTTAAAACAGCAAAATATGTAATATAGTACTAAATATGTAAAAATATGTAACGAAAAAATTCGATATTGTGTTAGGAGAGGTAGTTAGGATTCGCCAAGATTACAATGTTGAGAACGGTAAGTAGAAAGACAAAAAATATGTAATTACATAAAAATCCGGTCTCTACTTATGATTATTTGACGAATCAAAGTACCTAATAAATCTTATAAATTTCCAATAAGGCATGGAACGTAAAGTTTAAAATTTTTGACGAAATTTACAAATTAACATTAGACTGAAATTTGCAATGAAATGATCTTCATTCAATGTTCAATCAATAATGTTACATTCGAATACTCGAAAAATATTAATTGTCAGTCGACTAAATTCTCAAACGTTGCCACCTTTGAAAAACCGGTCCCGGACCGTTCCACATTATTAGTGGAAAAATTGAAGATTTCAATTCGTTTTTCAATGGAGATGTTCCGGTTTCCAAAAACCTATTTTGAAACAATTGACTTTCCGAATGGTCCCGAATCCGATTATGACCATTAAATAACTTAGAAAGGAGTTACATGTTTCGGAAAATGAATTTATCGGATATTAAAAGAAGACGTAGATACCTAAAAATGTATACCTGTATCGAAGTATTTATATTTTTACGACTTTTTGTACGAGATAAGAGCGTTTAGTTAGGCGGTTCTTATTTTGATAAAGTTCAATATTTTAAGTTGCCCTCTTCATTATATTTAAAATGAAAAGAATTAAGGATAAGGATTTTTGAAGAGACTGAATAATATTTATCGGCCCGAGGGGACTTTTTTTTAATAAAAATAAAGGCTTTATTGCTTAGTAGTCTATTTGTGCTTTTTAGGAGAATCTCCTAAAAAGCACAAATAGACTACTAAGCAATATAGCCTTTATTATTATGACTACAATAAAGATTTTGGATTACAATAATTTTTTTTTCGTGTGTAAAGAGTAATTTTTAAATTGCCTTTGTAAAAGGGTTGTGTGTGGCTGTGCCCTTTAATGAGAAAATGTTTGAATTTGATACTCGGCTTGCTGCTGTAAACTATTTCAGTCAGACATATATTTCAATGAAATATAGTGTAATTTCATGCGTTTCGTTCTGCATGAAGTTTTAAATTAAAGAACATAGAAATTAGTAATATATATATATATATATATATATATATATATATATATATATATATATATATATACACTACTGTTTGTGGAAATTGCAACACCAAGAACGAATGGATCTAGGGAAATGATATTCAATGTACTGTGCACCCATGCCACAGGCACTACTTTATTTCATTTGCAGTACCATCAAATACATGGATACATGCCAAGTCAGTAAGTTGTGAAGCCACCACGCGCATCCACAAGAGCCTGTACACAGCGCGGCATTGAGCTAGTAAGAGTCTGTATCGCTTCTTGTGGCAGGTCCTGCCATGCTCCTTCAAGCCGCGTCCAGAGTTCGGCGGTGGAAGCTGGCGGAGGTGCCTGGCGGACCAGCCTCTGGGAAAGCATGCTCCACACATGTTCAATTGGCGACATGTCAGGTGAACGAGCCGGCCACGGAAGGAGCTGTATCTGGTGTTCATTGAACACACGTTGCACGATGCGAGCGATATGGGGTCGCGCATTGTCTTGCTGGAATATCGCTCCAGGCGAGCGTTGTACGAAGGGCACGACCTCCGCCCTCACGACTTCCTCGATGTACCGGTGGGCGTTGAGATTTCCCTCAATGCGGAGTAGGCGGGTCCGTGAGTGGTAGCCAATGGCACCCCATACCATTACACCGGGTGTTGGGCCGGTATGACGCTGGCGAATGCATCCCTCCAGATTGCGTTCACCGCGATGTCGTCGAACACGTATACGACCGTCGTTATTGGACAAATTGAAGCGGGACTCGTCGGAAAAGATGACTTGCTGCCACTCAGCCCGCCAATGTCGATGTTCGACGCCCCACAGATGTCGGAGGCGTCTGTTGTCGAGAGTCAGTGGAAGGCGCAACAAGGGGCGGCGAGCAATCAAGCCCCTTTGCACAAGACGACGCCGAACACTGCTGGCGGACATGCTGTGACTTGTCACTGTATTCCACTGCTGCGCTAACGTGGTGGATGTCGCTGTGCGATCGGTGATGGCCATAAGGTAGAGGTGTCGATCTTCCCCCGCCGTAGTGTGATAGCAAGGCCCTGTCCCACGCTGGCGGTGGGTACGACCTTCCGCAGACCACTGACGCCATGTTCGCATGATGGTACTGGCGGCTCGTCCCAGACGTGTGGCAATATGGCGGTAGGACAACCCAGCTTCTCGCATCCCAACGACCCTGCCCCGGTCGAAGTTCGTCAAGTGTTCGTACTGCACTAACTGTCGGCGACGTGGCATGGTGTGACTTACAGACAACTTGTGCGAGCCAAGGGTCGACCTGTCACTGTTTGTAGCCTCTCCAAGGCGCCTCTATTTATACCCGAACATGGTGCGATAATCCGTCCCTACGTCGCAACTACGAGACTGGCGGCGTTGTAAATGTAATTACCTGGCGATCTCAATGTCACAGACTTATCCACGAAATAATGCGATGCGTTCAATGCCGCTGCTTCGCGGTGTTGCAATTTCCACAAACAGTAGTGTGTGTATATATATATATATATATATATATATATATATATATATATATATTTTCTAACACGCCACCTGCCCCCCCACAACATATAGGTCCCAAGCGGGCGTGTTCGAATGAATGCTCGCGTTGAAACGACCTTTCTCCAGAGGCAGGATCTTTAGGGTATGAGAAAGGTATGAACCCTCGACACGGAAATCAAAGTGGATGAGTAACCAAAGCACATATATTCTAAAAATAGGAAGTTGTAAAACAATCATACACATACACTCCCTAATTACTAATGATCGCTCTCGATCACAGTCGACTTAGCCTAGGTTGTAAAAACGGAAACTAATTGCAGTGCCGTTTATTCGACGACTTAAAGTAAATCTGCAAACTAATAAATTTTAAGAAGAAAATGTACCCTCGGGTTTTCTTTGCTTTTGCCTTTGCTTCTACCTTCATTCGTTCATTCTCCGTGCACGGACCCTTAAATGAACCTATCTTCTTAATTGATTCTGCGATGCCCACAAGTACTGAGTTCTGAATCACTCGCAGATTACCAAATCATACAAAACTACAATTATCTCAGCAATATTGAAGTGACTACTGTACCAATTTACCATTAAATAACCTTTACATTTACACTTTTCATAAAACAATTTCACAATTTAATGTTCCCCGATTACGTGAATGAAATGAAATTTTACATCAATTGCAGCAAAAACAGTACAAGGAATTCAATTTAAAACAGAGAAATGAATTATGATCAACTTAGTCCGTAGAAATTTTAAATTTTTCTCTCTTTCTGCCTAATTAATTGCCTTCAGAATAACAGTTCATGAAGTCTCTAACTCTTCGTACAACAGTGCAAGAAAAAAATGTCGCAAGTTCTTTTACCTTTGCGGCGTTTCTTTTGGTTTGTACGTCGCGGTCTCTCACGCTTCGACTGCCCTCGCGTCACCTCGCCGGTGTTCCTCTGCCTCGCTGCTACGAAATCCAATTTTCACATCCCGCGGCGTTCCATGCCCTTCGCACGTACCCTTCGGGACGTCCGCTACACGTGCACACCAAGCCCTTCTCTCGTTCGGATCCTCCTCCGCCTGAATTCTTCTTTCCCCTCTTCTCTCCAGCCACACGAACGTACACGCCCACGCACCAAGTCTCTCGGGCTTTGCAAATTGAATTTTTGCGTCGGTGAACTATGTGTTGTAATTGCGCTTTAAAGTGACTGCAGCGCTAACCAAATCACGTTTACTGCTTCCAGTTCGTCCAGCGAATTTTACACCACTTCTTAGCTCTGCACAAAATTATTTAAACTTGTCCTCTGCTCGCGATGCGTAATCTGGGCAACGCACACCGTTCTTTCTGGATAGTTCTACGAGCCACACTCGCCTCACATCAATTTTCTCCGCATCGTAACAAATTCTCATATTTCTATTGCCGAAAACTCCCGTATTCACAAAGTACTTTTCCTAAATCATAAGCGCGCATGAGCTACCATCATCTCAGCCACTGAATTATTAACGCTGGTTTCACTTTACTTCCACAATCATAAGAGCTTGTTTCACTTCAACTATCGAGAGGCGAGAGAGCTTGTTCACCGTTGTCCACCGTATTTAGGGTGTGTCGATAGGAGTAAAACGTGAGAGGGGGCCTTTCCATTTCTCCACCCGTCGTCAGGCGCGGAAAAGCCTCTCCACGAAGTCGCGCCCCTCCGCTTTGACCAGCCACGGACAGATGGCATACCTACTGACCGCTTGGTCTCACGCTCCGTGTTCGCGCCCGCTCGTAAACTGAATTAAGATGGGTGGTCATGGTGATATGGGATATATTTCCCATATCGCTGCATTGCCCCTTCCTCTCCTCTTTAAAATTTTTCCGGCACAAACAAAATCTTCCGCTGGTCTTAAATTGTAAAATTTTCCCATGACTTCTTACGGTGATATGGGGTATATTCCCCATATCGTTACAATATATACGCGATCGAGTTGATATTACTCCACTAATATACATGTTTATTTCCAGTTATTTGAAATTGACATTGAAGTTGACATACAAACATCACTAAGCTTATTGCATGTACTAACCTGTAATAAGTGAATGAAGATTTCTCTTCTCCTTTTCACAAAGAGTAATTTCCCCGTTGGAGAAAAAGCCATCATGTTCTGAGCAGCATAATGTAAAAATTGAGCTTAAAATGTTATAAACATGCTCTCGATTTCTGCACATTATTAACTGTCCGATTGCAGCAAGATAAAATCTTTTTAATTTTTGTAGTTTGAATGACTTAAAAAGTCGGACATAAATGTTGATGAAATGTGCCACATCAATTCTTATGTAGCACGGGGGTAAATTTTCACTATAGCAATTTTCTGCATACGATTCTACATCCTTCCAGTATACAAAAATGTGAACAAGGGCGTTTAATATTGCCTGGGAAAAATCTACTACCACTTCTTTAGGGTGTGGTGCTCCCGATCGTATCCACCTCAGTAACCACGTTTTAATTGAATCTGTGTTTTGAGATTCGGTTAACATCTGAGCCACGCTGAATTGTTCACCTCCAAAATTTACAACAATTAAGCACAGAAAAATGTGATTAGACACATTCCTGTAAGTTTTTTTTTTTACTTTTTGACATATACTGCCGGTTGCATCAATGGTGATGGAACTTGTTTGTTGCGAGCAATACTTTTGATATGTGTGTATTTGTTCATTAGTACAATAGTGGATAGTGAACGGTACTGCAAAAAATGACTGAACTTCATTGATGTATTTGGAATATGTGAGATTGTGTATGGCATGCATCATAATGAATATACGTCGATTTTACGAAATCATGTTTAGCTCTATGTAAGGTTCGGGCAGAATGAAGTATTGGCGGTTTGTCATCCTCAAATTGCATCATTTCATTTGCTTTTTCAGCTCTGAAAACATCCACCGATTTGGTCGTTAAAAGTTTTCCAATTTCGAATTGGCTGTCTTAACCAACGCTTGCTACATTTCTTTCCATTGCCAATTTCCACTTTGCAATGAAGCGTGACTGTAGAATTGTTACCATCAATGGTGATATTCAGGCGACTTCCACAATTGCAATTTCCTTTAAACAACAAAAGCATCAGGTGAGTTTAAAAGATACGAAAACGAGTCATTCAACGTCAAATCGAACGCCGTTTTGACCTTAGGTGTTTGAAATTGAAATTTCTTGAATGTGTTCTGAGGGTAACTATAAGAGGCTCAAATGTTTTTGCTAGAATTTGACTTCATTATTTTGATCTTAATGACGCACGAAACTTTCCGAAAATAGAGCGTTATTACAGAGAGATGTTATTACAGACTATTTATACTTGAATTTAAATTAAATATGTATCATTCATTAAATCTTAATTAATTTTAAAAACAGCAATTTTACAAATATTGCAAAAATAAAATTTCATTTTCAAAATAAAATAATATTTTCAATTTCATTAACTTCAAATGTGCAAAATTTCAAATTGGGGTATTTAAAAATAACCTAATTAATAATATAATTACCCTGCAACAGCCTAATTAGAGAACATTACCAAAGAAAGAAAGAGAGATAAGAAAAAGAGACAGAAAAAAAGAAAAAGACAGAATGAGAAGGAGAGAGAAAGAGACAGAATGAGAAGGAGAGAGAAAGAGACAGAATGAGGAGGAGAGAGAAAGAGACAGAATGAGAAGGAGAGAGAAAGAGACCGAAAGAGAAGGGGAGAAAGATAGAGAAAGAGAAAGAGGAGAGAGAAAGAGAAGGAGAGAGAAAGAGAAGGAGAGAGAAAGAGAAGGAGAGAGAAAGAGAGGGAGAGAGAAAGAGAAGGAGAGAGAAAGAGAAGGAGAGAGAAAGAGAATGAGCGAGAAAGAGTGACAGAAAGAGAGGGGAAGAAAAGAAGAGAGAATGAGAGAGAAAGGGAAACGAAGAGAAAGAGAATGCGAGAGAAAGGGAAACGAAGAGAAAGAGAATACGAGAGAAAGGGAAACGAAGAGAAAGAGAATGAGAGAGAAAGGGGGACGAAGAGAAAGAGAATGAGAGAGAAAGGGGGACGAAGAGAAAGAGACAGAGAATGAGAGACAGAGAAAGAGAATGAGAGACAGAGAAAGAGAATGAGAGAGAGAGGAAGAGAATGAGAGAGAGAGGAAGAGATAGAAAGAGAAAGAGAAAGAGATAGAGAGAGAAAGAGAGAGAGAGATAGTAAAAAAGAACAATCACCATTTTTCCTTTTTTCAACAAATGAAGTTACAGCCTTATTTTCTGTTTATGTCTTTCTACAGATAACATTGTAATTACTCTGATGTATTTCATGACCAGCTGTAGACGATTCCATTGGCGTGGTTCACGGGTATTGGTCAAAATAGTGAGGTTTATCAGTTAGCCGACGTTTCGGAGTTTTTATTACTCCATCTTCAGGTCTGGATAAGTTTACTACACGGTATTATGAACATTGTCACACTGTTAAAAACAAACTTTGTCACATTAACTATTAGCTACACCTTGACCTGACATAATATAAAATAAAATATAACGAAATTTAATACTCTCCACAAGATAATCTTACTGACGGCGGTATATAAACTGATAACAAAATCAAGTCACATAAATCGTGTATTATCAATTACAGAACAGATTCCTCTGAAAGGACTAAAACACCGCCAAATTCTTTGGGTTTCAAGACCATAGCTATTACTACCCTGATATTCATCTATTTACATAATACATAATAGGGATAGCTCTTCTGCCGAAGAAACGGTCGTATCACTATCAGAAGCGTCGGTGTAATCATCATCATGGTCATGATCACGACCACAATTACGATCCTGACCATCACCATCATCATTTTTTGCAGTCGATTAATTGCATATTAAACAATGTACAAACATTACACCTTGTATAAAAAAATAATTACATTCAAATGTTCTCGAAAACAAACTAATTATTTTTTAAATGTATATAATAGCAATACCAAAATTATTATTATTAATCTTAATTTTTTATTAATTTATATAATATCGAATAGTGAAGCCTAAGACACTTGTAAACCACGTGTAACACCCGTGAACCACGCACCTGGAATTGTAATTACTTTATGTAAAATATCAAAGATAAATAGCGTCCGACTTACAAATTACGCCCTGCTGAATTCCTTGCTTTCCAAATTTTCAATTATATTTCAATTATATGTAATCTATTTAACGTTCTTATTTACGCAATTCCAACCTTAATATTCTTTTTATGTACATGTAACACATGTAAGGGTAGTTACTTAAGATAAAATATCAATGAGAAGTAGCATACCACTTAAATATCACATTCTGCTGAAAATTGCAATTTTGTATTTTTTCCAAATTTTCGATTATAATATCTCTCAATTATAATAGTAGATAAAATATTGAAATTATCAAACGAGAAAGATTGGCTTTCATTTTTTATACATTCAAAATAATAACGTCTATTTTTTACTTTAGTCAGCTCAGGGCCACTTGCCTCTCTCTTATACACTGTTCACTTTTTCCGTAGCAAATTCTGAATTGGTTTAAAAACACTTTAAAAATATTGTTATATGTTTTTACAATAAGATACGTGCTTATTAAAAGATGTTTTGAACTGTCCAAAATTCTCCTATCTAATTTATATTTTTGTACTTATTACTTACAATTTGCACTTAAACTCGAACTTTAATGATTGTAATTCTGTTTTTCGTTACTAATTTTAAAATATATATTCAGTATCTTCAAAATGTTTGTTATTTTTATTTTTAGATGAAAATACGTCCAGTTATTTATTTATTCTGATGGAAAACTATATGGAAAACGTATTGCGAAATAAAGACTTTTTATACATTACATTTTATTGTAAAAAATATAATAATATTTGTTCTTTTATTGTTAAGTAATTTCATCGTGTCCGGACGCGTCTTTACTTGGTTTTCTTACATTTTCTAAATGTACGCCTATTTGATTAATAGAGCATTATATTGACTTAAGGCTTAAGTAAACAACTTTAAAAATCAATCACTTAAGATTATGATTTAGGACAAATTGTTTAGAATTTTCTGTTTATTCAATTAAATTAAGCTAATGATTAATAAAAAATATGTATCACAGATCCCAATATTCCATCAATGGAAATGTAGTGTTTTTGATACAAAAAACCACATTTCAAGTGTGATGCGTCACATAATTTTCTTGAAATAAAGGGCTCCCATTTTCCCGGCAGGAATCTTCGCCATATCCGACTTCTTTTATCATTTCCTTTACCCTTTTTGATGTATGTTAGCGCGTCAAATTCGTCTCTGCCAATGCCGACATTAAAATGTATACATTCCTTTGATAGCTCTTCTGCCGAAGAAACGGTCGTATCACTATCAGAAGCGTCGGTGTAATCATCATCATGGTCATGATCACGACCACAATTACGATCCTGACCATCACCATCATCATTTTTTGCAGTCGATTTTTTGTTGAATAACTTGCATGCATAAGTATACAAGGAATTCGGTTTAACTTTATGATTTACTTCTCCGGCAACTTCATTCCAAGTAGGATTATTTTTCGAAATTACTTTATCATCTTGAAACACGAATTCCTTGCATTTGAATAAACATTTTATATAAATGCATATTCCACTTGTGGTGGACGACCTCCCTGAATTGAGTCCAAAGACATTACGGCAAAACGTTAAATAAAACTTAATATATCCTGTAATTTCACACGCAGACACAGAGCGATTCAAAACTCAGAGAGCGACTGAACTGAAATTCGTTATGCGCGTGTAGGTAAAGTAAACTTGCTGAGTTGAAACAAGTTTACGATATCTTCTGTCATTCTGTCCGGCATCCGAGGGAAAGGAAGAAGCCACGCGGGAGGTTAGAGCCCGTGCGCCTAATGGGCCACCCACCCGAAGGGTGCACTTGGCACTTGCCATTGTACTCGCAGGCCCTTCTCCACCGCAACGCCAGATGTGAAGGCTTACGGTGGTTCGTCCGCCATACAGCTTAAACATCAGTGCCACGACAACATCAGTGTCTTGCGACAGTGCTGGCTTTGTGATCGCCTCCGCCGCCACCCCCGATATGCCTTGGGACAGCGACTGCACCCGAGCTGTTCTCGGGAAGCTCATTTCTGAATATTCAATTCGCCGTTTCTCTGCTCTGTTCAATGTTCAATATTCACTACCGTACATCAAGAAATGTACTCGATTAATTCATTAAATTTCCGCCTCCTCAGGGTTACTGTGGAAGGGAAATATCAAAAAAACATCAAGACTGGAACAGCCATGGATTTGTAAAGACAACATTGTGTCTCTTCTTACTTTGTTTTTTAAAATCCTTTTAATGGTTCCACAAATATGTTGAAATGTGTATAACTTTTGTTCTTGATCAATGTCATTGAAGAAGGAAACATAACAGCCCGGATAATTGAATGTGGGGACTTGTTCAGTAGTGCTGCCATCTAGAATAATTTTTGAACGAAGATGATACTTTCCCTGGAAAGCCATCACTTTCGATTTCGAGAAGGATATTTCTAAATTGTACATTTCTTTATTATGTTTTGCAATTTGAAAAAAGTGGTTTGTGGTTAATTGTAGCGTTTTATAAAATATCTAACTTTCTTCCTTCCTGCCTTCCTTTGGGGAATATGGGTCAATTATCGTTAGATAATCCCTTCCAATTTTCTACCTTATGTTTAAAATTTTATCTGATACAAAAGTATAGCTATCACTTTTGCTTCTGTATTTGTTGTTCAGAAGGATAACAATTCCAGAGAAGGTGCGTTTATTTTGGGGTATTCCAGTATAAAATAGTATATAATGTCCCAAATCTTTTGTGCTTGTTAATTTCTTCTTTGTTTCTGAGATTACTGCTTTGTTTACATTCAAATTTATTAATTCTGATTCCAGTTCTATTCCTTTGTGGTGATGCTTCTAATATTTCAAGTTTAAAAAGGAGAGTTTCCGCTATCCATGAAGTTTGCCTTTATTCCTTGCATCTGATTTGAAGCATGATTAATCCTCTGAGAATTATGAAAATTGAAATAATTTCCTCTGGTTTCCTCCTATCAACCTGCAGAGATAAAAAAGTAAAAGAAGTGTAATCTTATCAGCTACATGCGTGCTACCTGTGTTCGTAGGTATTCGAATAACATATATGAGTTACCATTTTGTCTGTAAAAAGAAAATGGTGTAGGAAAGATATGAGAACTTTTTTAGAAGACAGTGGCGGCTCCTAAACTTCAGGCCAGTTAGGGCACAAAACAAAAAGGTAGAAAATAACTAATAACAATTTTATTTTGAAGTTTAAGCGCTGTAAACTGTAAAACACTTGAAATTCCTCATTGGTTTCTCACGTGTTAACTAGGCTGAATGAGAAGAGAGAACAATTCAATTGAAACAACAAACGCTCATGCTCAAGAAAAAAAAAACTCGCACAGAATTCACGGCTGCTGATATTATGAAGATTACGCGGGTCCTGAGCTAATCAGCATTTCATTTCTCAGGCTCTATGAGCGTATGTACATCTGTAAAGTCGCGCTTGCAGTGGCAGTCACAAAAACTTGTGACCGTGAAGGGCCTTAAGGGAGCATTACCCCCTCCCTTTTTTCCTCGCACTATGAGGAAAAGCTTTGCTGAACGGGAGGGAGCTGGTCACAAGAAGCTTGCGGACTTCGCCCTGTTGCCACAACTACCTCGTTATCTGTGCTGTGAAATAGTATTGATATCGCCCGTGTAAACCTTAACGTATATTATCTAGAATTATTACTCGATAATATGACACGCATTTCAGTCCACTACTAATATTTTCCTTTACAAGTGGGAGGGCACGTGACCATGTGACCTTATGGTAGAGCCGCCACTGTTAGAAGACAAAGTAAAAGATAAGTACGAAGAAAAACAAATGCCCATGTGTGAATCGGAGATAATGATATAAAAAATCTGTAAACTTTAGACCATTAAGTTGGCAAAATGGACTTAGAACAACATAATTATATCTTTGTGAAGGACAAGAGTTCTCTTGTTTCTACGTCCAGAGACAACAGTGTGAGCTGCCGTTTGGCGATCCCGCTTATCACTCTGCTCCTTCTCGGATTCACAGTAGAAATCACCCGCGTATTCTAATTGGTCAGCACAATCATTCTCTCGATTCTCCTTTTCATTTGTGTACTCATACACATACATAACCTTTGCATTCCTTTCCCGAGTTTTGGAAGCGGTGGATAAAAGTGTTATGTGCACATGTAGCCGTGGTCACTGGCGGTGCTAACGCATTCAAAATACTCCCATTTTTGGCATACTTTGTTCTCGGAAACAAGCTCATCCACTTGACTAAGATCATTTTCAATGGTTATTAAAAAGCGACATACTTGCGCATAATATTATGGTTAGCGTGAGCCTCCCGCCCCACATTAAAATGGCTATATTTTAACCTATTATCTGATAAAAAACTAATATTTTGGTACAAACCAGGTACAAACGATTAAGAATGGTTTCACATTTTTTTACGGTGACGGTGATGCGCTTGGTGTCATTGTTAGCGCGAGCCTCCTGCCACATTAAAATGGCTGTATCTTCCCCCGATTTTCTGGCACAAACGAAAATTTTGGTGGAACAATCAGGTACAAATGAAGTACAAACGAAGTATAAACGATTTGCAATGCTTCCAAATTTTCTCATGATGATGGAGATGCCAGCGTGAAGTTGGTACCACCACAATTGAAAGTGCTATATCTTGTAAGTAGTTTTGGTACAAACAAATGTTATTGTGGAACAAACGGTTACAAACGAGGTACAAACGAATGGTAGTTGTTTTAATGGTTTGCGCATCAGTGGTGGTGCTCACATCGTCCTGACGGGTGACAAGCAGCGGCGCGGCGATTCTTACGCTTTGGAGCTCCGGCCTACGACACAAGAATAGGAAGAGGAAGAAAAAGAAAATATTATATCAGTTAGCAATTTATAACGGAATTTGTGTTTTGCAAGACATTGCCTTTAATTTTCACGACCTTTTTCCATAATATATTATTTTAATTTGGGTGTAATAATTAAATTGTTCCAGAAAGATGTATTTCTATAGTACCAGATATACCAGTAGAATAGATCAAGTTTATAGCAGTTCAACAAATGCCTTGTTTTATATTTAGTTGTGTATTGTATTGTGTTATTTGCAGTATATTAAATATTTATTCCATTGACATAAACCTATGACGTAGTTCCATACAAACATCTCTTCGGCCTCATAAAGTATCTCTTCTTTTGTTAGGGCGCCTTCTCCTTTAGGCCCTTATATGTATCTTTTGACTGTATATCACCACCCGTTAGATACCACAGTCATAACAACCCCGCTTCTCACGGGCGGTCGCAGTCGTCAAATTACTGATTTAAAACTAGCAAGGTCCATTCAAATCTTGAGCAGTGAATGAATACAATCAAATACAATCAAGTGAACAAAGACTTGCTTGTTATGAGCCTATAATAAATTTCATTTCAGCTAGTAACTCGATACCACAGGTATCTAACGTACTATAATAAAATCAAGGCTTTACCAACATAGAGTATAGGACGCGCATATGGTAATTCAGTGATGATAATTAAATATCGTGGAGAAATTTTATGAACATAACAAAGTATTGGTATAATTTTCATTAGTCTCTTTTGATTTGTTCATCAAAAAGTGCTATATCGAAGACAGCTCTCGGCCAGTGCGTGTATTTCATTTATATTTGCCGCGCACAGCCAGCTCCCGTGCGGCCGGGCGATCTGACGTCGGCCGCCCCGCAGGCAGGCAGGGCAACCGACTGGCAGGAGGGCAAGCACGGTAGCTCACCATTAATTACTCGGAAGTTTGAAGAGCAATAAAATTAATTTTTGCGTAATTAATTAGCAATTAAATAGTTCTAAATGGTGGCATATGTGTTTTTGTGGTAACCAAATGTTGTAGTACCAGCGGAAGTGAGGTCGATCAATGCCTCAGCGAACGATTCAGCTGTTTATTCAGCATTTTTCTGTGGGATCTGAGAAGGCTGATATGATGAGGGTGATATGACTATGTGTGATAACTCTAAGTGGGAATAACTGTGTTATCTTTCGTACGATTAAAGCTTCGCCACTCTGTTTTGTGTCTTGTGTGCGCGCAGATTAGAAAAGATGTTTCATCTTGATGTCAAAGGTAAGATTCATTGATTTTGCAAGAATATCGTTTGCCATTCCTTCGCAGTAGTTTCTGATATTTACTTTCGTTTCGTTTTTGTAAGTAAAAAGCAGTGGCGTATCTACGGTATGGCAGACATGGCACGTGCCATGGGTGCCACACACAGGGGCGCTATTTTGAGTATACCCGTTAAAGCAAATAACAACAACCCTAATTTGAAGTATCCTGACAGGGGCGCAAATTCTATGCTTGCCATAGGAGCTTGAATACCTAGATACGCCCCTGGTGAAAAGGTATGCAGGGGAGCAACCAGAGAGAAAAGAAGATTCGCTTATTGTCTGAAGAGGCTCAGACATGGGTTCACATAACATTGTAATATTTGCTCCAAACCCATCAGTAAAGACCACAAAAGACTATTTGTTTGCAATGAATGTATTTCTGATAAAACTTCTATCTAGGAAAAATCTCTTCCTTTTATTTTGTAGTTGTAGGAAGACGCAGAAAAAATTCGAACGTTTTCAGTTATCGAAAATTCAGGGTTAACCATGAAAATGAGAGCTACGCCACCTTCATAAGTGCACTTCACTCTATTCTTGCAAGAAATTAAAAGAAAACATTTGGAGCTACTCCTCGGAGCAAATGATTGTGCGGCCCTGGCATAGACTTTCCCGTATTAGTTTTCTATTTCCTTGGGTCTTCGCTAGCTATTCGGAATTGCCACATATCTTTCTTGCCAGCTCCCATCTATCACCGCCAAAAGTACATTCTTTTTTGTCATTTTCTTAACTTTTCGGTTTCCTTTTGGTAGAACGAAAATATTTGTTTTAGAATATTAAAGAACACAAAAACCTAGCCCTAAATGGCAATTTTCTTTTAAAAATTATGTGCCGTTTAAGAGAAAATGGCGTTTTAGCACTACTAAAAATGCGAAATTTGAAGCTCATTTTCACAGAAACTTTCTAAATACTTTATTTGAAGTTATTTAAAGCACTTAGACTCACATATATAATAATGTTCACAAATTGCTGGTAATGTGCATATTAAAGATGTGAGAGATCTTTCGAAAAAAATTACAATTATGTAATTTTCATGTATGTAATTGTACAAAAGTTTCAAGAAAAAATTTGTAGGTATATATCAGAAAATGGCGTTTGAGCGTTTCTGAAAATGCGAAATTGTGAGCTACTTTTCACAGAAAACGGTTGTGTTTTCGAGAAACATTACTTGACATTATTTAAATCACATGTACTCGTAAATATAATAATGTGAAAAAATCGCCGCAAATGTAAATATTATCGACGTGAGAAACATGTGAAAAAATTTACATTTTTGTAAAACCAACCTATAGAGCAATATGGCTTTTATGTCATCTTATAGAGTACATTTACCACTATCCCTACCAAAAGTTTAAAGAAAAAAATTTGGAGCCGTTTTTGAGAAAATATTACTTTTGTAATTTTTTAAAATTGCACATATTGCATGCAAAATTGCGCGAAAAATACTAAAATTTTGAAGAACATTTACATGACCTTACCTGAACATTACATTGACATTACATGAACATTACATTGCCGTTTTAAAGAACTCAATATGCAGAACAAATTTTATTTGAAGAAAAAATCTCTGTCTTCAATTTTGTAGTTGAAGAAAGTCGCCGAAAAAATTTAAACATTCACAATTTCCGAAACTTCAGAGTTATCCGTGAAAATCGGACTGATGCCATGTTAATAAGTGTATTTTACTCTATTCATACAAGAAATTTAAAGAAAAAATTTGGAGCCGTTTTTGAGAAAATTTTAAAAATCCCCGGGGGGCCTCATATAAAGTACCCCCAAATTTTGAAGAATCTTTTACAAAATCTCAAAGCTTTGACTAGAATCAGATCGACTGTGGAATATCCATTTTGGAAGAAATCGTACGTATGGTTTAGGCGCTAGCAGTGTTCACAGACGGACAGACAAGACGGTCAGACGGATGTTTTCCTTTCAATTGGTTTTTCGGTATCAAGGACCTAAACAGGGTTTCTGGCTACACCACGTGTTAGGGGGTTTTTCCCCCTTAATTTAGCAACTGGTTTTATCCACTTTTTCCTTTTCACGGCCCGGCAATTAATTTTTTCCATCGAAAATTGGCCAATTTTTCGCGCAGCATTACATAACTTTCCCTATACTACGTACATCACTTCGTGTATACGTACGTATACGGGAAAGTAAAGCTAGTGGTGCTACAGAATGGCACAGACTTTCCTGTATTAGTTTTCTATTACCTTGGGTCTTCGCTAGCTATTTGGAATTGCCACATTCTCTTTTTTGTCAGCTGCCATCTATCACCGCCAAACGTACAATTTTTTTGTCATTTTCTTAATTTTTCGGTTTCTTATTGGTAGAACGGAAATATTAATTTTAGAATATTATAGAACACAAAAACCTAGTCCTAAATGGCAATTTTCTTTTAAAAATTATCTGCCGTTTTAAAGAAAATTGCGGTTTAGCATAACTAAAAATGCGAAAGTTGAAACTCTTTTTCACAGAAACTATTAGAGTTTTCAAAATATTTTATTTGAAGTTACTTGAAGCACGTACGATCACAAATATAATAATCTTTACAAATTGCTGGTAATGTGCATATTAAAGATGTGAGAGATCTTTCAAAAAATCACATTTGTATAATTTTTGAAAACACAAAAAAAAAAACAATTCCAAATAAACTTTATATTAAGAGTGTAATTAGCACTATCCGTTACAAATGTTTGAAGAAAAAATGTGCAGCCATAAATGAGAAAATGACATTTGAGCGTTTCTAACAATGCGGAATTTTGAGCTATTTTTCACAGAAAACTTGTGTTTTCGAGAAACTTACTTGACATTATTTAAAGCTCATGTACTACTTAATATAATAATGTCAACAAATCAAGGCTAATATAAATATTAACGACGTGAGAGACAAGTAAAAAAATTAACACTTTTGCAATTTTTGAAAAAAACAAAAGAATAGAGCAATATGGCGTTTTTTATCTCATAAAATACATTAGCACTATACCTACCAAGAGTTTAAAGAAAAAAGTGGAGCCGGTTTTGAGAAAATCTTGTTTTTGTAATTATTTAAATTTGCACGTATTTTACGCAATATTGCGCGAAAACTACTAAACTTTTCAAAACAATGTATATGACCTTAATTAAAGAACTCACTTTGGACAACAAATTTGTATTTAAAAGAAAAATCTCTATCTTCAATTTTGTGGTTACACAAAGACGCTTAAAAAAAATTAAAATTTTGCATTTTTCGAAAATTCATTTATCTGTGAAATTGGATCTATGCCATCCTAATAAGTGTATTTTACTCTATTCGTACAAGAAATTTAAAGAAAAAATTTGGAGCCGTTTTTGAGAAAATTTTGAAAATGTCCGGGGAGCTTCATGTAAAGTACGGCTCCAAATTTTTCTTTAAATTTCTTATAAGAATAGAGAAAAATACACCTATGAAGGTGGCATAGGTCGGTTTTTTAGGGATAACTCTGAATTTTCGAAAATTGCAAAAGTTTAATCTTTTTTCGGAGTCTTTCTGGAACTACAAAATTGAAGATAGAGATTTTTCTTTTAAATAAAATTTGCAGTCTAAAGTGAGTTCTTTAAGTAAGGTCATGTGCATTTTTTGAAAATTTTAGTAGTTTTCGCGCAATATTGCGTGCAATTTTAACAAATTACAAAAACAAGATTTTCTCAAAAACGGCTCTAAATTTGTTCTTTAAACTTTCGGTATATATATTGGCTAATGTATTTTATGAGATGACAAAAACGCGAAATTGCTCTATTCTTTCGTTTTTTCAAAAATTGCAAAAATGTAATTTTTTTAACTTGTCTCTGGCGTCGTTAACATTTACACTAGTTGCGATATTTTTACATTATTATATTTACGAGTACATGTGTTTTAAATAATGTCATGTAAAATATTTCGAAAACACAACCGTTTTCTGTGAAAAGTAACACAAATTTCCGCATTTTCAGAAACACTCAGACGCCTTATATACAGGTATAAAAAACAGAGGTATGTTAGTTACACCACAGAACTCAAGAACGACTGAAACAATTTTAATTATCTCTGTTTTGTTGGATTCATCTCCGTCCCGAATAACAGAATAACTAATAAAATATCGAAAAAATGACACTAGTGGTGCTACAGAATGGCAAACTTTCCCGTATTAGTTTTCTGTTTCGTTTGGTCTCGGCTAGCTATTTGGGCTTGCCAATACTCTCGACAGCTGGCATTTATCATCGCCCAAACTACATTTTTTCAACATTTCCTTAAGTTTTCGGTTTTCCAATACTAGAACAAAACTTATTTTGAGAATATAAAAAAATTCAATTAAACCTTGCCCTAAATGGCAATTTTCGTTAAACAATTTGGAGCCGTTTCAAGAAAATGGCGTTTACGCGCTAATGTAAATGCGAAATTTGAAGCTCTTTTTTAGTTTTGAGTTTTCGAAAAGCTTTATTTGAAGAACTTACACTTACAAATTCAATAATGTTTATAAATTGCTGGAAATGTGCATTTTAACTGTATAAGAGAACTTTAAAAAAAATTACATTTTTGTAATTTTTTAAAAAAAATCCGCAAATTACTTTACGCCATATTAAAGAGTGCAATGAGCACTATTCGTTCGAAAAGTTTGAACAAAAAATTTGAAACAATTTTTGAGAAAATGGCGTTTCTGAAAAATCGCAATTTTGAGCTAGCTTTCATAGAAAACTATTTCATTTTCGATAAACTTCATTTAACATTATTTAAAGCACAAATGACAATTGTAATTTTTTAATATGATGTAAAGTTTATTTTGAGTTATTTTTTTGTTTTTTCAAAAATGACATAATTGTAAACTACATTATTTAAAGCACATGTACTCATTAATATAATAATGTGAACAAATCGCTGCTAATGTAAATATTAACGTGAGAGGCAAATCAAACAAACTACATTTTTGCAATTTTTGAAAAAACAAAAGAATAGAAGAATGTGGCGTTAATGTCATCTCATAGAGCACATTTAGCAGTATTCCTACAAAAATTTTAAAGAAAAAATTTGGAACCGTTTTTGAGAAAATAGTTTTTTTGTATTTTTTTAAAATTTCAAATATTGCGTAAAAACTACTAAGATTTTCAAAAAAATTTACATGACCTTAATGAAAGAACTCACTTTGGACAAAAAATTTTATTTGAAGGAAACATCTCTATCTTTAAGTTTGTAGTTCTAGGAAAACGCCGAGAAAATTTCAAACTTTGCCAATTTTCGAAAATTCAGGGTTAACTGTGAAAGTGGGTGCTACGCCACCTTAATAAGTGTACTCACAATGAAGAACAAATTTTATTTGAAGGAAAACATCTCTATCTGCAATTTTGTAGTTGGAGGAAAGCTCCAAATAAAATTAAAACTTTTTGAAAATTCATCCGTGAAAACCGCACCTATGTCACTTTTATTAGTGTATTTTACATTATCCTTACAAGAAATTTAAAGAAAAAATTTGGTGACATTTGTGAGAAAAGTTTGAAAATGTCCGAGGATCTTCATATCCACTGTAATGACCCAAACATTAATGAATGTTTTTGAAAATCTCAGAGTTTCGACTCAGGCCAGATGGACAAATGATTCTTCAAATTGGAAAAAATCGTATGCATGGTTTATGCGCTGGTATCGTTCATATACACCGGACAGACGGACATACAAACGGACGTACGGAGAGATAGATGTATTCCCATCTTTGACCTCGGACAAGAAAAGTGTGTTTGAACTTTCTTTAGAACTCTTCGACCACATTGTTTAGAACTTTTTGACCACACGAGAACTTTGGTGAGAACTGATGCATTAGAATTTTAAAAATACTTTTTTCGAAATCTCCATTTTCAAAAAAAATTAACATGAAACCATTGAATAATTCCCGTGTTTGACGTCGGACGAGCAAATAGTATTTGAACTTGGATCTTTCAATGAAATTGGATATTCCTTTAGAACTCTTTGACCGCTACCTGGTATTCTGGTAACAGCTGATGAAATAGAATTTTGAAAGTTTTTCCCCCAAATTAAAAAAAAAAGAAAATATAAATGCTGAATAATTCCTGTGTTTGACGTCGAACACGAACAGTGTATTTGAACTTTCTTTATAACTGTTTGCTACCGAGAACCGCGGTCAGATTTGGAGAAATATAGTTTTGTGAATTTCTGAGAAAATGAATGTTAATTGTTTCAATAATTTCCTTATTTTTTGCCTTTTTTATTTTAATTTTTTGAGAACTCTTTGACCGCAATATGGGCTTCTCAGAAAATTTTGATAATTCCGACTTTTGCTCGCAGCTCGTTTTTGGTTTTGAATTTAATTTTTTGCGATAATTTTTTGAAATTTCGCAGAAATTTTTTCGAAACTTATCGATAACTGTAGAACTCTTTGTTCGCTACTCAGAACTCGCAAAAATGATTTTGCTTTTTAAAATTCAGCCCCCCAACTTCACACATCTGAAGGTAAGCAAGGTCGTGACTGTTCTGGGGTCTGACACGCACCAACTGCTCTTATTGTCCAATATCGCTCCAAAACATCCACCTACATGCTTACGTTGCCACATCAGCCATCCTTCACCAAAATGGTAAAGGTGTCCGCGGGCATCCCGTCTGTAGTAGACAGATATTTTGAGGTGGCTGATTTGTGATTTATTGTGTTTATGGGATTAGATGACTGCGAAACCACGAAAGAATTATGCAGGAGGCTAATATGATTTTTTTCCGCAGTGGAAACTCTGTCTCTATACTGCAATTTTTCTAACTTTACCCCTCAAGGCCCGTCTTTACGATGGAATCTGTCATGGTATTTCGCGACTTTCTCACTCGTGTCACCAGATATCGCATGATCGTGACCGTATCAAGCAGTGCGGGCAATCATGCGACTTCTAGCGCCCCGATGAAGAAAGACGCAAAATGCCGAGTGATATTCCATCGTGGTCATAGGGACTTGCGGGGCAGAGTTTTAAAATTCGCACTATAGACTTGTGACCCGCGACATACCTGCGCACACAATTGTGACACAGCGATGAAACCTAGCTTTTCGGCGACACTTACGGCACAGAACATGCACACTGATGAAGCATGTGCTTTTCGTGGTATTTCAAGCATTCTTCCGGGCCTTGTGCTTGAAATACCACAGCGTCTTGAAGCTCGTCGTTGTTCGCGAAGCGCTGGTCCCCCAACCACGCCTTCATTTCTCGAAAGAGGTGATAGTCGCCGGGTGCTAAGTCATGACTATACGGTGGGTGGTCAAGCACTTCCCACTTGAAACTGTTGGAGGAACTGTTTTGTCACGTTGGGACTAGGCGGACGTGCGTTATCGTAGATCAGAACCACGACGGATGAGAGCATGCCTTTTCTTTTGTTTTGCATTGTTCTCCGGAGGCGGCGCAGAGTCTCATAGTAAGTGTCCATTGTGATTGTTGTTCCCTGTTTCATGAAATCAACCGACTTCTCTGAAGAGAGTACAGGAAAGCCTGTCTCACGTTACGACAAATGCCTCAACCTTCATGGTGACTACGTAGATAAATAAGACAGTGTAAATCTTTTAGTAATAAAATCATCTTGTTATCTCAATTTATCTTTTTGATGGCCTATCGGAACTTGAAAAAAAATTGCCCTCGTAGAATTGAAAACAATCAGGATATTAAGAATTAAAATAAAAACACAACGATTAATAATTGGTTTAGAAAGACAAATTAACTAAAAATATTGACTACAATTTAAATGTAACACAATGTATCTATGCTTATACATTAGCGGCGTAGCGAGGTAACCACCTTGATGAAAACGAGAACTAGGAGGCTAACATAACAGAAGATAGTAAACAGAACGGAAGACTCACCTTCGTCAACATCAGGACACAATTAAACGGGGAAATCACAAAGGCATTGATTTCACTAACAATCACTTAATCAGCTTCACAACGAGGATACTGAGCACCACGATTGTTATTGTAGGCGCCATTCCAAGGGAGGTTGCGCACCAGGTTCTTATAAGACTGGGCCAGAACTCAACAGAGGGAAGGGGGAAGAAATGGGGGGGGGAGAAGGGGAATGGAAGGTGAATACTAAAGACGGATATGAGGGGGAGGAAGGGGAGGAAATAACAGAACCTCATAGTTTTATCTACGATCTAAAGCAGTATCGTAAAGTTTAGTAAAGAGATTCGACTCTATTTGATAATTCATGAGAAGATTGGTCTTAATATGAAGTGATTCCAAAGTGAGCCTACCGAAATAACTATTTTCAACCTCAAGAAAGTCAGGATTGTCAAAATATATCTTGTGTTTCAGCCATTTTGATGATCACATCGAATTTTGTTTTGAAAGAGGCAATCGCTAATTTTTTACGTGCTCAGAGATACGAGACTTAAGCTTCATTGATGTTGTGCCTACATACGCATAATCACAATGTAAACAATTAATTCTATGAACTACATTCGATTTCTCAACTCTATCCCATATATCTTTTACATTTCTAACGAGTGTAGCCTGATTGGTTTAAATAAAATCTGCATTTGGTATTTGTTCAAAACAATTCTCTCAATTTCAACGAACGACTACCTAAACGGTGCCGTTATAGAATAATCAATTGGAAATTTCTCTTTTTTTCTGAACATAGTTAACGTTTTTAAAGGACTTTAATCGGGTGTGCACATACATTTCACAAAACTTTGGTGGATTTTTTTCTTAATTTAGCAACTGGTTTTATCCATTTTTTCGTTATCACGGCCCGGCAATTAATTTTTTTCTGCCGGAAATTCGCCGTTTTTTCGCGCAGCATTACATAACTTTCCCTATACTACATATATTACTCCGTATATACGTACGTATACGGTAAAGTAAAAAGCCTAAAAAAAAGTCTCTTATACCAAATACTCCTTCGTACATGGCGCGTTTTGTTGTCAAATTATATTCACAAAGGTTTTGTTTTTATTTCAGACTCATTGGAGACATGAAAAATGCCTGGAAAGAATATCAAGACAAGATTGCCATGAATAATATATTTTTAATGAAGTTAGGCCTAATTCTCTTGGGCCTAATACAATGCACTACTGTGCAAAGTATGTCATGTACTGTCACTACTACATCAGCAGTGTGTGAAAATGTTGACAGTTCATTTCTTTCCAATATTCCAAGTGAGAACATTACCGTAATTAAAATTGTGAATAGTAACCTAACTTTACTTTCTGAAGAAAATATTTCCAAATTTACAAACGTTAATGAAATAACAATTGACTCAAGCAGTGTTCCTGGTAGAGTTCTAAAGTTTATGTTATCACTCACAAGGCTTGAAAATACTTAAAATAACGAATTGCAACCTATCAGAAAATTTACTTACTGTTTTAAGAGACGCTCACAACCTCGTAAAACTATCATTAGAAGGAAACAAACTCACTCGTGTTAAGAAGGATGTTTTTAATAGTTTGTCTCATCTAGAGGAAATAAATTTAAGCTTCAATGAGATATCTAAAATAGAAGTACCCGCCTTTAAAGATTTGCCTGCATTGAAAAAGTTAGACATATCTCACAACAAACTCACTGATGGCTTAGGTCTCATTATTGAGAAAGGATTTTTTAATAGCTTGTCACATGTAGAGGAGATTGATTTAAGCCACAACGAAATTTCCGAAGTTGAAGTTGATGCCTTGCAGGGATTGCCCTCGTTGAGGCAGCTGGATCTGTCGCACAACAGGCTTGGCGAGGGTAATCCACGAATTAACAAGGGAGTGTTTCGCAACCTGCTGAGTGTAGAAGAGATCGACCTGAGCCACAACAACATCTCAGAAGTTGAAGCTGGCGCATTAGAGGACTTATCCACATTGAGGCTGCTGGACCTGTCGCACAACCGGCTGGGGAACGGCGTCGGCCTTATTAAGAATGGTGTTTTTGATGGTCTATTGCTCGTGGAGGAGATAGACCTGAGCTACAACGAGATTTCCCTCGTCGGCGATGAAGCCTTCAGGAAGTTGCCAGCCTTGAGGCGACTGAACCTATCGCACAATCGGTTCGGAGTGTTTGGTATAAAGAAGGGAGCTCTAACTGGTCTATTGCTCGTGCAGGAGATAGACCTGAGCCACAACGAGATTTCCGCCGTCGCCGAAGGAGCCTTCGGCGGCCTGCCCTCTCTACGGCGGCTGGACCTGTCGCACAACCGGCTGGGGCAGGGCTTCGCGCCCGCCTTCCTGTCGCTGCCTCGCGGCTGCGTGTTCTGCGCGCGTGCGGGGGAGCGCGCGTGTCCGGCGGACGCGTGCCCGCCGCCCGCCGCCGTGGACGCGCTGTGGCGTGCGCTGCCGGGCACGGGCGTGCTGCGCCTGCAGGGCAACCCCGTCTGCCAGGCGGTGGCAGCCAGCAACTCCACGTCGCAGGCGTCGCAGGAGCTATGTGGGACGAGTGCTACGTCACTGGAGGAGGTCGACGGAAGGTGCAGGGTGCGGGAGGGCGACAGCTGCACGGAGCACGCGTGTAGAGATGGGTTCCTGCAGGACGCGTGCACGCAGCACGCCAAGTGTGAAACCTCTCTGTCTTCGGTTCTCTGCGAGGGACAGTCTGGAAATTTCATTCCTAGCGGCTGGAGTGAATATGTGCCTGTTATGTATATAATTGAGAGTAACATGAGTTCACTTTCCGCGGGCGATTTTGCTGCCTTTACGAGGCTTCGAGCGATATACATCGATTCTTGTAATTTCACATTTACAGCAAGCAATAATATGTTTGCCTCCCTTAAAAATCTTCGTAATTTGGAAATCATCAATTCAAATGTATCTGAAGAAGTATTTTCATTAATGGAAAGTTCAAATAATCTTGTTAAACTGTCTCTGGAAGGAAATAAACTCACTCAAGTTAAGAAAGAGTTTTTCCGTAACTTGTTACTCCTTGAAGAGATTGACCTGAGCCGCAACGAGATAAGCACGGTAGACCCCGACGCCTTTGAGGGTTTGTCCGCTTTAAGGAGGTTAGACCTATCGCAGAACATGTTGACCGATGACTTTAACCTGTCCTCCTTGTCGCTGCTGGCCGGCTGCCTCTTGCGGTCGCTCGTGGCCACGTGCCCGGGGTCGGCGACGGACGATTCGCATCAGCAGAGACGTCGCGGCGGCCGAGACGACGGCGAAGAGCGGAAGGAGGACGACGACGGGGGCGGCGCTGTCACGTGGGACGGCGTGCAGGCACCGCTCGTTGACGGTTCCGGCACGGGAGAAGCCAGCGGAGGCAGCTTGCGAGGACACGAGCTCGTGTTGGCATCGGTGGGGTTCCTGATGATCGCTTCTGTTCTGCTTCTGCTGATACTCAAAATAAAGCTGCCCCAGATACGCAGATACTTTCAAAAGGTAAGACTCAGTTGGCAAATGCTACTAAAACTTTCAAACAAAAGAATTAGAAGCGTTGATTTGGCCAGTATAATTATTTAATGTAAAAGCAGTTTTCAATGGGTTAGCCATCATTGTCAGTTACTTGAATCAAAACAAAGTATAAAACATTCGGGTGTGAACTAATATACCAGTAACTGAAAGTTTAGTAACATTTAATTTTAAAAGAAGAGAAATTAAAATAATATAACAAATGAAAGAAAGAAACTAGTGGTGCGTGTCGCGTTATTGCTAATAGCTATGTGGTGTATCCACGTTCTACATAAGTCCACCAATGAACCGCGATGCGTATTTTAGCGGCAAATAAAATTATTAGTTTATATTAACGCGAACGAACTGCGGCCGTCTTTATCGCCATGTTATCAGTGAGGCGTTACAACGTGTTGCAACATGCAACTATAACCGCTAATTCGTATGGGATACAACATTTTGCAAATTAGCATTGTTGGAACCCCATGGCAAGAAAAAGGAAAACGGATACAAATATAATAATAATTAAATATAATGTTGTTATATTCATCAAAACTACTCGATTTTTACGCACATTATTCTTCATTCTCACATCTTATTATGCAAAGCGAAATCATCTCTTCGTTTTCACATTTAACTTAATAAAATTACGCAATTTAAAATAGGTTTTAAATAAATTATAAAATATTAATTTGTAAACGTATAACAAAAGTTCGAATGTAAGAAACGAACAAAAATATGAATTAATACAGAAATTCTAACTTACGAAGCATCCTGCAGGAATTACCTCTACTACGTTGACGAAGCGCAGTCACTTGGGAGCGGGCTATAATATTTGTCACGAAATTATAGAAAAACTACTCATCTTTTCAAATAATTCAACATTAACTTATTTGATGTTTTTTATGAATACAAGTCATTAATAAAAATTATATCTTCATTATTATACTTGTAGGAAGACACCGAAAATACTTAATTTTTCATATTTTCACAAAATTAGGCATTTCAACGATCATGAGACCTCCACCATTCACATAAGCTACCTTTATGTTTCCTAAAGTCACAATTTAATAAAACATGTTGTGCGGTTTTTAAGAAAAAATAGTTTAATGAAAATAAAAATTGCCTGTTTGACACAAAATTTCATTAAAAATATTCTCATTTTTCAAAAATTTTTGAAACGAGACTTTATTTGAAGACCTGTTTTTAATGAACACATTTAATTAAGAAATAAATTGTATCTTTATAACTGTAGTTGTAAGAAGACGCCGAATATTTTTGAATTTTTTCAATTTTCAAAATCGGTGATTTTAACCAACATGAGATCTGCACCACTTTCTTAAACGTCTTTTAGATTTTCGGACAACAAAATTTTATCAAACTTGCTGACGTCATTCTTTTGAAAATTTTGAAAATGATCCAGGGGCTTCACGTAAAGTACCTCAAAAACTTGAACTATCGATTTCAAAACCAAGGGGCCACCACAGCAGTCATATCGATCGAGGAATATCAATTTTGGAGAAATTTGATTGAACAGATTAGTTGCTAGCGTTGTTCACAGACGGCCGGCCGGCCAGAAAGACGTTTTCCGTCAATCCATTTTTCGGTTTCAAGGACCCATAAAACATTGATTCTGGCTACATCATGTGTTCGAGAATTGTTTGCTAAGTTTAACAACTGGTTTTATCCACTTTTTCGTTACCAGGGCCCTGTAATAAGTGTTTTTCTACCAAAAATTCGCGTTTTCGCTCAGCGTTACATAACTTTCTCTTCTTAGTAAGTTCCTTCTTAAGCGCGAAAAAGAAAAAAGGGAGGCAGAGACACAATTGCACAGACTTATATTCTGACGCAAACACGCTCTGAACTATAACAATTTAATGCCCTCCACAGTTGTTGAGCGTCGGGGCGGTGCGCAGATATCTACTCTTGCGAGCTATTGTTACCTCGGGGCAGTAGAACTTTTTGGGTGTTGAGAGCCAATCCAAAGAAGAACACATTATCAGTTAAATAGGGTTTAATTGTCTCAAAAACCCACTACGTCTACTACAAAATCATCATCATTCATAAACTTCAATGCAACATCAAACACATAAAAAAATTCACATAAAAAGAAACAAATTCGAGACTCTTCAGAAATTGCACATTAAATAATTACTCAAATAACTAAAGAATTCCTTTGTAACTAAATTTTGGCCAAATTTATCTCCAATTCTAATCAAACAATTCGTGATATTTAAATTAAGATTGGTAAAATTTCTTGCATCAAGTTACATGAACAAAACCGCGTGCGATAGGGCACCACTCTCTCTACACTTCAGTTGCAACTATGAATAATAAATTAACTACATTCTATTTGCAAACTCTTGAAATAATAAGGCATCAAAAAATGGCCTCCCGAGTCCACTACTTCCACGTATTTTCTCTTTTAAATTTCCCTTAGGGCGGCGCGAACTTGACCTAGATTTTTCGTGCGCGAACCGTTACCTTCCACCAATCTCACGCAAACCCGCCCTGCGTCTGGGCGCTGGCTGCAGCACTGACACCGATGGCTCACGCGCCGGCAACCAAGGTCGAGACCTCGCCTCTGTCGACTCATCGCCTCCTCGTGTGCTTTCCCTCTTCTGGTCCCGGCGCTGTTTTCTTCACTCTTCAGCTCCCGGCCCCTATTCTTCTCTCTTCTGCTCCCGGCTCCGTTATACGAGCCCGGTGCTTTCCGTTACACGGGCGTGATATAAGACACTCGCCTCACGAAGCACCTCGTGCCAGTCTCTATCCTGCTGCAGATTATATCTGGCTAAATCTCAGCGCGAACTATTATCGCAATTTAGTAGGCAAATTCACCACTGTGTCGTAACTGAAGAAAACTTTCTCTCAACATCTAATATAATTCGCGGAGGACTGACTAGTACGTCTTTCTGACGTTGGACACTCCTAGCTAACGTCGTTACGGCGAATAATTCCAATACCAAAAGAAAGAGCTGGGTCGGCAATCCGGATCAAAGAAGACGCTACCGCTCGCGGGCTTGCGTTTTATGTGCCCTTCATGGTAGGGGTAACGCGGCGTTTCCCCCTCTCCGGCTGATGTACGTCACTTTCGTTGCGTCGTTCAGCGGACGCTGCGGGCGACAGTCTTCTCGGCCGCGGGCGCGCCCTTTTCGAAATGCGCCGCACTCTCTCGTTCTGTTATCGGCGTTATTATGATATGTGGGCACGTACGACGAACCTCCACACACCTCACAATATATATATGTAAAACGTTGTCAGATCCAAAGACTTGACACATGTTTCTCTATGTATTTTGACGCCCTGAATCCGAATCTGAAGCCACAATTGCGCCATCACCCATTTTTTTTCCTTCTCGCCCCATACTTTTACGCAAAATTACACGAAAAGTACTAAAATGTTCAAAAAAATGTACAAGGCCTTATTTCAAAATCTATCTATAAGGAACATATTTCATAAAGGGAAAAATTATCGACAGTATCTTCATAATTGTAGTCGTAGGACGCCGCCGAAAAACTAATTTTTGCAATTTTCGAATTTTCAGGGTTTTCAACGAACATGAAACCTGCACCATTCTCTTGAACGTCCTTCACATTTTCCAACATAAAAATTTAATAAAAAACGATGGAGACTTTTGTTTATTTTGGAAATGTTCCAGGAGCTTAATGCAAAGTACTCCCTACAATTAAAATATCTGTTTCAATTCAAGCTGTCGTGACATCAGCCAGTTCGATTGGAGAATATCAGTTTTGGAGAAAAGCGGCTGAACAGTGAAGTCGCTAGCGTTTTTCACAAAGAGATGGGCAGAAGAAGGACGAAGAGAAACGCTGTCATTTGATTTGTCGGTATCAAAGGCCCACAAAACATGGGTTCTGGCTACACCACGTGATAGAGGTTTTTTTTTCTAAATTTAGCAGCTGGATTTATCCCTTTTTCCGTTACCAGGGACCCGTTTTCTGCCAAAAATTCCCCGTTTTTTCGCGCAGCATTACATAACTTTCAGTCTACTCCGTATCCAGAAAGTAAAAACTACGCTGGGGAGTCAGTCATTGACCACCCTCCATTACTATTCGAGTGTAAACATCTCGATATTTGAAATTGAGTCCGTCTGATCCAACGAACTAGAGAAACTTTAATTAGTATCTGTACTTCGTTGGTCTGAACAAAGCAATAAAAAGAAATTGAGGTTACACACGTGTGGCGTGTGCCCTTTTATAGGCGAGGAACGGCGGTGATGACGGCGAGAGTGGCGGCGGTAACGGCGCCAAGGAGAGAGCAGAAGGCCGTGAAGAACAGCAGGAGGAAAACATTCCCTTGCAATCACAACACCTGGATTCCTATAGTAAGTAATGTCAGCAACATAACTTACAGTGCTAGTTGTTTATTAATGTCCAGCAGTCCTTTTAGGATGTTCGGGGATAATTATTATGTATGCATTACGCTTTTAAGGCCAATAGACCTATTACCTACCAAATTTTTACAGTACGAACTTATGAGTTTTCGAGAAACATTGTAAGAGATAATTACAAAGAATTTAGGTACATACATGAAAGACAATTACAAAATATACCTCGAAAGTTAATTTTAACGTGGAAAATGTTCGAAAAATTACAAATGTTTCATTATTGAAAACTGAAAACTCTTTAAGAAAATGGCATTTACATCATTCAGACTATTGTTCTCTATCCTTATTGAGGTATACCATATTTTTTCTTTGGCCCTGTTCTTCCATAGACGGAAATTGGAAGACCCAATTGAGTTTTCTTGAGAGGGCTTAATCAGGGTAGTTTCTCGTTGCTTCCCTGAAAGCGGCGTATTATTATAATTAGTAATATTCATGATTATTGAATATGAATAATGAGATGATTGGATGATCATGAGAGGTGATCGTGGCCTTTTGAAACCATCCCCGCATTTGCGTAATGACCGACGGAAACCACGAAAAACCCCGGTCAGGATGGCCGGCCTCAAGATCGAACCCGGACATCCCAACTGCGAAGTCAGTGCTACGCACTAAGCCACTTCGCTCTGTGAGGTATACCGTACCTCAGAAATATTTTTTTTAAATTAATTTTTCATAACACGAACGATGGGGATACAAATCCCCGCCGTAAATTGGCGCAAAATGTAAACAATGTTTTAAATATATTTATTAGGAGTAAAGATATCATTTATTTATTGAAAATAATATTTAAAAACAACAACATAAATTCACAGTTTCGACAGCAGGGCAATAAGATAAGGCTACACAAGAAATATGCGACAAAAGGTATTGGACATTGTGATAGAAGCAAGATAAACGTACTGTATTTTGTATTAGCTTAGCAGGTGTTTGTAGAAAGTCAAAAGCCGCGCTACGGAAGTGGACAATTGAAAAGGAACAGAAGGGTTAACAATGGCGGCAGTCTGGGTCTTTGGTGGTTGGAAAACATGGTCTAACTGTTTTCATGGTCAGCTCGCGATATGCTCTGGAAATAACGTTAGCAGTGATCATATTTGTAGACAGTAGAATTTCCCTTATAGCGCATTAAAACATGCGTGTCCAGATCTTGGTAAATATAAAATAGTTTAATTTCACTTTCGGCAATCTGTTTAAATTTGTATACACAGAATAGTGATTTTATTGTCCCAAAATTAGTAACCTTCCTCATTTCAGTCTTGAGAAAAGCACTGAACGAAGTGAAAATTATTTTAAGTATTACTAAGATGGTTAAGTATTACCAGGAAGGTTTTTGATGGACAATACAGTGCATTTGTAGTGCTTTTCTGATCTCATTTTCTACGACTCTTCGGGATCAACTAGTTAATTATAAATTAATTAAGACATCTCAAAGTGAAGATTAGGTGACACTCAACAGGCATTTTAAAGCAATGATATTAGTATTGTAATTAGACGTTTATGGTGTGCACGGAATACAAAATAATTCATTACAAGATTTATCAGTGTATTATTGTAGTTTTTCCTTTCCGAGAAAGCTCGTGCCTTTTTTCAAACATCAGTTACTATGTTTTAGCAAACGACGTCCACTGGAAATGGGGACAAGCGGTGCTGTGTCAGGGGATCTTCGGAGATGGCGCTATGTGGCCGGCCTCCGTCGGAGAAAGAAATTTGGAGCTTTCTCTTCACCAAACGGACTAAGAAAAATAGTAAGTTGACGAACTTGCTTTTGTTTCTAATCTTATTTATTATTTTCCTTCTTAGTTGATCTTGTTGCCTCCTCTTTCTCTTCCCAATTCCACTTTCTATTTCCCATTTAAAAGGGCTAATAGTTCTTGTTGGATTAGCAACAACAGCTTGCTCAGAAATGCGCATATGTGTGACCCAGATAAAACGATAAACTACTCCTTCCTGCATGTTTTTCCCACTTCTGCAACAAAAAGTGACAACGAAGAAATATCAATTATCGTTATCGTTATCGTTATCATTATCGTTATCAGACACTGGTTCGAGATGCCTTAAGTTTTGCCACGCGGTGCCGAAGATCAGGAATGTCTTTCTTAGAGAATCATGTGAGAAATCCAGCCAATACAATACGTGCGCTTATTTACTTTTTCTACTCCCGTTGTATAATGCTGTCATTGGATGGCTGCAACCAGTTGCATAATGATAGCCATTTCGATACAGTTTTCATTATGATACATGTTTTTGACCAATCACAGAGACGCTTACACACCAAGTATTAGCACTTCATTAATCATTGAGAATCGTTGCAGTAAATGTTTCGTTCGAGGGTGTATATTAAAGTTGCATTTAATATTATATTATGCTTCTCAATTTTAATTTCTTTTATAGTAGTAATTTTTACGTGAAATAATATTTAACCCTCCAAGGACGAAAATTATTTTTTATCAAAAAAATTAAACTTCGTTACATTTTTTAATTTAACTACTTTAGTTTAATCTCCAAAAAATATTGAAAAAAATATTCTATGATTCAGCGAGGCGTGGGAGGGTGTGACGTATACGTCACACTCGTCCTTTGGGGGTGATAACTGTGCTGGGTTGAAAGAGAGAAAATATTTAACGAGGAAAGCATTTATTTTCGAAGCATACGGTTAAATGACTAGTCAATGACTACAATATCATTAGTAAACATATTACACTTCTTACACAGCAGAAAAATAGTGTTCATTTTTTTGTATGAAATGGTACATTGCATTTCAAGCATAAACCTACGTCACATTTTGTGCACATTGAAGCAACGACACTTTTGCATCCATCATTAGCACACCTTCTTCTCTTTTTATTTTCAACTTCCCCAAGTAGATGGTCAGCTCTGTCATAGCGAATGTCGTCTAAAACTCGCGTTGACCTGTTCGACGACAGAGCTGTTGGACCCACAGATTTGACAGGTGTTTTGTATCTCGTGAGGTATGTGATAGCAATCTCTCTTCTGAATTCCAGCTTAGTGATATTTTTTCCAGTCTTCTTGAAAATCAGCCAAGCATTATTTATAGCTGCATCTATAAGCCATGTCAGTATTGCCCAGTACCATTTCTTCCCTCTGATTGATATACGGTACTGATTGATGTCTTGATCCATTCGATCTGTACCACCCATGTTTCTGTTGTATGTGGTAATAATAGCTGGTTGAGGGACATTTATATGTTTTTTTTCTTTCGAAGAATATCTCTTAACATGCTTGATTGGAGATTCTCCGAGCGAATTTGATGCAACAGCAACCACATTATTGTCCATCCATTTCCCAACAAGAATTCCATCATTTTTCTCTATTGTGCTTCGAAATATCCCACGATCCATCTTCATCATTTGTTCATGCGATGGTAACAGGTAATCTTTAGGAATCCTGTTTTTCCTAATGGTTCCAGTCCCTGAGTATCCGCGTTTCTTTCAAATGCTTGAGAAGGTTGAAGCTGGTGAATAAGTTGTCTGTAATTATATGATAAGGATAACTTCTTTTATGATCTGGCAGTTCATCTAAGAATGAAATCAAGGGAGCAGTGGCTTTACCAAAAATCTTTTCATATTCAGAGTTTGTCACTGGTGTATTTTTCCCTTGATAGACTTCAAAATTTATCAAATACCCGTAGAATGTATTCAGACACCATATTTTGTACCCAAACCTTATGGGTTTACCACGAATGAACTGCTTGCAAGGATGTGGGCCAAAGTACTTCACCATGGATTCGTCATAATCAAGAAATTCACATTCAAGAAAGTTATCAATAAAACGTTTCTGAGAAGATTCATGAGTGGGCGGAGCTTGAATAATCTGTCATTATTGTCAATATCAGAATTATCAGCAACATGAAAGTATTTGGCTATGAATAAAAATCTGTCCCTCCGCATACATTCAGATACTAATATATTCTTCATGTCTGGCTTGGTATCCCAGTAACTTTTTTTCCTGGCAAAACATTATAACCAGAAAGGATCAGTACACCCAGAAAAGCCTTTATCTCTTCTGCCGTAACATTCATATTACTTTCATTTTTTGACAAAGCATATTTCTTGGTCTCCGTAAGGAAAAGGGAAATCACCTCTTCATCTATAAAGATTTCAAAAATTTGAACGGGTGTCATATTTTTATATTTGTCGGCATAGTCTTCTGGAAATATCCCATCTTTTTTTATTGAATCAACTAGATCTCCATCTATCCACTCACGTTCCCTTTTTGCGGAATACCCCGATAAATCGTGTACCGGGCCTCCAATGCGAATTCCATTAGACAAAACTGCCTCGGCTTCACTCACCAATTGATTGCCACACAGATTGTCCAGTAGACCTCCTGTGTCCTCATCACCACTGTCTTCATCAGTCAGCTCGTTTGCGGGCGGTGGTGCAATAAAAATATCCTCTACTTCTATATTATCATCACCATTATCATTACCAACGATGACTTGAATGTCTTCTTCAAGCAACTGAATTATCTCTGCGACAGTCAGTCCGTCTCTAAAACGGTCGTTATTCCTGATAAATGAAAATGTATATAAACATTTCAATTTTCGACTTTGAAATGGAACAAAATGAAAAAAATGTGGAAAATGTGGAGACGCGTGAAAAGCTACGGGGAAGGACGAGTGTGACGTATACGTCACACTGACATTTTCACGCCTCCACACCTTCCCGTAACAATAATAAAATTAATTAAATCATTTTAATTACTTTTAATACTATCTGTGATAAATAAACCATTGACATAAATTGAATTGCTAACAATATAAGCTATAAATTCAACTTACCTAACATCTGGGTCCATCGAAAATATATCACAATTTTTAAACACCGTCAAAAACTCTTATAACGCCTTCCTCGGACAAGATCGCACTATGAACTGACGAACCAGACCCTTCTGCGACTACAATGCCCTGACACGCACAGAAATATCGACTTGCAGAGACAGGAAATTAGACGTGCCACAACTTGTTCGCTGTGACGTATACGTCACACTCGTCCTTGGAGGGAATAAATTGGATCGTAATTTCACTTTGATCCTCTTTGACTAGAGCAGTGGTAGTTATTACAGAGAACATTTGAGTGACGTTAAGATCTGAACGCAAGTCATTTTGTGTTATTTGCTGCTGCCGTGTGGTTGTTCTTAAAAAAAACCGCCCAATTCTTTAGTTTAAAATATTTAGTGGATGGTAGTTCTTTCCGATGGTGTTGGACGTATCCAAAAATGAGAGAAAATGCGAAAATGGTGACGTCGGAATATTATTGCCGCAACTTTGTAGTCCCTCGCAAGCGCTCTGGTAAAACAAAGCTAGCTGCAGGTGTAGGGAAAAGAGATGTCCGCTAGGTGGCCTTGGCTGAATTTTGCATGTCAACTGCCACGAAATGATTCAGTGAAGTTTAACTTATAAAGTTACCATAAGTCGTAGAAAAAGTACCGTATGAAACTCGATGTAATGGGTATTAATACACTCGTGTGAAGTTTACGATACCCGCTCGTTCCTCGCTCGTATCGTAATTTCACACTCGTGTATTAATACCCCATCATTACATCATCATTTCATAATGTACTATTATCTAACAGCTCAATTTTAATATTTATTTTGGGAATGAAAATGGGCATTTTTTCAACAGAAAGTAGTAATACGAAGTAAATTTGGGACTAATTAATTTTTATTTGAGGTTTGGGTCCTTGTCGACATACGCCACATTCAATTTTTATTGTTTTTAACTATAAATAAGTAAAACACATAGATAATTAAAATAATAAACGATTGAAACAGGTGCCTTGTGACGATTGTTCATTGATGTTTTTGACATTTTTTTCTTTTTCACGCTCTTCGCTTAAGTTCGCTGTCGATTTTAATTTATCTTGTGTATAGTGTTCAGTTAAGTAATTCAGGCTTGCACAAGGGCCCTAGCAATGCGCCCCATAACGGCCATGGCAGCCCTTCCGCGCCCCACCAGTTTTTAATGAAAGACTTCCGCTTTTGGGGCAAGCGACCGCTGTCCGAGCCCTCGGTGGGAGGAAAGCCCTGCGGCTCTTAAGGCTAAATGTACCGAACAAAACTTGTAGGAAATTCACTAGATCGCAGCATTATCGTAGGGAATTTACTTTACCGATAACGTCTGAACCAAACGATTTCGATCTGTAAACGGCACTTGACTCCTTTTTAAAAAAGAATTGACGCTACGAAGCTCTTTTTCAAACAAATGAGCAAAAACTCGTTTTCAAAATTGTTTTCGTACTTCCGGGAACAATTTAAAAAATGTGGGCTTATAGCGCGATGGCGACAAGCTTCCTGAATCCAACGCCGTGTCAATCATGCAAATCGGATGAATAGGAGCGTCGTAAAGTCGAATTCTTGGAAAACACCTCACCCCCATTGCTCCTTCCGCGCCGTTGCGTCACGCGCCGGTTGTGGGCCCTCCGCGCTGCGGCAGGCCCCGACCCAGCGGTCTCGGGAAGGGTTCGGCGTGCGGTGCGGCGCGGCGCGGCGTGGCGTGTGGAGGTGGCTGTTCCTTTCGGGAAGGCAACCAAGGCGGTCGGTTTATGATTTCGTTTATGCATCTCAATGTATGTTTTCCTCGTATCATCTGTAATAGTAGTGTAAAACTATTTATCTCGTTCACATATTTCCGTCTTTCTTCGAATGCCATCATATAATTATTTGAGGTATTACTCAAAATATCTATTCCGATTTGGAACTGGCGTCAAAAAGAAAATTGAACTATTGAGTGAATATCACCAATATTTTATCTCCTCACATCTTATTTTAGGTATATGTTAGTTTTAAGATCTTCCGTTATCATTCACCAGATGAATGCATAAAGCAGTGCCGTTTCTTTTTTTTAAACATTTGTTGCGTCATTTCGCAACGCGTTTTTCGAGATCAAAAAGCGAGTCATAGGATAAAAGAGCTTGTACGTTATCTCTGCTCATTCTTTCTGGTAGTGGAATGATAACGGAAGATCTTGATAACGGTACCTCCTGTTACTAACCACAAAGTTTTCTTTAATGAAATGTGTTTCGAAAGACATATACTTAAATAAATTCCTGAACAATTTTTCGTAAACATCAGTACTTTTTCGTAATTTTGCATGAATACAGGCAATTTTAAAAACAAGATTGTCTCGAAGAACCTCTAATTTGTTTTATAGAATAGGTAAAAATACGCTTATAATAATAACTCAGGGCCCATTATCGATGAAGACTATTTTTGAAAATAGTTGAAAGTTTAAATGTTTGTCGACATCTTCCAGCAACTATATATTGAGAATGGAGATTTTGTTCTTAATGAATCTCTTCTTGAAAATTATACATTTAAATGAGATCATGTCCAATTTTATAAAATGAAAGTAATTTTCTCGTATTTCGCATGATATAAAATTCATTTATAAAAACATATTTTCTCAAATGGAGTTGCAGTTTCTTTCTTGATAGTGCAAAGGAAGCTTATAAAAATGGCAAATTTCAAATTACCATTTTATAAGCTTTTTTGACCTCTCTGAATTTGTGAAATTCCGAAAATTACAAATAAATGCAAGAAAGAAAATGCTATTGGTACATCACCAGTTTTTCCATGATTGTGGTTTTAGTAAGGGTACCTTGATTTACAATTTAATCGTTATTGATTGTGACCGTGTATGTGCTTGTGTCTGACTGTGAGAGAGGCTGTGAGTGTAAATAAATATGACAAATGTCGGGCATAAACGTAATAGTTTGTTCACCGAAAGAAAAAATTATGTAAAGAATTATGCAGTTAAAGATTTTATCAATGATTGACTGCTTCGACAACGAGCGTTAATTTCTTGCTCAATAAATCTCTCTTTCTCATTGCATGCTGTAGCTTCATTTAATGAAAATTCGTCCTCTTATTTTTGCTTCGGAAATATAATAATCTGAAGGATCTAGCGAATGATGAGGCTATACAGTAAATTCAAAGTCACGCAAATGCCGCATCAGCAGGTGTATTATACGAAAATCAGACATTCGGGAATTGTTGACGTAAATTTGTCAGTAAGGTGAACTCTAAGCTCCTTCTCAAAATTATAATTATACGAACTGGTTGATTAAAAGCATGTGCAAGAATTTCCGTACGGATATTCTGGAACTGAACAAAAGATAATGTAGGTTGATGGCCTTGAAATGGACTACTGGAGAAGGTGCTGCCAGGTGTCTAGGTTGGATCATGTTAGAAATCTATATCTATATCTATACTAATATAAAGACAGAACTGCACTCACAGCGCGATAATCTCTGAATCTACTGAACCAATACTGATGAAACTTTTGTAGTAGCTTCCTTTAAAGGTCTGGAGTAACGTAGGCTATGATATACAATCACAAACCTTACTATATCGCAAATAATTACTTTTCCGCACATTTTTCCTTCGCTTTACATAGATTCAGTAGTGGATCAATGTCAATAGTTTAGATGCGCGCCACCAGAGGATGAGGTCTGAGATCTACTGTTTTCATCAATGTCCATCAAGGCCGTCTAGAATAGTATATATCGTATACAGGTATCGTATATTTTCTAAACAACCTCTTCTTTTACAGAATTTGTGAAAATTGAAATGCCGCGAAACGAAAGTTACAGTTTGTCAAACAGAATACAAGTGCTAAGAGATGGGCAGCCTATTAATTCGGATTGGCTACTCAGAGGCAAGAACGACTTGCAAAAGAACACGCACATTGAAAACAATACAGTAAAGAAGAAAGAAATATGAATAATTCTCTAGGAAGCAGGGCAGCTTTTCGTTATGACTCTCGATTTGACATTTAGACATATCTCATGTTCAAATTGTTAAAATGGAAAATATTTGTATGTTTTGGTCAACTCAGTTGAACATTTTTCTTCAATATGGGCAGTGGTATGTAATTGATTAATGGTCCTTTACATATTAAGACTAATCTTGCTGTTGTTTCTCATGTCAGTTGCTCCCAGTGAATTAATTCATCTATATTTTCTATAAACTGGCAAAATTAATTTATCTAAAATATTTGTCTAATCTAATAACAAATTCTGAGACTCCTTGGTTCTATAATTCACATTTCGAAAATCCATAGTATTTCGCACTTCAAATCAAATAACGAAGCTAATAGTGGTTTGTTAGGTGGTTCAGTACATTGTCAATTTATTATGTATACATAATGTACAGGTTCGTGGATCAGTATTGCTGTTATGTTGCGATGATATGATGAATTGATTTACCTAAACAAATAAGTTTTATACTACATGTTACTAGCACATAGATCTTTAAACATACATGTTTCTGTCATCTTCAGAATAATTATAGAACCGCAATTACCTTTCAGCATAGATATTTTTCATTTACTTTTTATTATAACGATTCATCAAATTACGTTACACATCTATATCTATTTGTCCGGAACTGTCTACTAGCGTATCCATGCGAGAACTCTCGGATGTTTCGTATACTCTGCTTAAAACTGTAAGTCCCTTCAAGGTCACGAATTGGCCAGATAAATTTTTAATCTTTCTTTATAAATACTATAGAAGCAAAAAATATAAATGAGTTAGTTTTCAATTCGGCAATTTATTGAAAGTGTTGGTATAATATATAAACTAAATCCCGTCCTTTGGCTCGACAGCCTGCTACGGGCCATAGCTGACCGGCGGTGACACAGCCTCTCGGCCACGGGTGTTCGAGTGGTTACACGAGGACATCCCTTTACCGTATACACCGCTCTTCTTAACCTTAGGATGGGCTTTCTTATCGTCATACTGCAATCGATACTGAGACATTTGTAAGAAAGCGCACAGTTCTAATTTACCCGGCGGGAATCTAGCTCGGGGTTGTTTCATGGAAAAAGAGCAGCTAACCATAAGCACCGACGCGGGATATAAACTCCACAAAAAGAATACATGTGAGTCTACAATTTGTACAAGTATTTTCAAGTGTTTTGTATTAACAGTTTAGATTTGTTTATTATTTTTATTTTATAAGTAAGGAATGTTTGGGAGCTGAAACTTCCATTAGAAAAATGTAAACTTTCTTTAGTAAGAAAGTGAACGAGACACACCGGAAATTTCCAATAGGGGGAAAGACATGACAGCTAGCTTGGCGGGACAGATATACAATGAGAGAGAAGTAGGCCCCACTGCACGGCATGAATAATGGAATACCTCTTCCTGGCTAAAAATTACTGTAATGCCTGGGGCAACGCCGGGTAGTTCAGCTAGTGAAACAATAAGACATTAATGAACGTAGAGAGCAGCATCTTGGATTCAATTGGAAACAAAACGATTGAATTGGTATGGGCACCTCTAGCATATGGAAAGCAATAGGTGGCCTAAGAAGATCTGGGCATGGACACCTCCCAGAGCGGAAGAAGCGTGGAAGACCACCAAGAAGTTGGAGAAAGGACATCCAAGAAGAAATGGAGGCAAAAGGCCTTAAGATGGAGACTGGGAAGATCGGAAGAGGTGGAAACTGGAAGCGAGAAGCGGCGACAGCCGTAAAGAAAAACTCGAAACTATATATTCTGGAACAGCATATCATTGAGCAAGGGATCCTCCCTTATTTCAATCTGTCTTTTTGTTTCTGATCTTACTAATAGTGCAGTTTTTCTCTCCACTTTTCCCCTAATTGTTTAAATTTGTTTCGGTTTCATGTTTCTTGGCCATTTCTTTATTCAATTTACTTACCATGATTGTAATTGTCTCTTTACTTCATTTATTACTTCTTTCCTTTTTATTTCTCATCGAAAGATGGAGTTTCAAAGTTGCGGCTTTCGTCCTGTTACAGAGCAACTCACGAGCAGCTGTGTCTTCGCATGGAGCAGTGTTTTTACCGACATGGAGAGTCGTTTGATGAGTCGTTTAGAGGACATGATGGCGGTTAGTAGTATCTTACAAAACATTGCAAGTAGGATTTATTTAGAATAGTAATATTAAAAATATTATAATTTATAATTCACATACTAAGAAAAATTGTGCCTATGTTTTTTTAACTACCTACTTGTCGATAATAATAGATATATGTTGAAAGACATTGAGTCCAGTTCCATTTATCAAAAGTGCTCAATTTTTATTATTTTCATACAAACTGGTAGTGTTGCAAATTTGTACATAACGAGATTTTATATTCTTAAATGAATTTCTCAGGCGCATTACGAGAAACGGTCAATCTCTTGCTAATGACAAGTTCACTTCACGTCCATAATCCATTACTTCAAGCTATCTGTTTTCTCACTTATTTATAACTGTTCTTTCACAACAGCATGACATAAGGTAATGAGTAAATTGGTCCGTTAAGAACACGAGACACAGTTTTGTATCATCGGACAGCTCCACTTGCGAATTGAGAGATTCAGTGGCGCATGTACACGATCGACAATGCACCTTTTGAGACATTTGCTGTCAAGGTGAAAGCAAATCCGAGCATCTCAACAATCGAGATTTGAACACTACTCGAACGCGAAAATTCTGTTGTCGTTATTAAGGCATGCCATTGATTACTACTAAAAGATCTGTTCAAGTAATGGGCTCGTGGTAGGACCACCTGTTAGGGGAACCGAAGTCATAGGCCTTTCCTTCCTATCTTTCATTCCTTCCTTCCTTTCCCTCCCATTCTTTCCCACCGACTTCTGTGGCTCAAAGAATCATCTGATGTCACAGCAGTGTCTCTGACTTTGGGTCGAGTTCCGACAGCGGCAGAATTTTCGACACTAGCATCATAGCTAGATCAATTTCAGTCGCTGTTTGGAGGAGATTTCTAGCGGTTGACTGCTCTGGCGACTACTCTAGCCTTTTCAAAACCGTTGTATGTGACACATTCTCCACCCACCTCGGCCATCCAGGTCCGCGAAAAGTGTAACTGCGAATCATACAGATAAATCCCAGTACTGAGACGGATTTACAGAATTACATCTGCCGTCTCGCTGAGTGGAATGACATTGTTGAATTCCAATCTGATATTTGCTGAAAGCTAGCAATTTTTCTTTCATATTACATTTATGTCGTACTTTTAAGACAGCAAACTTAATTGTGCTAATTTCAATACAGTGTCTCAGGATTGCTTGAAAAAATTCACCAATACATACATGCCAATTCCGGACAAAAAAATGTAGATTATGAATTAGGTTTTAAATCATTTCTAAAAGATTAATATAAGTTCGAATGTAAGAAACGAACAAAAGCTATGAATAACAAAAAAATTCTAACTTAAGTAACATCCAACTGCCTGGAATCACCTCTCACATTACGTTCACTATGCGCGGGAAATATTCGATGCGGGCGATTGTTTGACGCCAATTTACACAAAAAATACTGATATTTTCCAAAAATTGAACATAACCTTATTTCAAACCCTGTTTTTGATCAACACATTTCATTATGACAAAAGTTGTATCTTCACAATTGTAATTATAGGAAAATCCGAAAGATTTTTTCAATTTTCGAAAAATCAGGGATTTCAACCTGCATTATTTTCTTAAGAGTCCTGTGGGTTGTTTGAGGTCAAAATTTAATCAACATTTAGTGCCGTTTTTAAGAAAAAATGGTTTAAAAAAAAGTTTGCCACTGTTTGACTCAACTTTCGCAAAAAATATTTTCGAAAAATTGAACCTGACAATATTTGAAGATGCTTTTAATGAACACCACTCATTTAAAAAATGTTTACCTTCGTGACTGTAGGTAAATAAAGTACTTCATAAAAATGGGTCACGAGAGCCTAGTTTTGAGCACTTAGAATTTCTAAATTAATGTTTAAAAACTAAAATTAGCTTCACACTGGATCTCAACTTTCAGCTTTTCTGATAGTCCGTTGGGGACGGAAGGGACGGTACCTTCTAAAAATGTAATATAATATTCAAATGTGTGTCATTTTTGTAAACTACGGCATGAAAATAAAACTTGTTGCTTGAGCGACACGAAATCTGATTTAAGATTCTAGGACAATTCGATTTCGACATATTGTGATAATTTATTGGGATAATTTGAATAAACGAAAGGACACTGAGTAACTTCAGTGGGGTGAAAACAAATTCGTAAAATAATATGAACAATCAGAAAAATGGATAGTGTTCGAGTAATCGAATGACTCGCGTCTGAAGCAAGAGAAACGCGTTTGGATACTAGTTCGCGTAGGACTCTGAAAAATGAAGAGCGGGAAGATGAAAAAAAGCAGACGATGCTTCGACTCGATGGCAAATCGGATGGGAGATGTGTTGCTAAGTGTGGATCAAATCGTAATTTAAAATTTTTTAACGTGATAATTGTGAACGCAAATGGAAGTGTTATAGATAAATAATGACTTTTTAGATGAGATATATCAGGGATTTCGGAAGTACATGTGAAAATATGAGTGCGCATACAAAACACAAACATTTTTGTGGATTAAACAGCACAAAGGAGATGGAGCATACTGGGAACGAAGGTCAAGTGGTGCTGGCCAGCTGTTAACAGGAAAGTAAACAATGGGGAATTCTGTTCAAAATTTAGATAATGTAGGAAGATCAAGTCTTGTTTAATTTTAAGAATTATTTTAATATTTGAAAGAGATCAGTGGCCATGCATGCATTTGGGAGGGAAATCAAAATAGTCAGTTGCAAAGTAACAATGAGTGGTTAAGAATAATGTTTTTTGGGTTTGGATTTTGTTTATCAACTGGATGAATGTTGTATTTATGTAGTTCTTCTTGCAGTTTATACATGCATATGTTATTCTACAGACGTATTATTAGTTTTTGTAATAGCGAGGAGAATTCCGATACCATGTAGACAGATAAATAATTACATGCGTAAATATTGAACCCCCGAGATCCTGTATAAGCGGCCTTTCGAACCCGCTCAATACAAACTTTCTCTTGACCGGACTAACACTAACGCTATTAGTATTTCAATATATAAATAACGGTAACGGAAGAGAAAGAGGACACAGGTCAGAATATGGACGTTGGTAAGTGGGCTGGAGACTTGTGTTTCACGGGTTGTTTATGCACCTGATCTTTTTCCGTAATACGCAAACTACGTTTTTCATCTTAAAATCTGTTTGATACATCCTTGGGGATAATTGTCCATACATAAGTAAAAGACTTACAAAGTTTTGTGTCAATGGTTTCTCACAAATCATACAAACTGTAATCGTTTTTATTTATTTATTTATTTATTTATTTATTTACGTTAAAAACTGTGTGTGACAAGCTATGAGGAGAAGTGAAATTTGTGTTTTTTCATAATTCTGTGATCTCTATCCTAAAATCATATTCTAGTCGAATTTGAATGCAGAGAAAAAGAGCGCTTTTTTCAAGTTTTGTTGACAAAAAATTCGCTCCTATATATTAAAGTCTATTTTCAAAGGTAAATAGCTATAAATTTGTGCCCTTATTCCTCATCATGTTCTTCATGAAAGAATAATACTTTTTGCCCGCGACAATATGGAAAACGATAATTTGAAGATCTATATTCCCACTGAAATTTAGAAGATACACAAATAATAAAGTTACATTTATGTCCAGATCTAAACAAGGAGCCATCTCAGCAATTGCTCAAAGTATCAGGGAAACTGGACGAAAAACCTGATCGAGATGGCGGCCATCGACCCAGAAGCTGTGATACAATACGTATTACAGGTTCTTTAGAATTAAACCGTCCAAATGGTATAGAATTACATTAACTATCATTGTTAAAATTAATGTTACTTTCCTTTTGATGCTCGGTATAGTCTCGAATTGTATAGAAACAGTTATGCAGCAGAAAATATTTTACTCATTTAAAAATTTTTTATCGAATTCAATCGTTTAATGTCATCTGGCAAAGTGTTGTAGAATAATGTACATGAACTGTATGTGAATTTTTTGTAGTGAGCTTGTTGATACTGATACCTGATGTATTGATTACTACGGTCGTTTGTTATACTTTATAACATCGGCGTTTGCTGAAAATAATTCCCGCCCGTAAGTCATTTTTGACAAACACTACTGATTCATAAATCAGGAGACAAAGGTAATGGTAAAATTCTTAAATTAATAAAGAGAGACTTACAAGAATCACGTGGGTGGGATTTGCTTTTTATTCGTACAATTCTTTTTTGTAATCTGAAAGTCTGGGAGCTATAAGATGTGTTTCCCCAGAATATTATGCCATATCTCAGGCGGGAATGAACATTCGCAAATTATACACAACGAGCAGTATGAAGGCTTGACTGAATTGGAAAGAATTCTGAACGCGTAGCATAATGAACTTAATTTTTGTTCAATTGATTTAAGTGGATATTCCATTTGAGGTTTGACTGAATTGATAGGCCTAAACATTTTGTTACCTTAACATCAGTCAATGACAC